>VXAC01006320.1:81502-158832 GCA_013399225.1 Rhipidura dahli
GAAGGAAGGAAGGAAGGAAGGAAGGAAGGAAGGAAGGAAGGAAGGAAGGAAGGAAGGAAGGAAGGAAGGAATGGATGCATATTCAAGGAACGTTGAAGTGAGAAATGATCAGTCTCTGTTGAACAGAATATTTCTGACTAACGATGCTGTAGGGCAAGGAACATAAACAGGGGAAAAAAGAGGAATTCTTAGGAAGCAATTTCAGCTGTAAAATCCCTGTTTGCCCTTCTTTTGCATGGCTGTGTCCTGCCTTCCTTCCTACACTCAATCCTGCACTGCACCTCTGCCTCCCAAGGTGGTGACTCCACACTGGGAGAAGGACAAGAGTTGGAAGTTGTCAGCACCCCCAGGTCCTTCACGAGGAGCAATATGATGTTCTTCTTCCCTCTAAGCACCTTCAGGAGTCATTTTTAAGCTAAAAACGTCCAGTTCCTTGACCTTTCTTCATTCACCTGCATTTCTGCATTACAGCTGAATTTGGGATGTGCAGAGTGCCCTCAGCATGCTGAGTACAGGATCTTTGCCTACTTTTTTACCTCTAAAACTGTTTTGGCTCAGCTTCTGGGTCAGCATTTCTTTTCCTGACCTTTTTGCAGAGCCAATCTGAGTCCCAGTTTTAATAACCCCATCCCCGTGCTCTTCTCCACACCATCCTGTGCTCCCTCTCCCAACCCTCCTTCAATCCCACTGTGATTATATTCCTCGTCCTACAGCATCCTCTTAGCCATAAATACTCTGTTCAACTAACTGCTAATTGCTTTTCACTTCCATGTCAATTGAAAATCCTGGTTTAGCCACAGAAACAGAAGCAAAACATGAAAGGTAGAGCTCCAGAGGCTTTAAAAATTTACTGCCAATGCCAGTAGAAATGGCTTTTCTGCAGGGTGCAAATATGGCCAGGCAACAAGCAGGGATGAGGGATTTAAGGAGATATAACCCTTGGACTAGTGGGAATATGCCAAATGTGGGAGCAGGTGCAGACAGGGTTGGTGTCACAGTTCCTCAATGGGAATAGCGGATCCCTTTGGGTGATTGCACAGTAAAACATACAGGAGATATTAAAAAAAAAAAGGAATTAAAAAAAAGCAATTGAATGTATGTATGTAATACATACTTTTTTACTATTTTCAGGTTTCTATTTAGCTGGAAGGTATTTCTCTCTTTTAATAAAAACTTTTCTTATTAGTGCTGCAAGAATGAGCTGATATTTGCAGCACCTCTGGTTTCATGGGTGTAATGACCTGTTTTTAGAAGGTTGGATGATCCCACTATTAAGCATTTAGGTCTCCATTCATTTCCAGTATAAAAAGAACACTTTTTTTTCACAGTCTAACTAAGGAATATTGGTTGATCTGCACTTGATAACAGATGACAGCTCACTAATTAGAATTGTTCCCGAAAAAATTCCATTTCACTGCACAGGTGACCTGCACTTATTAAACATTTCTCTGTTGATTTGAAAAATAACCACGATCATTTAAGCATGATTGTACAGAGCTATTTCCAACACTTTATTTTCCACAACTCATGCTTGTAAGTGCTAAGAAAAATTAGGAAATACCATTAGCAAGACAAGCTGGACAGACTGAGCAAAAAGTTCTATACACCAACAAGCTGAAATACTTCTGACTGAGTAATTCACAGCATGTTTGCCATCTAATGCTTGAGGGTGGGGGGAGGAATTGATTTTTGAGGTAGGATGTGTAAGACATCACACACATCCCCATGCATTTGGAACACTCAGGAGGCAGCTACTGCATGTCAGCAAAAGAAATTCCAATAGCAGAGGAGAAACCTTAAAATATCAGAGTAGTCCTTTATTATTTATGATATTGTTTTCATCATTTCTTTATTAATCAGCAAGCCCAGCATTTTATTCTTATACTTGTATATTAGAATTATATCAGAATTATAATAGAATTATATTAGAATTATATTAGAATTAGTTCTATTAGAATTATTATTATACAGTATTGTAATAATATATAATTATCATTATAATATATATTATAACTATTTGTTATATTGGAATTTCATTATGAATTATAATATTATTATAAATTATTCTAGAATATATATTAATATATAATTATACATTATTATATTGTTATACATATACATTATGTATATGTATATATTTTTTATGTATATGTATTATATTTTTTGTATATTATTATACTTACCTACTTTTGCAAGTATGTAGAAAGGCAACTTTTTAAAACAAATACCATGTGAGAAGTCTCAGAGTCCACTTGCAAGTCATGTGTAGAAAAATTTACTGTTCAGCTTTGGGGAGTTTGACAAAAATCTCACTCTCTTTTAGAGCTGTATGAGCCACACATTTGTCCTGGTATAACCCATCAGCCCCTCACAGCCCCTGGGTCACTCCCCAGCAGCAGGATCAGGAAGAGAATCACGAGGGTAAAAACTGGAGTGGGTTGAGGTCCAGGCAGCTGAACAGGGAAAGCAGAAACCACCAGACAAGCAGAGCAAACCCAGGAATTCCTTCAGCCCTTGCTTGGGCCGGGCAGGTGTTCAGCACCTCCAGGAGAGCAGGGCCCCATCCCAAGGAGCAGTGACCTGGGGAGACAAAACCCATCCCTCCCAATGTCCTCCCTCCTCCTGCTTCCCCCAGTGTGGATCCTGAGCACGAAGTGACCTGGGCTGGGATGTCCCTGGGGTCACCATTGGAGGGGCAGGAAAGGCCTTGGCTCTGGGGGAGCTCAGCAAGAGCAAAACCATCTCTGTGTTACCAGCCCTGTGCTCAGCACAACCCCAAACACAGCCCTAAAGCAGCCCCTGGGAAGAAAATTAAGCCCAGCCCAGCCCAAACCAGCCCATTCCACCCCTCTTTCCCCACCATCTTTCACACTCAGGCCCCACACTGCTCAATATAACTCCTTTATCCCCCTCACTCTTCCATTCTCTCCTACTGATGCACAGACATCATTCCCTCAGTTCACAGTCTGCTCCTGCAAAATGTCCATAAACTGACCACACAATGCCTGCTGAATTAATTTATTCCATGGTTCCCAGCTCCATCTGTCTGGTGCTCACTCAGAACAGGAGTCCCGACTCCAGCCAGACCCAGCACAGCACCTGGGTATTCAATAATGGGGGTTTTTTTCTCAGGTGCTGCACTTTACTCTCTGAAAACCTCAGCACTACCATTGACAAACAGCTCCTGAGTGGGCCAGAAAGTCTCATTCCAAGGCTCAGCAGCTGCAGGTTGCTGTCATTGCCTCCTGTTATTTTCCCCATGCAAGTTGCCACTTCATCACTTCTGGGACCCAGACAGGAGATATTTTTTAGTGCTCCTCAGTACTCAGTTTCTGGAATAACCATCTGAATAATACCATGAGGGGGATCTGCTGCTTGCACAGTGGTGCACTTTTAAAGTTGTCACAACCAAAGCTTTCCAGGAGCAGGGTCAGCTCTTGGCAAAACAAGCAATAACCATATATGCACAGTCCTCCAGAAATTAACATCTATTTCTAATTCTGAGGGTGTTCTTTGACTTGCCTTTCAGCAAAAATTTTACCTTTCAGGTTAAAATGCTTGATTCGTTTCAGTACTCTTTTTTTTTTCCATATCTTTTTTTCCATCTTTTTTTTCTTTTCAGGGTGTCAGGCTAAATACAAATCTGATTTGCTCTCTTTTTGAGGAGGCTTTATTACTTTGATAGATCTCCAGCAGTACCACATATTCATCACAGCCAGCTGCTTCAGCTCAAGCATGATCGATTTGAACCAACTGCCCAGCGTTGCTGTGACAAAAGTGCACCAAAATCCCAGAATCCCAGAATCACTGAGGTTGGAAAAGCTCTCCAGGACCATCGAGTCCAAGCTGTGCCCAATCCCCACCTTGTCACCAGCCCAGAGCACTGAGCGCCACCTCCAGACCTTCCTTGGGATGGGGACTCCAACCAGGGATGGGGACTCCAACCAGGGATGGCGACTCCAAACTTCCATGGGCAGCCCCTCCTANGGGATGGGGACTCCAAACTTCCATGGGCAGCCCCTCCTAGGCCTGACCACCCTTTCCATGGGGAAGTTCCTCCTGGTGTCCAGCATGAAATGATACAACACACACAATGAGCCTACAACACACAGGCTTTTTTCTGGGAATCCATCTCACGAAAGTGCTTTGGATAACAATATTAAAATACCACAAGAACTGTTTTTAGGGCGGATTTTCCCCTCCAGCCATGCCCAGGCCTGTTCCTCTTTCGCTGTGAAAATGGGCTCCAAGGCTGACCTGAGTTCCTGATTTGGGCTTCTTTTGGCCGAAAATTTGCAAACTCACAAGATTTCAGTGTCCCTGTTCAATAAGAAGCCTGACCAAGAAGCTTCAGGGCCAGGTTGGACAGGGTTAGGAGCAGCCAGGGATAGTGGGAGGTGTCCCATGGCAGGGAGTGAAATGGGATGGATTTTAAGATCCCTTCCAACCCAAACCTCTCCGGGATCCTCTGATTCTGTAATTCCAGTGACCCATGCAAACCCAGTACTGAGGTCAGTTTAAATGCCATCTTATTCCCCCATATGTTCCAAAAGCTGAGCTCTGTTTGTCATAAACTATCAGTAAAATAATCCAATTAGCAAGATTCTGTGAGTGATGCCAGACATCATTTCCATGACTATTCATTTCAGCAACCAATGCATTTAAGAAATGGAGTCGTCAAGGTTTTTCAAAACACTTTTTTGTTATACTAATGATAAATTTGGATGGTATTTAAAAATACTGCAGAAGTAGAAGCACCTTTTGCTACCAGTTTTATTCCACAATTTATAAAATGCAGGTTTGGTCTCTCAGATGTTTCCATTTTACAGAAAACATTGATCAAACTCCCCTTTCTTAAGACCTACAAGAGCAAAATAAGAAATATCTCCAAGGAGGAAATGGCTCCAACTTCTCATTGAAGAAACAAATTTGGTGTTGGCATGACTGATTTTTAAGCCCAAAGCTGGGGGTGTGCTGAGGAGGGCTTTGAAGAGAGGAAACACTGAGATCAGAGTTGGAAAATAATTTCAGAGAAATTTGCAGTTTTCAGACAACACAGCCACGAGAAACATCACAGCCAAAAAGTGCTGTAAATGGAGAGTGAGTGATCATCCAAACGCACCTGTCATCTAATGTCTTATTTGAACTCAACATGAGGGAAAAATAACATGTTCCAGCCATATAGTTATGTTATTAGTATCACATTGGTACCTGTCTGTCAGCAGCTGTCCTGGAAAAGTGACATTTTAAAACAAAAAGCGAGACAGGTTAAAGATAAAGGTGCAGCAGGGAGATGTTGGTTGTTTTCCAGAGACTTATTGCAGAGAGAAAAAATAAATAAATAAAGATACTGCCAGCAATTGCAGCAGATAAATGCTGGAGGGACACCAAATGAGTGCCAGATAGGAAAATTAATGCTGTATACTGAGAGGAAAACTTGGGTTTTGCTGCTCTGAGCCCACAAGGATGTCCTCAAACCTCAGCTGAAGGGTCGTGAAAAAGCTCCATGTAGCTGCTCGAGTCACTAGATGGCAGAATCTTCTAATTAGTCCAGTGTCATTTGTTATTTAATCACCTCTGGAAGCAAACCTGGCTCTCAGTTAGAGAGCAGTGCAGCAAATTATGCAGCAAACCACAAATCTTTGCTGCTCAATCCACTCCCAAGTGTTTAGCACTTTGTAGGTTTTCCCAGATATTCCTTCAAAATATTTGATGTAAATGGCTTTCAAGCAAGCACATGGAGCTACATCAGTAGCTGGTTCACATTTTCAGATGACTCAGAGGGGTTCAGGAGCCAAATTTTAGGTCTTTATAAGAACCTTTCTCCAATGCCCAATAACATTTTGTGGTGTTTGACCCAGTAGCTGCCAGTGCTCAAAACTTTCTGAGGTGGCCAAGGATGGAACTTAACAAAAACCCAAAATCCCTAAGAAAAATATGTTTGTTTCTAATGGATTTGCATTTTTTGTGGTAATGTGAAAGTCAAAACAGATCCATCTGTCCACATAGGTAGGAAGTAGGCAGAGCTTTCCTCATCTCTGTGTGTAGTGGTAGCAACTGAATTTCACAAATCCCACAATGGTTTGGGTTGGAAGGGGTCGGATTTGGTTTTAAGCCCACCCAGTGCCACTCCCTGCCATGGGCAGGGACCCCTTCCACTGTCCCAGGCTGCTCCCTGCCCAATCCAGCCTGGCCTTGGACACTGGCAGGGTTCCAGGGGCAGCCACACCTGCTCTGGGCACCCTGTGCCAGGGCCTGCCCACCCTCACAGGGAACAATTCCTTCCCAATATCCCATCTAAATCTACTCTCTGTCAGTTTGAAGCTATTCACAGGGTAAGTACTGCTACTCCAGGTTGTAAAGTCTTCTGTGCCCTAAGGCATGTGCCAAAGTCACACAGCCCAACTCAAGAGGGGCCAAAAAATTAAACCCCAAATTTTCCCAGTGCCAGAGCAGACATTCAGTTGGGTGAGAGGATATTTATCCTACTCCTTCCAATCTGGCCATGGGAAAAAATTGAAGTTACAAATTGTGTGAGTTGTATGATGGGTCTGCATTCAAAAGACCCTACCGTGGTAAGAATCCAATTGTAAGCAAAAGCAGAGGGTGTGCACTGAGTCAGGAGGGATAGTGGGGACACCAAGGAATAATAACTTTGACAAGTACAGAGAGGGAATGGAAGAAAAAACAAGTGAAGAAGCTGCAGAATCCTCAGTGGCACAGACAAGAGCTGCCTAATGCAGCAGAAAAGTCTATTGGCTTCATTTATTCATTTTTAATAAATGATTCAGCAGTGTTTGCAATGCAATGAGCACTTTGAGCTGGCAGCTGCAATATTTATCAAGGTGCCGTGAAACGTCACTGAGAAACTTCACGTGGCCTTTGCATCTCATCTGCTTGTGACCTTTCTAAGCATCTGGCTGACACTTCATTGGAGATCAGTGAACATGGCTGAAATAATGGGATTTGCCAACAGTTATGGATAATACAAATTCCTTCCAATTTCTCGCCAGCGAGGTGCTAGAGTGCCTCTGTTGAGTTTTGAGATGAAATTTGGGACACCATGAACCAGCTTTGCCCATCCCACAACTTATTGCTTCATAAGTGGGAGTTCCTTTCCTCTTACTTTCCCCTCTGTGTCAGCAACAATCTGCACAATCAGTACAACTTGCTGGACTGATAAAAAATAAAACCTGACCTGGCAAAATTAAATCATGGGGTTATCAAACTGAATCAGTTCCAAGCAAAAGGTCAGAGAGGGAAGTGGCAGCCAAGAGACAAAGGAGAAAGGACTGTCCATTCTGAAGGGGGAATGTGCTGGATGAGCACAAGTGGATTTTCCCTGGAATGTCTCTTTTATGCAAGTCAGAGCAGGACACCCCAGACTCTGATTATTCACAAACTCGTGAATCTGCAGTTCCTGAATTCCTAAGCAGGGAAACTTCTGCAAACTTTCTGGGAGACTCGAGTGACAAAAAAAAATTCCAGTATTTTGATATTTGCACAGGTTTTGAAGGACTCCTATAAAGTTTGGATGGTACTGTTATTTTTCTGCTTTAATTCTGTTCTTGAGACGCATCAGGAATTCCAGAGTGCAGTGTTACCTTATCCAAGGAGAATTAAATGTGGTGTGAGAGGATTTAGTGACAGGGGACACAGACAAGGTGCTCAGCACCTCCTTTCCCTTCAGCCAGGACCAGAAAGGTCTCTCAGATCCCTGAGTCGTGGTGAAGGAGTTCAGGGAGAAGATTTAGCAGCAATGGATGGGGACAGACTCGGGGTTTTCTTGAGATATCTTGACCTGTGGAAGTCAGTGGGACCCACTGGGCTGCATCTGTGGTCATTGGGAGACCTGGAAATTGTCCTTTCCATGCCATTCACTGTCACCTTTCATAGGCTGGGAAGATCAGGGGAGGTGCTCCACCAGTGAAGAGAAGGAAGAATTAGAATCACCTTTAGAAAGGGCCTGAAGGACATTCAGGGAGCTGTGAGAGGGTCACTCTCACCTTGGTCCCTGGGAAATCAAGGAGCAAATCCTCATGGAAATGTTTCTGGACACAAGGCAGAGAAGAAGGCGACTGGGAGCAGCCAACATGGACTTATCAAGTTTCCTAAAGATAAACCAGGCCTGATTGACCTGATTGCTTTATAGGATGAAAAGATTTGGTCTGAGGAGGAAGGGAGACCAGTGGGGACTTGGAGCACTACAATGTGCTGAGAGAACCAAGAGCTCAGGCCAGCTCTAAACTTTAAACAATTTAGAATTCAAAGATTTACATCACATTTGGTTTGACTGGTTAGTTCTTATGTTTATTAATTACCAGTACCTACAATTTTTCTCTTTTTCTTTTTCTTTTTCTTTTTCTTTTTCTTTTTCTTTTTCTTTTTCTTTTTCTTTTTCTTTTTCTTTTTCTTTTTCTTTTTCTTTTTCTTTTTCTTTTTCTTTTTCTTTTTCTTTTTCTTTTTCTTTTTCTTTTTCTTTTTCTTTTTCTTTTTCTTTTTCTTTTTCTTTTTCTTTTTCTTTTTCTTTTTCTTTTTCTTTTTCTTTTTCTTTTTCTTTTTCTTTTTCTTTTTCTTTTTCTTTTTCTTTTTCTTTTTTCATTCAGTACCCCCAAAAGTGGTGCATTGACTACTCCTTTCACTGCTTGTGTTATATTTGCTTTTGGCAGCTCAGTCCCTTGGGTACCAGGTGGGATGTTCTGCCTCTTTGCTTATCTTGTTCTTTATCTCATAGCTGCTCATTTCCCAGCTGCCCTTGGGTGCACCTGCACACACCTTTGCTCCTCTGGTCGTTCCCCTACTCACTCAAGCATTTTAAATATTCCCACATTGTGTCTGGCTTTGCCATAACATTTACAAAGCGCTGCTACACTGTAATAAATTAGGATGCTAATATTTGGCTCCAAGGCAAAGTAGTATTAATTATATCCTGATTGATGAACTTCTAATTTATATGTGGCTGCTGCTCTGGCTCTGTGCAATACAGTGTTTTGAAAATTACTCTGTGGAAGCCCATCAGTGCAGAACAATTCCACCTTGTTCTAAAAATAGAGATGATTATTCCCAAAACATTCGGAGACAAACACCAAACAGGGTGTGTTCAGATCCCTTTGTTTTGGCCAATACCATGAACTACTGATTATGGATCTGGAAACTTTGGCTCTGGAGCACAGTAGTGGAGAGTACAGCCACAGTTCAGTTATAATTTCAGCTAGAATTTAGATAATTTCATTCTAATAGCTGCCCATGGTGGGGAGGAGTCCCTGCCCATGGTGGGGGTGTGGAACTGGAAGATCTTTCAGTTCCTTTCCAACCTAATACAATCATTCCATGATTTCACTGGGAAATTTAAGTTGCATTGCTACAGATAATTGGATAATATGGCACAATGTTATAGGTATTGAATGATATTAGATTTTGGGTAACAATGCTCCAGTTCCCCTACCTTTACTGACTGAAATGTTGCCAAGTCTCATTATTTTATCACCAGTTTTCAAATCTGTTGTTTTATCCTCAAGTCACCAAGTACTGCATTAGGTGATTATGTGGAATGTTCCTCTCTTTTAAAAACAAAAATAAGAATGTTCAACATTCACTGTTATAAAAACCAACCTGGAAAGAAATAAAAGGGCTTCTACATCTCTAAATCTTTTTTTTGGCTCCTTAGGCTCCTGGAAGCAGCCATGGAGGTGTGGTGGGTGCCTGTGTGAAGTTCTTCATCCTGGCAGCTGGTCTTGGAATCCCAGCATGAGAATTATATGTCTTCTAGATTAGTCCATCATGGTAAGTCCTGTCACCCCAGCCCTTTGCAAAAAGTTTCTCTCCTTCTTTGTCCTAGGCTGAATAAAAATGACCACGAATATGATTCTAAAACAGTGTCATTTGAACAATCTATAAATATTTACCCCCTTCAAAGATTTCTTCATTAACTTCAGATTGAACTGTCAGAAGGTCACTTTGGAGGGGGCTTGGAGCAACCTGGTCCAGTAGAAAGTGTCCCTGTCCATGGCAGGGGTGGAATGAGAGCAGTTTTAAGGTCCCTTCCAACCCAAACCATTCTGGAATTCTCTGATTCTATTATTTTATATAGTTAAAAATGGAGATTTCCAGGCTAGACCTGCGGTCAGAGAAAGCTTTCATTTTCTTCTTATAATGCAGACAAAGGGATGAGATAAAAATTTTTCCCATCTTCAGAGGAAAAGAGAGTGTCTCTTCTTCCTTTCATGGCTTTTTGGTACTCATTTTAAAAGCATTCATGGGAAATAAGTGAAGAGGTGAAAGATTTCTAAATGTATATCCATTTTATTGTAACTTCTGAAACACATTATTGCCTCCTGAATTGTGGAATAACAGGCAATCAGAAGAAGGAAAAGGGGGGGAAAAAAAGGGGAAAAAAAACCAGCAAGGAAAAGACAGTCTGTTTTAAAATAATAGAATATGATAGACTGGAGAGCCTGCAGTTATAAAGAGAATGAAGATTCTGCAGAGTTGTTCCAGTCCTGTTTCCACATTTGTAGAAAAAAGCTTGGAGGGGGCTCAGCACGATGATGAAGGAGCCCTAAAGCAGCAGGAAATCAGAGCTGCCCAGGCCCCAGGGGGATGCACACGCAGTCAGTTTGCTCAAATTTGGCAATTACTCCTGTGCCCAAGCACTCAGATTTCAGGGATGTGGAAAAGTGCTTTTTCCATGAACAGAAAAAAGGACATTAACAAACCCAGCACTACAAGAGCAGCACTCAGCTGCCCTGCTCCTCCTAAAAACAGGGGGAAATGTGGCTGGGAGAGCCTTGGAGCCCTCTGTGCTTAGAAAGCAGCTTAAAAAGAGCTCTGGAAACTGCACAAAAGTCCCCTGTAAATACCTGTCCAGGTGAGCTGTGCTGTGCATCCCAGTGCAGCAGGGAGGGCAGAGGGAGTCACTGCTGCACTGGGGAAGGGTTGTTCCAGCCACAGCATCCAGAAAACCATCCATCCCATGGGGGCTGGGAGGAAGAACATTAAATATGCAGTCGTGGTGCTGGCAGTGATACTCTGGGAGAATTGGGAGCACGGACTTTGCCACTGCAACAGATGATTGCCTTGCTCTTTCAGGCAAAATAACAAAATATTTTGTCAGATCAGGTTCGCAGAAACACATTGGTGACTGCACACAAAGCCACGGGGTCTGGTTTAATAAACAGAGGCTCTAATTGGCTCTTCTCAAGTACACACGGCCCCAGTGGCCGCTGGAGGGCTCAAACACAGCTCAGGAATTGTTTTCCCAGGCCCTGGGCTGTGCTCGGCCACCTAAATGTCATCACACACCTGGGAGTGAATATTTGGGGATCTAATCTCAAGTGTTGTCGTTAGACAAGTCTGGGCTCGAGGTGGATATTAAGCTGTCCCAAAATGTAATTTACATGTTCCACTTTTGAGCTCCCTTTTTGCTGAAGAATGTGAACTTAGAGGACCTTCTGTTCCTAATCTCCATCCCTGTTCCTCCCCAACCCTGGAAGTGTCCAAAGCCAGGTGGATACGGCTTGGGGCACCCTGGGACAGAGGAAGGTGTCCCTGGTCATGGCAGGGGGTGGCACTGGATGGGCTTTAAGGCCCCTTCCAACCCAAACCAGTCTGGGATTCCATGATTCCATGATGATGCCACCACTGTGGTGCGCAGTGCTTTAGACATAAAGCATTAATCCTTGAAAGACTTGCAATAAGAATATTTTCCTTTATCCAAGTCTAAACCTGCACAAGGAAACAAAAGGGAAATTAATACTTGGCAATTTTCACACCTCAGCAGAGTAAGGTGCAATGTCACCAGAGTCACCAGAGAAGTGTGGTTTCTGTTAAACCGGACCACTACAAATTGGTATTTTATTCTTTTATTTCTTAAGAACTGTCATAAAGTCTGGACAAACTCCGGATTTAAGAGGAAGAGGTTAATTAAGTAGATATTTAATAGTCTTGTGACATAAAGGAGATATGTCTTACCGAGCTGTTAAAATAATATCTCATGCATTTTTACATGAAAAGAAGTGAAAGGTCCTAACAGATTTTTCTGGGAATTGCTGTCACCTCCAGATTATTAATCACCTTTATAAAGCAGCACTCCAGATAACTGTTTGGATGAAGCTGAACAAGTCCATTTAGGAAGCACACTGACAGTATCAGTTAAAAATATCATCAGCTGCCGAGGCTGGTGATATCTGCAGTGCCAAACCAGGCACAAACCACATTCAACGCTGGGAGCTGAAAGGCCCTTAGTCAGATGGGAATCCACCGTTCCAAAAAACCACAGGACTTTGGAGTGTGAGAAGGATGAAATTCTTCCATGCTGAGTTGAAATTTTAAATACAAAATTTAAAATATAAAACTACAACATTAGCTTGGGGGAGAAAACAATTTTTCTTTTTTTCCCTTTTTTTNCTTGATCATTAGTTTCAGCAACAATTATTAAGTCCTTTTTCTTCATTCGTGCTTATGTGTAAAACAGGCATAGAAATCTGCATCCATATGTGTATGTTGAATTATTTTATATTTGCTAGCATTCGTAACCTTTAAACACAAATGCACAGGAGGGAAAGAGATGTTCTGGGAGGTCCTTGAAGAACTTCTGAGCTCTGGAAGGTGTCAGTGCCAGGGAATTTTGGGAGCACATGGGGCAGAGCTACAGCCAATAGCAGGGCTGGGACGAGGCTCCCTTGGGGTCATTGTCGTCCTCTGTCTGTTTAATTTTTGAGTTATTAAACACTGTGGTTATTCTTCTCCTCAGCTCTTCATTTGTGCCTGCGGCCAACAATGAAAGTCAGAAAAAATTAATCAAAAGAGATGTTTAACCAGCTTCTTTAGACCTTTTCCCAATGAGAAATTAATTGGGCAGACACTTCTTTAAAGAGCAAGATCAAAGATGCTGAGTGCTGCAGTCATGAAATCTATTCAGTAACACAACTGATCAAGAGCCAAGATATTTCTTGCCATACCAATCACACACTCACACCTCCAAAACCAGCCTATCCAAAGAGACAAACAAGAAAAACCAAAAACAAACACACACACACAAATAAAAAAATAAAAATAAGGAGAAAAAAACCCCAAACCTAATTCAGAATGCAGACATACAAAATATTGCAAAGGGTTCATCTGGAATCTTTCTAAAAACAAATTAAACCATCCGTGTCAAAATGTGAACTATTCAAGAAGAATAATAAAATATCAGGGAAGGAAAAATAGAAAAGGTTTTCAAGAATGAACTTCTTTAGTTGTCCATAATAATTTTATGGGTATGGAAAAATATAAACAAACTAAGTGGGAAGAGAATGGGCCCAAAAGTGTTGAAAATATGAGGGTGCCATGGCATAGCTGATAAAAAGAATACAGGAAATACAAAAATTTAAAAGGGCTAAAGATGAATAGTTGGTTCGATCAGTGGGAGGCAGTTTCTCCTTCTCCAAAACACAAATTTATATTTAATGTCCATTTGTCCCCAAAATAATTCCTTTATTTATAACGTTAGAGCCGCCTTGCATTTGCTTGGAGGTGGACACACACAACCTTTTCGTGCATCTGTCTTAAATGAAAAACAGGGGTCAAAGCCATGGCATCTATGAAAATTAAAGCAAATCAAATTTAATCATTAAATCTATAAAAAAAAAAAGTACTTTCAAAACGTGCTTCAGCGTTTCACCAAAATAACATCAAAAATATGCTAAGAGTATCTCGTTCTGGGTGAAAATATATTTGAAATTATTATTTGGTTAAGATTACAATAAGGTTAATATAAACAGTGGAGTTCTCTACCCTGTGTTTCGCTGATTATATGTCATGAAATTCCTGATTAATACAGTTTTCAACAAACGATTTTTTCCTAGAAAAAAAATCCCACTTTGGTAATTTCTTGTTTCTCTTCCAAACATGAATTGTATCATTTGCTCCACGATGTGGATTGGAAACCTTGTCTGGCAGTGTATTACTAAATCAAAGCTGATTCATAATTAAAACAAGTATTAACAACTGCTGCCACATAACTCAGCCTATTACATTCCTTCCCTGAAAGAAAATAAAAGTCATGTCATGCATTGTTTATTCTTGAAAGGGAAAAATTTATTACACTCACAGTCTTCCCTTGTAATAGCTTTTAGAGCAAATCACTTTATTTTCATCTCATTTTTGTGGTGGAAGCTGAAGTTCCATATGTATTTTCAGTGACAACAGTACAAAATATCCTGAGGCATTTTTCCAGTCCTGTTTTGTGGTGCAGTTTTGTTGGAGTTTAAATGCACAGGCCAGGTTTTGCCCAGTTTAGAATTAACATAAAGAGGATAAATAAAGTACGAAGATTCTATTAAAAAAAATTAGTTTTGGCTTAAACAATTATCCTTGATTGTAATTTGAGAACTAAAATAGTCAGAAAATAATTTCCACTGGCTAGTAGGCAATTTTTTTATATTACATCAATTATACAAATACATCACATTAAAAAAAAATGCTTGCACTCTCCTCCAAAACATTTGGATACATTTCCTTTTTGTTTAAAACATTTTTTTGTAACCTATAAACCTATAATGTTTATTTAGGGTTTTCAATCTTGGTGATTTTACCTTTCCATTTTAAAATACAGTTTAAATGCATAGTCTATGAATAGTTTCTCAAGTCTGTGGTTCCCAGTTTTTGATTATGCTTCTGGGAGCATGAAGAAATCATGGAATCACAGAATATCCTGAGCTGGAAGGAGCCCACAGGGATAATGGACTGCAGCTCCTGGCCCTGCACAGGACACTCCAACAATCCCACCCTGTGCAGAATTATCTCAATTTCGCACAGAATTCATTTCCAAATAAACAAATCCATTTGAAATCCTAAGATGAAGAATCTGCTGGCAGGGGATAAGGAAAAAATTTCCATTTGGAAATGGAATCTCTGCTGAACTGTGGATACATTAAACCTCACCAAAGCACAAGCTTTTGTATCCCTGGCCATTTTGAACTTAATTTCTCATTAGAAGAATCAAGTTTTGTTTCTTTTCATTTCAGAGTTAAGTTTTTAAGAATAATATTCAATATCTATTTAATAATACTTAATATATTTTATATTTAATATATTTATCATTCTTCTCTTGGTTTAAAACATAAATATTTCCTGAAATCTTTCTGTATAAGCTCCTAAAAGGCAGTTCTGGTGCTGCTGTTCACAAATACGACTTTAAAATGCAGACGGACCACTCAAGTACAGAATGAAAACTTAAAAACTGTCAGCCTAAAGAACAGAAGATGGAATGTGCTTTTCCCTGAGTTAAATCATCATCAGCTTCTACCTGGATAAACAGGAGACAAGTTAAAGAGAGCTGCACTTACAAGAACATCTTGTGCTTAAGCTCAGTGAAAACCATGCTGACCTTGACTAATGGGCTTTATCCTCTCATAAAATACTCTCTTCAAATTAAAAAGAGGGGAAAATGTAGTCAGCACAGCAATTTCTCCAAGTCAGAAAATCTCTGACTGGAAATTCTTACACTGATGTTCTCCCCTCTTTGAAAATCATAGAAAAATATGTGCAGGAGGGGCTGGATTTGAAATGGGTTGGATGAAAGGCGTAGCAGCTCTCTTGAGTCCAGGGAAATGCAAAGAGCCAAGCAAATCAGGATTAGAGGAGAAGCAGTGGTAAAATCCACATGTGCAGCATCATGTGGGTATTGCTGAAAGAGTAGGAGACTATAAAGGCATGAAAAAAACATAATTATATCTCTTATAGACAGCAACTTTAGAGGATTTAGGCCTTTCCATTCTATTGGCATCATAGCAGCTGCATGATACTAAAGGAAAAGTGGGAGGGAAAGCACTGGTCAAATGGCAAACAAACCAAATTAAATTTTTGTACAAAGACTCTGGTGGAACACTTTTTATCACTGTTCACTGGCCTTCCTTCACAGTTTGGATGGCTCTTCCCCAGCCATCCCCACACCATCAACTGAATCACTTAACTCCATCAAATTCCTGAAATGGGAAGCTGCTGCATTCCTTCTTTCCTGAGTTCCGTGTTCCCCCTCACTTTCTGCCTTTCCCAGTAACTCTGACAGTGATTCCTGGGTGATCAGCAGGCTGAGGTTTGTTTTGTGAGGTGCCAACACTGGCCAAATGTGATACTGTGTGAGAAAAATCCACAGCCTGTGTTCTGGCCACCCCTCTGGGGAATGCAGCTTCATCTCCTCAGGCAAGGGAAGACGGGAAGAGAATTTCCAAGGAAGCCACAGCAAATAACTGAGATGAGTTCACTGTCTGAATTTCCTTCAGTCACATTAAACAACAACAAGTTTTTTCTGGTCTTTGGAAAAACAGGCTCCAGGTGTCAGATACCAAGCAAGAGTTTTTTGGGTTTTTTTTTTTTTTTTTGGAATTTGAATCAGAACAGTCCACACACTTTATGTGGACCCAGTCATTCTGAAAGTGCTTAAAGAAAAAACATCACACCTGGTAAACCTTGTGACAGATTCACAGTGCAAGAAATGTTGCACTTAAAGAATTTGGGATGAATTGAAGGTTTATTAAACGTTATTTCATCCAACACCGAAGGTAACTCCCAGTCTCTCACACCCATCCTCACTGGTAACTCAGTTCTTTCAGGAAGACAAAGCATGACTCAAGCTTTTGAAATTATTTTCACATCAAAAATGCTGCATTATTTTTCTCTAATATTAGATAAAAATATTGTACTCACATAGCCACTGATGGGGCTTTTCCTCAGCTGACACAGGATGGAAATTAGTAACATTTTCAGATATCTATTAATAGAGGGAAATTAAGAAGCCTCTAAACATGGACTGATAGAATTAAAAGGGCACTTTTTCAGATTTTCACCATGATGAAGACTGAGACACCTGTGTCAACAGCAGCACAAAATAATTCTGTAAACATCCTAAAGAATCTGAGTTCTTAAAAAGAAGTTATTTTGCACAGAGGAGCTTAGGAAAATATAGGGAGAGTGTAGAAGCCAAGACTCTGCCTTTCTAATTTCATTTTAGCTGCCCTAAAGACAGTGGGAAGCAGAGCTTTTGGTTCCTTGGTGTCTCTAGCATTTGGAGTCAGGAGAACCATGAAATTAAGCAGATCTGAACTCAGATTTTGTTTGTTTCTGGTTTTGTTTTAGTCTTACCAGAACACAATTAATGACGGTGAGGGAAAAAAGTTTTCTCCAAAATACCATTTTCCACCTTGTTCATGAATTTTTTCTTGAATCAAAAAAAAAAAAATCTTGATTTATATTAGATGATGAGAATTTTTTAAGTTGTACTTGGCATAATGCATGTAAAGAAAACAAAAGGTAACAGTCATGGGAAGAAGCAAAAAGAAGATCCAGCCAGAGGCAGGATGCTGCCTTTTTCCCCTTTTTTCTCTAGTAAGTTAGGAATAAAACCCTTCTGGGGTTGGGAGGACAGAATTTCCCTCCACCTAGCCTCTGGCCACGTCCCTATCCAGGCCTCGTTCCAAGGCAAGGCCACTGATGTGCTGGGGAGGATTCTCCTTACAATTCCATTCCAAATAATTGAAGCAAAGTTATTTGGAGTAAGGATGTTTGCAGTAACCCCTAACAAATATATTTTTGTCTTTTTTTTTTTTTAACTTTAATTCAATGTAAATAATTCAATTTGCATAATTCAGGAACAGTGTGGACAAGCTGCTGCTCCTTGGACATCAGATTTACTGACTCAGTAATTGCTCCTTAGGTCTTCAGAGTTCTTCAGTGTCAGGTTTTCCACATCCTGTGAACCACTTATTTCTTAAAGAATGGGGGTTGCACTTAATCCCTAATTTCAGACTTCACAAGGAAAATTAAATAAATTCATAACTCAGGTTTGTCCCAAAGAAACAGTTGCATACAGGAAACACATCCTCAGGGCAGCTTAAGGGACAATTTCTTGAGAAAATTTGCAGCAGGAAACAAGTTTGGAGTAAAAATTTGTCTTAAATTCCTTGATTCTTACGAGCGAAATGATGACAAAATTAGACTGAAGTCATTGTGATTTTACAAGGATTTCTCAGTCAAAGACAACAAACCAAATTCAGTGAAAGGCCTCTGAATTAAGAGTTTGAATGCTGAGGTTGGGTGGTTTAACTCTTCTGTCACAATCTCCAGCAGATCCAGGAGGAACATGGCATTCACAATCATGGATAAAAAATGAACAGGGAAAAGAATTAGCAAAGGTGGGGAGGCCCTGGCCCAGGGCACCCAGAGAAGCTGTGGCTGCCCCTGGATCCCTGGAAGGGTCCAAGGCCAGGCTGGATGGGGCTGGGAGCAGCCTGGGAAAGTGGAAGGTGTCCCTGCCCATGGCAGGGGGTGGCACTGGATGAGCTGTAAGGTGCCTCCAACCAAACCAATCCAGGACTTTGGGATGGGCTTTGAGGTCCCTTCCGTCCCAAACCATCCTGGGATTCCATGATTCAGCCCTTGCTTAAAAATGCAGCATGGAGCCAGCTCAACCAGATGAAAGCTGCAGGAAACAGCTCATGGTGCCGTTATAAAACAAGTGGAAGCACAAGGGCACACATCATTTATCATCCATTATTAAAAAAAGAGATCCACTTGCAATAATTAATTTATCAAAGAAAGCACCACCAGACACCGTTTAACACAAAGCCTCAGAGGAAATCCCCCTTCTTTCATTAACGTGTGTAGAGACACTCAGAACACCATCTTGCCTCAGAACAGGTCACTCCTCAGGACCAGTTTGCCATTCTCAAGCAAATTAAACTTTTAAAGTATTTCAGTGTCCTCCTTTCTTCATATTAGCAGAGCTCTCCTCTCCAAAGGCCGCCAGCTGTCATTTCATCCTCCTCTGCCTTTCATGCCAGACCATTAAAACTTGAGTAAAGGAACTTTTTTTTGAATTTGTCTTTCCAGTGAGCTTTCTCTGATGGGTAAATAAACACTGGCAGTGATCCAGAGATACAAAGAGTCTAGGGAGATGAAGGAGCACACGGAAAGTGGTAGATTTTAGGGAAGCCCGAGGGTGAGGTAAATCACATCCTGCGGGAGCAAAATGAGCTCCTGGACTTTACCCTTCCCATGGTGGCCTCCATCAGCCACTCAGGACATGCAGAACTGGACTGGGAGGGGATAAATTAATTGTCTCTGAAGCAGTGAGGGCTGCCCAGAAATGACACACCTTGGGCATCATCTATTTGGTACTAAAATCCTAAAATATAAAGGGAATCTGACTCCAGGTTTGTATTTATCACCTTCAATTCTCCTTATGTGCTTTGCTGAATTATTCCTTCATTAACATGACAAAGAACTTTGGATAAGGAGAACTAATTTTCATTTCTAAATTTCCAGAAGGGACACTGGTTAATGCCACGTCTCACAGGGACATAATGCACATTTTCTTGTCTTAAATGAGTTTTGTGATAACAGGAAAACACCACCAGAATCAATCTTATACAGCAAATTGAAATAATGACACTGGGAAAATAAAATCCATAAATTAAGAACAAGAGAAAAGGTGCTGAGTTACAGGTTTGGAGCAAATTTTGTAGGCTCTGGTTGACTTTCCATCCAGCCCATTTAGGCTTCTGTAAAAGATGTTATCTTAATAACTATGGATCACTTTCTACATGACAGATGCATTTTCAAAATCTATTAAACTTTCTTTCCAGTAATGAACCTTTTTTTGCCTAAAGGAAAAAGGAAATGAGCAAAATGCAGCCTTTTCTGTACTACTACAAAATTATGCTCTAATGAGAAAATGTTGTTCTAATAACCATCTATGAAATGAGGTAATATACATTTGGGTTTCAGTTTCATGAAGGCTTTGATGATTGAATTAAATATAAAAATTCATGTAATTGCAACACATTTATTTATTAGTTGAAATGTGTGCAACCTCCGCAGCAATTAAGTATTTTTAAGACAGAGAAAAAAAAGAATAAATAATGAAAGATAAACCACTCTCCCATGAAATCCCTAAAATTTAATTAACTTGTAATTACCTCTAAAAACACTCATATTGAGTACAATTTTGAATTACTCTGCATCACGTGCTTTGATGAAAATTTTGATTCTCTGTGAGGGAGTGCAAAGGTTTTTTACCTCCTCTTTTGAACATCAAGTATCAGCAAATCCTAAATTTTCCACCAGTTAAACCAGTCTAGAAGAATTATGAGTATCTCAAAATATTAGTTAAAGACAGAGGTAAAAAAATGCTCTGAATTCCTTGCCAAGGCAGGATCTCTATTGAAAAATAAATTTAATACACCTGTGATTTTAGGAAGAAAATTGATGGGGCTGGGGTCTGACCAACCTGATGAGTGGAAGGTGTCCCTGCCCGTGGCAGGGGTGGGAAAGAGATGAGTTTTAAGGTCCCTTCCAACCCAAACCATCCTGGAATACTGGGATTTTATGACTCTAAAATAATTTTACTCCAATTAAAGTAAAAAATTGTCTTCTTAGATGTTTTTATTATTAAATATTGTACACTAAATATGCTGCATCAAGTGCATTTGAAAGCGAGAAAATTCTGTATGCACCTGTCTGCAAAAATAGAATAAACCCAGATGGAAGTGAATGTGAGTTTCCCTTAAACACCAGCATCTTGAAGGCTCTTGTTTTACAGTCTGCTGCAATGTGGAGTTTCCAATCAGGTAGGAGAAAGTCTGTGAACCTATCCATGAGCTAAAATATTGTTGGGACCGCTGGTTGTGGTTTTAGGCTGCAAATTGAGGTTGCAAGTCTGAAGATAATGACATTAGAAGTCCTCCCATGTCAAAAAGTTGCTATAAATAGTGTCACTCTGGTGGCCTCCCAGAAAAGGTAATTTTATTGGATATTCCCCTAAATTTGTGGGAGGAGTTCCCAGAGAGTACAACCCTCAGACTGTAATCTCCAGAGGAAGTGAAACGTGTGAATTTCCTGTTTCTCTCGGGTGCCATTGATACTGATGTGGGTATTGGTTACCCAAATAATGTTAAATTGTGTCCTTTAAGCAGGTCTTACCCAATTCTGTTCTTCCAGTTTCTCTGACAAACACTGAAGATTTATTATTATAGANATAATTTGCTACTGAACATTCAACAAACCCAGAAGCAGAGAGACAGTGGCCATTAAAGCCACATAAGAGTTTTAGTTGTCTAAGCAAAATCTCAGGTAAAAAACAGAAGTGAACTGAAGACTTAACTCTAAAAATTCATCTGTGTATTGAATGCATAATTCTGGAGTTAAATATTTATTTATAGTTCAGGAAACAACTTGATTACTTTGTCAGATACTTCAGAGATGGAAAATTATTTCCCTTTCTTATCAAAACCAAGGAGTGTTTCAGTGTGCAGCCCGTAAGAGGGTGAAGGAAATGATTCTTCTCTGGTCTGCACTTGCTGAGAAAGACAATGTCCTTTAATAGTTTTGCCACAAAATCCCCTCTCTAGATGATGTTTGTAAACCCTGGAGATCACCCCCATGAAATGGCTGAGCAGCCACAAAAAGATCTAAAATCTTTAAATCTGTGTCAAAACCTGTTCTTTGGAGGATTTCAGGACTGACAGCTCTTCTGAGGAATCTACCTGACACCATCTCTTCTGGACTCAACTCCTTTTTTTTTTCCTACCTCTTACAAAACACAGAAGGACTTTGTCTAGTTTTTAAGAAACTGCTGGAGATCAGAAACATCAAATCCTCTGGGGCAGAAAAAAAGAATAAATTATGACAACAGTTTTAAAAGAGTATCTTTGGTCCAGATTATAGGATTTTATTGCAGGATAAAGAGGCTACAAGGGTCAAGCCCTTAAATTTGCTAAAATTGGCTGAACTTAGTGGTTATTTTCAAACACTGGTTCTGTGTCTGATGTGTCACCTCTTCCACATCCACATCTCAGTTACCCAGCAACAAGGCTGGTGTGGTAACAGAGCACAAAACCCAATTCCTGCAACGATTAACCAGGCTAAGATGCAAATGATCTTTCTTGACTCTACATTGTCCTCCTACAAAGCTGTTCTCAACAACATTCCTGTGCATCCTCTCATCCTTATGTCCTGGGACAGAAACCAGTTGGCACCTGGCTCTTTAGGATATGCTGAATAAGTGCAAATAACACAGAGCAGAAAATGTTTATATAAAGATGTGCAGAAGTGTGAGGATGTCACCCAGACAGAGCACAGAGAAGAAGGGGCTAAGGAGCTCTAAATCCAGTCCAAAGCCAACTTTAACCAGTTATTTGCTACATAATCCCCATAAAGAAGTTGGGTTAGTAAAGCCACCCAGGGTTGTTGCCCCATAAGCAAGAGGTGCAGGAAGAGGAGGAGATATCTTGCTGTAGATGTTTTGCAAGATTTGTGGTATCGGAGGGAAAAGATGTTAATTAAACTTTGAATGAGATAAATCAAGCTGTGTTGAGCAAATAGCTGTAAGAGGCACAGGACTGATGGGAGATCTGGTCTGAGGAGGCATTAGCACTCCCCAGTTATCTGCAGTCCAACTCCACAGCTTTGGGATCATGAGGAATTCTACTGCACTGCCAATCTCCACACATTAGTAAGCAAATACCAGCAAAATCATATTTCAGGTTGAGATATTTGGAAATGTATTCCAAAACTTAGGTATTGGTGACGTGGTTTGATGGAGTGGCTAGCAGATAGTGTGCTTTAAAGTTTTTCCCATGCCTAAAAGTACTTTAAATTTCATTTTTAACTTTTTAATTGATTTTTTTTAGGATTGAAATAGAATATCTATGTGAAATGTGCATGAAATTATCATGAGAAAATGTGTAATATACTGCACACTGTAACTAGAAAGGAATTTGCTTATTTATTTTATTTACTTTGATTTTATAAAGCATTCATAAATATAATACATTAGGCTTTGTTCAAAAACATTTGCAAGCTGATTTTGCCTGACGATTTATAGTGCTCTACTCCTCTGCTATTCAGTGATTGTGACGGAAAGCAGAATAAATACATTCTAAGTTATTCTGGGTCATAGGAGAATTTCCTCCCCTCCACCTGTGAAAAATAAGGAACTCACTCAGTTCTGTTTTAATACAGAAACATTGCATAGAATCACAAAATCATGGAATGGTTTGGGTTGGAAGGGATCTTAAAGCCCATCCAGTGCCATCCCTGCCATGGGCAGGGACACTTTCCACTCTCCCAGGTTGCTCCAAGTCCCATCCCAGAAAGTAAAAATATTTCTGCAAGGAATTACTCTTTCCTGTAGTGATTGTGATGAGTTGATCTTGCAACTGAAGTAGATGCAAGTAAATGATTTTAAAATATTAAAACTTTCATATTAAAAAAAAACTAAACAGAAAGACAATTAAGGTTTTTTTTGGTGGGGTTTTTAATCTTCAGTGTATCAAAGGACACCTTCCACTGCCACATGAAGAAATACAAGTGCTTTATTGCATTCATTAGAGAATTAAGGTGGGTAAGACTGATAACCAGCCAAAAATAATTGTGTGAGAACTGCTGATGGCTGAACCTGGTAATTGCTCACAGCTGTCGTGTAAGAACAGGATTTCCATGATTTAGGGCTGTAATAAATAAAATCCTGCTCTAACAGCTATGCCAGGATTAACATAGAATCATAGAACGGATTGGGCTGGAAGACCCCTCAAAATCACCTCATTCCCACCCCCTGCCACGGGCAGGGACACCTTCCACAAGCCCAGGTTGCTCCAAGCTCAGTCCAACCTGGCCTTGGACACTTCCAGGGATCCAGGGGCAGCCACAGCTTCCCTGGGCACCCTGTGCCAGGGCCTCCCCACCCTCCCAGGGAACAATTCCTTCCCAATATCCCATCTAACCTGCAAGAGCTCGTGAGAATGGGCAGATTCCAGTGTCAGTGCTTCGAGAAATTTGGTATTCCTCATCCAAGGCTCATTTATATATTTGCAAAAGGGCACTGTGTTTGTATTTTTAAATAGGAGCAATTTTGGTGGAACAAACTGAAGAGGCCAGATTGACCATGACATTTCAAACCTTGGTGAAAACAAGTCTTCAAAGAGCCTTTTGTCATTGGACAGCTCTTAAGACTCTCTCAAGAGCCTTCTTGCTGGTGGAAGGTGTCCCTGCCCATGGAATGAGATGAGCTTTGAGGTCCCTTCCAACCCAAACTATTCTGGGCTTCTCTGACCACGCTGGTGGGTCAGAGGAGCAGAAAATGTCTCTACCAACAAAGAATCTCTTGATGCAAAAGACATATTTTTTCCAACCCTGAAAGCTGGTATTGTAGAAGGATTGATGACATAAAATCATTTCCCTATCATTCAATTTATTGTCGTTACTGTTGGAAAACTTGATTTTCAGTGGGATGATTTTGAGCTTTTCCTCTGTTCCCTCAGCATCCTGTGGGTGCTGAGCAGTCAGGAATCAGTGGCTGTGCAAATGTAAATATTGCCTTGCACTGTGAGCTTTGTGTCCATGGGGGGTTTATTTCCAGGTGCCATTCCACAGGTACTGCTGAGCATTGCCCTGTCTGCGCCAAGCTTCACTCCAAGGATATTTTCTAATCAAGTTTTATAGTGTGACTGAAACCCTTCCAGCTTCCTAAAACACACCCAAGGACACGTCTTGCAACGCTGTGCTCTGTAAGGTCAGGTTTGTGAATGGGACAAGGGTTAAATTGGCTTCTTGGAGCTCTTCCAGCACAATCTGCTGTATTCTGCGTGACACCGTGGGTGGCAAGGCCTGCGCTCACCTTTTGTATCACACCTTGTAAGTGAGCAAGGAGCTTTATTTTTAACTGTGTCAGCTGCACAGCCCAAGCAGTAACTCTCTGGGACATGGCAGGCTCAAACTCACCGCATTTCTTTCCCAGATGCCTTGGTTTAACGGGTGTTTACACATGTGTGCAGAAATTTCTGCCTCCCCTTTCTAGAAGCGACCAATCAGAGCTTCATCTTCAAAAGAAATCAATCCTGTTTCTCCCCATTAAAACTGCTACAAGCAAAATCTTCTCTCTCCAATAGTAGCCTCAGAAAAGAGACCTTTTTTGGCCTAGAAATGCTGAAATTCAGCTTGAGTTGCTCAACCTGTTTCTGATAGGAGATGAGATTTGATTTAGTGGGGTTCAGGATTAACCTCTCCTTATTAATCGTTTTATAAATTCTCAGGTGGGATTTGTAGCTTAAGTATTGTGCTTCTTTATTTTGCCCTACTTAAATCACAATTATTTTTTAAAAAATACATTGTGTATTGATATGTTTAACTTACCCCAGCCAGAAAAAGGCAACTTTGAACTTACCCCATTCCCCACACACTCATGCAGAGAGAGGGAATAAAAACCTCTGTGCCATAATGCATGTGACAACAGCAACTAAAGTTCAAAACTAAAGGGTTTGAAACCGGTATCTACTCCATACTTTTTATGGTGAAATCCATATTAGTGTCACCCTTCAACACACAGCTACAAAAGCAAGCAAGAATGGGCTCCTTTGTGAATTTTACCTCCAGTAAATGAGTAAAAATGATGGTCAGGGAGATGAGGATTGCTTAGGTCTTGATCCTTTTTATAGATGTTAATTTTGTAAATGTTTGAATAGTCAGTCAAAGCATGTCTGTTAAAATTTAAGCACAGAGGGAGGCATTTACACATTTGCAGGAGGAATGGGAGAGGTTAAGCACCAACTGTGTTGTTATTTAGGAGCTTTGTTGTTTATAATATTTCCAGTTCCTCTTTTCCTGGTGTCTGCTTTCTTAGCTGGTGGCATCGAAGTCCTTAATCATTCCCAAATCAATTTATGCTCTGAGAGCAGTAAAAACATGGGAAAACATGAGGGCAGGTTTGTGCAGGGATGACCTCTTCAGGAAGGCTCTTCAGGTGACACTTCTGCCACTGCTGCTGTGGATCTTTGTGCTTTTGCTTTGCTGCAGGAATTCAGTGGACTCTGGAAATGAGGTGATCTGTCCTGAAACACTCACTTTCTTTATGGAACAACCAGGGGAATCTTCGTCCTGTTATCACGAGTTTCTCAAACAGCTTTTCTGTCACCCGACAAAGAGGAACCTTGCCAAACTCTTGGACACCTCATGGACTACACTTATGGGCCCTATGGAAAAAAATACAGTGACTTTTCTGGAATCCTTAAGCTTTTTAAAGATCATTATTCACGGAGAAACTTACCCAAATATTGTCAGCTTATGACCATGTCATATTTCCATGCCACTTTTAAAGCTACTGATGATAGGCTCTCATTTATTACACAGAATATAATATTTTTTTACAGGATGGAGGATGTTCCAGGAAGTGAAGAGATGTGAAGAGGGTGAGAGCATGAGACAATTCATATAAATGCACTGCTTGATCCTTTTCCACGGAAAACAGAGAAAACAAAAGAAGTTACATAAGGTTTTATCAGCTAAAATAATCAGATTTTACATTCTGCAGTAACCAAGACAATGGACAGTTAATAAATGACCTCATATTAAATCTATACTTGGAATCCTACTGAAACAAGTTCATTTCTCTACAAATACAAGAGCTGCCAGTACTATGTGTTTAAATCTGTCTGATCTACCAAAATAAATCCATTTCCAGCTGGTCAAGCAGGATGAATCCCTGTGTAGTAATCCCTTCAAGCATGCAGATAACATCCATTATTTGATAGCAGCTTCTGGAACGTTTGCTCCTAAAAGAAGGCATGCACTGACAAGATAAATAAAGTACAAACTCACCACTTTTAATTCCCTTAAAAAAAAAGAAAAATGTTTGCAGGAAAGAGCTAATTTTCCCAAAGGTGACAAAAATAAGGTTTCACCTTGTAGTAGGAACTATGGGTGGGTGTAAAGAGACAAGAATGCAAAATCCTACAATTAACCTGCAAAGCCAATTCTTCAACCCAAATCACACAGTTTTGGGTCTTAATTTTGCCTGTAGGGGCCTGTTGGTTTCTTACAGTTCTTTAATTTTCTGTTGCTCTGGAACCACAGGGTATTAAATACCACGGTGTCTACCCCAGGGATTAGTAGCTGAACTCCTGAAAAGTGAGTGCCCTGTGCTTTGTACCAGCCAACAGGGAATGATCAGCACTGGGATCTCTGGAAACTTCCCTGCCTGGACCTATCACCCACGTGTTGTGTTACCAACCACACCCTGCAACCACTTCCCACAGGATCAGGGATTTATGACAACATGCTGGATTTTTAAAACCGTGTCTGTAAATGCATGTAAATATCCTAATTACTAAACTGTTAATGAGATACGCCAGCTTGTGGCTTATCAGCATATGCAATGAGATAAAGATGATTATCTGTGAGTGCTGCCATCCATTACCAGCGATAAACAGGACAATAACAGGGGTTTGAGTGTCACATTCCTCCCCAAACACCTCGTTTAGATTGAACACCACGAGCTCTTTTTGTCAATAACTCCACCACATCTCCATTGGATACTGCTGGGGGAACTTTGGGGAAGCAAAGGCAAAAGATTTAATGACTTCAAGGTGCAGAAGATGAATAGTTTTGTCATTATCTATTGATTGAACACATATCTATGAACTATTCAAATGTTAATTTCATTACTATGAAATTAGGAAAAGCTCAGCAAGCATCCATTTTAAGATATCGGTGTAGAAAATGCCAATATCAGGAAAAAAATGACTTATATCCTCTATTTTTTATATTTGCAAGGGTGTAAAAGGGGATAAGGAATCAATGTCTTCAGTTCAACTGTTTTCCTTGGTATAATATAATGTATATGGTGAATATGATATGATATGATATGATATGATATGATATGATATGATATGATATGATATGATATGATATGATATATAATATAATATAATATAATATAATATAATATAATATAATNTACTGTCTGAGGAGCAAATTCATTTAGCAAGACACATGCTGACTATGGGTGGTAAAGAATATCTTTCACAAAACTTAAGCACTGCATAAGAACAAGTAAAATAAATTTTCAAAATTAAATGTAAACAAAATAAAATTTAAAAAACACGGTTATTTGCCAGTAATGAGATTATCCTTACAGACAAAATTACCCCACCCCCAAAAAGTGTAAAAAAATATCATATAAAAAAAAATATGCACATTTGCTACTTCATTTGCCTCAAAAGCTGTTTGAAAATACAATCTGCAGAGGCCTGACCTCTGATTTTCCCTTCATTTTTTATACCTTCAGGAAGGATTGCAGGCAGCTGACTTTGACGTCAGACGTGCAGAAGTCAACCCCGATGAAACACAAATTCAACTTCAACATAAGAATAAAAATTTTTAAAAAATGAAGATCCTCCCCCCTGAGGGCCAGGTGTTCAGAGCATCTCTGGGGTGGCTCCGAGCAGCCCTTTATGTCACAGGTCACTGGGTCACCAGCAGATCCTTGTGGGTTGAAGCCTGAGGAGAAGCAATGGGATTATCTCAGGACAATGTCCTTAAACATCCAGAATTTCCAATGAGAGGCTTCTTCACCTCTTTTGGGCAGTGCTGCTGATTTTTCCATCTGGAATCCGGCCGTGGCTTCAGCTGAGGCAGCACTCGGGAAACAAAACCTCCTGGGGTGAGAAAGACTTTGTGCCCATTCAGTGGGAGTGCAAAGCCTCGAGGTTTGTGGTGATGCCTTGAGAGGCCACCTAAAACAGGAGTAAAGCCAATAAAGGTGGGGATTTATTGGAAAGGCCCCCAAAGGTACCCCTGGGGAGCCAGAGGCTGCTGCCCAGATGGGCCCCGAGATGGACCCTGAGAGGCCACGAGTTCTTCCCACTTTTATAGGTTTGGTTCATTTGCATCTCAGGGTTAATTCTCCAATTAAAGCTTCAGTTAATGATGTCATTCCCCTCAGCCTGCCCCCCTCTCAGAGGCTCTTTGGTTGATACTTTTTGGGCCCAGGAGGGGCTGGGTGTCCTTGGAGAGCAGCCCCGGAGAGGCTTTGTTGTGTGTGCCCAGCACAGAGCGCAGCACTGAACAGGGAACAGGAAACTCCAGAGTTACACACTGGGCACTGCAGGGGTTGAAAAATATAAAAGTTAAAACCTGAGGCATCAGTGGGAGCTGGCCTTGGTCTGGACTGCTGTGAGAACTTCCCCGTGGTCAAAGACCACTTGTCTGAACTCACTTGCCTTAAATTCTGGCAGCAACACATCACTGCAAAAACATGAGCCCTTGATGTCAGCCAAAGGTGAAGAGAGAAGTTGTCCATAGGGGAACAAGGATTTCAGGATTTCTGAAAATGATTTCCAATGTACTTGAGAAGGAAACCTCTCTACAAGGAGCACCTCGTTCCTCCCAGGAAAGACACTGAGGTATAAATGTGACACGGAGAGGTAAAGCCTGACAACCCAACCCATCCTGTTTTCCTGGAGGAAGACTGAAGGGTAAACATTAGGACAGAGACACAACAACAACAACAATTTTTTTTTCTATATAGGAAGGCTTTTTATATAACGATTTTCATTATGTTAGTAATGAGATTTTCTGTACTGATAGGATCATTCACACTATTAAAACGTCTAGACTATTAAAACATTATTAAACTGTTAAAAAATTAATCAGAATAACCACATTCTTTTCATTTTCAGTGTGTCTGCTGTGTTCTTTCTGCCTGTAACAAGCTTTGGAGTGTAAGATTTTCTTTCACCACAAGCTTGGGAGGAAATAACAAAGCTGCTGCTATCAAAGTTTCTGTGTCTGTATGAAACACAAATCAGTCCTTCCCTAGGATTAGGAACAGTGTGGGAACTTTGAAGGTCCAGTCAGTCACTACAGACCAAAGCCACAGCAGATCTCTGGGGGAACATCAACTCTGAATCCTCTGTGATGTCTCCTTTCAGAGCTGTTGCTTTCCCAAGTGATGCTGCTCAGAAAGCTGGTACAAAGCCCAGATCAGAGTCATCCTTACTGTTTGCAAAAAAAGTCATTCTGGGGAACAGAGAGAGACTGCTGAATTCCAATCCTAATAGATAGAAAACCTGCCATATTTCAGTGTGGCACTTCTGATGCCAAGTCACATTTTATTTCTGATGTAGCCAGCTCAGAGAGAAATGCAGCTCCCCAAAAGCATTTGCCAGAAATGTTTGTGAGCGACTGAGACCACCATAAAGTTAAACCTGACATAAATATCTCAACAAAATCCTGTTGTGCCTTGCTGTTTTCTACAAGAGAGAAGAATTAGGAAAGTACCAAATTCTCCATAAGGTACCTCAGTATGGAGTGTAGGAGAGACAATGGCCAATGGTGAGAAACTGCAGGAAACTCTGGTGATTCTGAACACCTTGTCAAGGTTAAACTGAGTTTAGGCATATGCACAGCAACATTTAGAGAAGGAAAAAGCCTCCTTTTCACACTCAGGGCAAGTGAGGAAAAGAAATAGAGACGTGGCCTGTGGGCTGGACTGGTCAGCTCCAATACTGCCATTTTTATGGGCTGATTTGATGTTTGACTGTCACTGTCATTGCTGTGACACCAAACTTGTCTCAGTGAAGAGCTGACACTGTCCCAGCACCGTGGTGATGCCAGGATGATTTTTATCTTTTCTTTTATACCCCTGTTATACCTCTTTACAATTTCTGTCTTCTTGGTGCTTTTTGGCCTCCATTCTTGGACTTGTGTGCCAAGCTGGGAGACTGAACATTTCAGAAGCTTTGCAGTGAGGGATCAGTGTGCCCAGAGCCCAAGGGCCTCTCCAGAACACATTTTGTAACCTGAGACAGAACCATCCAGGGGAAGGTTCCTTGGGGAGGGGGGCTCACTGGAGCCTCTCATTGGGGAATCTTGGATAGATGTGCTAATTAGTAACACCTACAATGTGATCCCAGATCTTTGGTGGGTGTGCACTGTGGGGTGCATGGAGGGGCATTCGACCTGGATGTGGTGCACCTGAGGATCCTTAAAATAAACACCAAGGTAAAATCCCTTTTCCCTTCTAACAGTGTTTGACTCTTGATTTTAAGACCAGGAAAAGGCATCAATCAGTGGCACCTTTGCATGTCCCCTTGGAGGGGCCAGGCCTCCAGAAGCCCCATTTCAAGCCTAATTTGCCATGATTGGCAAGCAGCAAAGAGCCCCAAGTGGCTGCCACTGTCTCAGGCACATCAGCTTCCCTCCTGGTGAGCTGACACCCAGCCAGGCACAGTCTGGAAGCTGGAAATTCAGTGGTCACCGTCAAAAATTTTTGAACTGAAGAATTTCACTGAGAGAGCCTTGCAATAAAAGGTCTGCTTCACACAGAATAATGAGATTGGGAGTACAGCGATTCTTTCTCTAAAACAAAGCACTTTCATGACAAACTACTTGGTTTTATTAAGTTCACAGAAGCCTGAAATTAAACAGTGAAAAAACAGAGGATAAAAACAATCAAAAATTCAGGCACCTGAATGCTCTTTCAGCTTTGGAAGAGTTTTGAGACCAAGGTTGTCTCATCAGAATTATTTTCCTACTATTAATTATAACGATCTCTGCCTTAAAGTACTGTCTGAGCCTTCATAATTTTATGCAGCTGTGATATCATTTTATCAACAGTAAGGGTTAAAATACTATATAACTACCAGACCAAAATACATCCAATGATCATCCTGTGAAAAGGCAATTCCACGGAGATATTACCCATAGAAATGTGTCTTTTATTTGTCTTCCTGTTCTTAGTGAGAAAATCATTTTGATAGGTGTGCCATCCCTGGAAGTGTCCAAGGCCAGGTTGGACAGGGTTTGGAGAAACCTGGGGTGGTGGGAGGTGTCCCTGCCCGTGGGATGGGATGGGCTTTAAGGTTCCTCCCAACCCAAACCAGTCTGGGATTCTGAAATAGCCATTCTCAGCAGAAGAGGAGAGTTAAGAGATAGGGTACAAAAAGATTGTCACTATGATAAGGATATAAGACAGCCAGGACTAAGGAACCCTGCCTGGGATATTCCAAAGAGAATGAAGATAAAATAAAATAAAATTTTAAANTAAAATAAAATAAAATAAAATAAAATAAAATAATAAACCAAACCTAAAAGAAGCCAAAATAAAATTAAAATAACATCAGGACTATAGTTTACAAACTAAGGGAATCTGTGTCTCAAATGCACTGGAAGACAAAGCTCAAACTGTTTCTTTGTACTTGTCATTTAATTTCCTTTGTCTGTCCATCTTGAGATAACCAGATTTTCCATTGAATTTGAGACTGTGAATTTGTATTGCTTAAAGATATATTCCTTTTTAAAGCTTCCCATGCACAATCTTCTCTTTTCCCACTTTTCTAGCATATATAAACTGCATGATTTGGTTAAAATACACAAATTTAAATGAACAGAGCAGACTTTTGTGCATGTCTCATCAAAGTTCTTTGTTGTTTTTTCCCCAGCTTTTAGACAGACAAAAATTGCTCACTCTCCCTGAATGCTTAACCACTTGAAGGCTTCAAAATAATTTATGATTTCCAGGACATCAGACGTCTTCAAGCGTTTCAAGTCTGAACATGACAATAGATTTCAGAACTCTGTTTTCCAGCCAGGCTCTGACAAGGCATCTTGACAGGAACAGAGAGAAGGAAGAAAACCACAGAAATCTGGCATTAATACATCAGAATTCTGCTTTGTTGTGTACAAGTCCCTTCCTAGACTGGGGCTTTAAAATGTGCCTGCTCTGTGCTGCAATAAATAAATGTATGTATTCGTGTCACTGGGTGATTAAACACTGCAAAGAAAGGGGTTTTTGAAAAGTTTCTATATCTAACAGGCAAATGGAATGTCAATATTGAACAGCAAAACCCTCAGGTTGCATTTTCAGGATTATCCCAATTATGAAGAAAAAAGACTGTTGTGATTGATTCACAAGTTCTAATGTAACAATATTGAAGAAAGTGGGTAACTTTACATTGAATCACAGAATAATTGAGGTTGGAAAAGACCCCCAAGACCACAGAGTCCAAGCTGAGCTCCCTCTGCAGAGCTTTCCTGCCCTCCAGCAGATCCACATCCCACCCAGCCTGGTGTTACCTGTGACCTTACTCCTAGGCACATGTAGTGTCCTGAGATCAGAGCATTTAAAACATTAAAAATCCATATAAAAACCAGTATTATTGGGACTTTGGAGAAGTTTATTCTTCCTCACCATTTTTAGCTTCCAATATACCTGCAAAGTCCAAAGATATTTTAATTCCAGAATAAATGTCACGATGTGTCATGGTAGCAATACATAAATGTGACCACGAATTCCCAGAATTGTTTCATGTCTTCAGTAGACATTTTTGTCTGACCTCATGCAGTTTTGTCTACTTAACACAGCTCAACTGACACAAATCAGAGGAGAAGTGAGATAATTTGAAGATCTGATTCAGGAGAACCTGTCATCAATCAATCTGATTCCTGAGGTGGTTTTGAGGAGCACTGTTAGCAGAATGAACAACCTCAACATTTTCTTTATGCTGGTTTTATTCTGCCTATTGATTTTGTGTCAGAGAGAGCACAGGAAAAACTTGCTCACATGTAACAATGGTATTTCTGTCAGGCATCAATGATGGGCACAAACCTCCCCAGGTGAAGGGCACAGCACATGTGGAACTGGGATCTCAATTTTAAATTACTCAAATATTTCAAGTTTGAGAATCTGCCTGAAATTAATACACTGAGCAGATGTAAATGCCCAGGAGCATTTTAGGAGTTTCTTACAGAAACCAGAAGTAGAGTAATTCTTGTTGAATTCCTGCTGGAAAAGCAAACAGGATAAAAGAAAAACCTCCCAAGTTTAATTGGAAAGGATTCATATTTGTGACAGACATTTGAAGACAGACAATTTGGAGAAAGTGCTTCTCAAAAGAGTTGTTCTGAAGTCAGTGTCATACCAGTTCTCTCTTTCAATGCAGGAGCTTACTCAGGAACTTGTGTTCAAATCCTGGGTTTAGTGCTGGCAAGTTTGACATTTCCAAGAACTCTTTAATGTGTGACAAATCTTCCCAGTGCTTCATTACAGAGCCTGGTCTTTGACAGGCTTTGCTTCTTTAACTACATCAGAAATGGATTCCTTTTTTTTCCTTTTTGGGTGGAAGAATCAAACAATAATGACAACAAGTGGAATGTCAAGAATTTGTTACATATAAAATGTCATTCAAGGCAATCTAAAATTTACTTTCTTTTAATTATTATCTTCTAAGAGAGGAAAAATCTTCAGGAAATGGTCATGCTGGAAAGCAGCAATAAAAGTGGTTTGTGCTGAAAACTCTGTCTCACTATTCAAACTTGGAAAGGACCAGCAATCCGGAAAATGAATCAATTAATTTGATGGGAAAGTTGCAAAGAGAACACCCATGCAGAAATAATCCAGACATCTGTTTTAGAAAGCATCAAAAACTGAGTAGGCCTTTTCATAACCCTTGTGCCTCTCTGACCGAAGGTGTCTCAGGTCAGCTCAGTGTGAATGCTGAAATACAGCTCCTGGCGTGGCTGTGAGGCAAAGGCAACTCCACAGCAATAAGAGAATGAGGAAACAAAATAAATAATATGGACAACTGGATAAAGCCAGCAAGGATGAGGTAGGTTAAAAAAAAAAAAAANNNGGCAAGGTGAGGGAGGTTAAAAAAAAAAAAAAAAAAGTGACACTGGAGAAAATGACGCAGTATGGATTTTGGTTTTTCAACTCAGGCACATCACTGGATCAAAAAGACCTTAGAGCACACATCTATTTCTATCTTTCCCTCATTTCTTATGCTGCAGCACATTACAGTGTAATAAAATCTGTAGTAGAATTTAGCCACACTGAAGATCATGGAATCATAGAATCCCAGAATGGTTTGCGTGGGAAGGGACCTGGAAGATCATCTCATTCCCACCCCCTGCCATGGGCAGGGACACCCTCCACAATCCCAGGTTGCTCCAAGCCCCGTCCAACCTGGCCTTGGACACTGCCAGGGATCCAGGGGCTTCTCTGAGCACCCTGTGCCAGGGTCTCAGCACCCTCACAGGGAACAATTCCTTCCCAATATCCAATAAAAACCTATCCTTTTTCAGTTTAAAGCCATTCAGATGGGCTGACTGAGCATTGCAATTTAGTTTTCTTACATGCTAAGGATGGAATCAGTAAAGGTCTTGACTAAGTTCATCCCAAGATCATTCTCTCAGACCATTTTTACCCTTCCATGGATCATCACAGAGAGCTCAGGAACACCTGATTGCTAATCCAGTCTTCATGCCATGTGAATATGGTTTATAAAAAATTTTAATATCTGTGAAACTTATACAGATTTACAAATTTGTATGAGCACCAACTGGGTCATTGTTAGGAAATAAAACTGACTCATAGTAATGCAGAGTTGCAAATTCTCTTTCTGGGTGAGTGTTGTGAAATTATGGTAAATGCCCTGGGGTACTTAGGGAAATTTAAAATTTGAAATGGTCTGTGGGATTAAGGGCTTTACAGGAAAGAGTTTTGCTCTTTTACAGGGGGTTAAATAGATTTTCTTCTTTCTCTCTGCTGAGCCCCACCTCTGAATTTAGAAAGAAATGCTGTATTGAGAGAGACCCTGGAAATTTATTCCCTTTTCCATAGGGTCATAGAATGGTCTGGGTGGGAAGGGACCTCAATCTCATTCCACCCCCTGCCAAAGGCAGGGACACCTTCCTTTAGACCAGGTTTATCCAACGTGACCGTGAACACTTCCAAGGATGGGGCATTCACAAATTCATCCAAGACTTCAGTGATCTTTGGATGAAGATACAAATGTACAGAGGTTTGAAAATCTGGGGTAACACAAGCAAGTCCCAGGAATACAAACAATGCTTATGAATTTACACCAAAACACAGTAATGACCTTTTATGCTTGGTATTCACTGGCAGAAGCACACATGACACCAAAGATGACTCATTTTTATGCTTGTTAGTGGAAAATACATAAAGTTAAATTCAACAGAGAAGAGAATGTATATGCTGTCTAGGGCTTACTGAAGGACAGAGGACCAAACTAATCATCTAAACATCTTTCTGCAACAAATATAGATTAAAGCTAAACTGAGAACAGTGCTTCCTTCTCAGCTTCCATGGTGTTCTGATAAATTCAGATTTGAGTAGGAGGGTTTCTCACCCTTTAAAATGCATTAATATTGTTGTTATTGGTCAACACATGGTCTGTTTAACCAGTAGTTATTTACAGTATGTGATGACCATTGATATTCCCTGTGTTTTCTGTTACAATTTTTAGAAGATAAATAGAACTACGAACTAATTCCCCTTCATCATAAAATACTGTAATAAGCCTGAGAATACAACACAGAATTACGCCACTCAATACCAGTTTTTCTTCCTCTTCTTCCTCTCTGGTTTATTTTTATTTACCATTCTTTCAAGATGTGCCTGGAAACTTGGATCTGGACTTGATTTTCCCTACTTCATTTGGTTTGTGCTACACCAGGTTGAAAGGAAAAATTCTACCCCAGGACAGATGTTTCTCTGATCTGCTTTTGGAAGAGCTCATGGCAGCCTAAAACTTTGATCTGCAGCAATAACAATGGGTTCAGGGATTAAAAAAAGGCTGGAATAAGTATTTTTTAGTAATACGGGATTGACCATCACTTGACCCATCATTACAGAAATATATTTTGGGTTATGTGAGTAATATCGAAATATGTGTGGGTTTTGTTCTATAGACTGAGGGTAGAAGTTATTTCTGGAGGTTTTCCTTTACACAAAACCAGCTCTGTTGTTATCAATGCTGGGGTAAGTTCATGACATCCTGTTTGATTCCCATAGGTTGACCAATGCTGTTTTTTTTCAGAGCTTCACAAACAGCTTCAGGAAGCAATCAGGATTTTCTTGTCATCAATCTGCATCCATGCTTTCATTTTTTCGAAGTGGCTGAAATGATCAAGGGTGTTTTTTGAACTAAAATGACCCAATAAATTTGTATTCAAATTTCTTTATAATTCCATGTTTTTACATCCTGGTCAGTGGCCAGGTTTGGGTAAGGAACACAGAACAGACACCTAGAACAGCTGAAGGATGAGTAATTTCATGGTTATTCTACGATGGGTCAGAATCCCCGATCAGGAAGGTTCATAGGAGAATGGACTTGACCAATTTCAGCACAACTGCTAAAATCACTAAATCCACTCAGAAAACACCCTCAAGATGAGGATTCCCAGGCAGTCATCCATGCAACCTTCTTAAAACAAAAAATTTCTTTTTTCTTTTTGGGAAGACGGTTTCCCAGGCATCTGCCTCCAAAGGCTGCTGTAAAATTGAGAACAGATGCCCAACCTTTGGCATCCAGAAGTAAGGTTTATGGCAGAGCTGTTTCCATGCAGCAGGCTCATGGGAAATATTTAAGGAAAACAAGCTGTAACTCTGACACCATCTCAAAAACCACTTACCAAAACGTGTTTCTGGAAGATATTTTGGTACCAGGAACTTGTCATTGTTCTATTTAAATGTTGTTACAATAGAAAAAAAAATGCAGTCAGCTCTAAGTTCAGATGCCTTGTGCTTTGATGAATTGTTGGAGATGTGAGTGACACATGTTAGACCAAGCACTTGCACTTTTCCCACTGAAAATTGAAAGATATCAAAGTAGTAAAGAAAGGATTTCTGTGCTCACAGAAACTGGAAAAAAACCCCTTGAAGTCAGTTTTTATTGCCATTATATATATTCTCTTAGACCAATTCCATATTCATTGCATTTAAAAGTCACAGAAAGCTCACCCAAATTACAGTCTTTCCAGAAACCTTTAAAATGTTTCCCATTCATTCACTTTCTTGCTGATACTAATAATACCTGTCACTTGCTTTTTTTGCCTATTTTTGCAATTGCATTTCCAAGGAAGCAAATGTCAGGGTTCACCTAACACAGGTAATTCAATTATTTGGGCTGATGTAGATACCGTGGGCAAGTTAATGGCTTGTCTTCAGCTGTCACTTTGAAAGGACAAGAGTTTTGGGTTGGTCCCCTTTCAAACCTGCTGCTCCTGCAATGGTCTCAGCCACACAGAGGAAACACAAAAGTGCCAGAAATCTTTGTTTAAGGTGCTGCCTCTTCTGAGGGATCAACACGTCCTCAGGTGCCACATCCAGTGTGTTTTGAATACTCCCAGGGGTGGTGATTCCAACCATTGTCTCGGTGCTGGGCCACCCTTTCTGTGAGTGCATTTTTCCTGATGTCCAACCTAAATCTTCCCTGGCACAACTTGAGCCCTTTCCCTCTCCTCCTGCCATACAGTGTGACAGGGCCCATCACTGTAACCTCATTCCCATGGGATCCTAGGCCTGTTCAAATTTTGGTGTCCTGCTAGCAGCAGGAAGATGGATCTTCTGCAGGTCAAACTGTTCTGCAGAGCCAAGAGAGGCTTTCTTCTCCCCAGGCACTGTGTTGTCCACACCAGAGCATTCCAATTGGGGAGAAGGACTTATGTGACCTGGGCTTTCAGTGATGTTGAGAAAAATGGGGGAATTTGCCTTTTATGTGTGCTGGTGAGACTAAAATTTTAGCTGGTGGATTGAGGACAGTCTACTTTGAATCTCCAATTTCATCAGTCAGGCACCTCAGGAGGATGGCAGATACTGATTCAGATGGTTTTGTGTTCCTTGTGCTGTACCTGGATTGCAGTTGTAGCAACAGAGAAAAAATAGAACCCCAAATAAAAATCTGTGCAGCAGTTAAAAGTGCTTGTCAAAAATCAGTGTTTTTCTTGCAATGTGTTGTGCTGTCCTGTAACACAGAGGTCAACAGCTCAGTCAAGGGTGAATTCCAGAGGATTCTTAGCACTGGTTTTTCTGCAGAAAGATGTTTTGCCACCACACATTTTATTTGTTTGGTAGCTTTCTAATTCAAGCCTCTCTGCAGACCCAAAAAGCTCAGTTAAATCTGAAATAGCTGAAGGACAGAACAATGCAGGAGCAGTAATGAGGCTATGCTGTTCTGCTCTAGCTTTCAACAAGACTTGCATAATATTTGAGTTTATGAATTTCTGTGTGTGAAGTAAGATTAATACTTTGCAGCATACTTTTAATTTTTTTGCCCTTCGCTTTCATTTAATTTTAAAAAGCCCAGGGTTATAATTTCTCCAGCATGCTACAGCTTGTCGTACAAATTCCCTCCCCAAAACAGCCTTCAGCCAATCCTGGCAAAACTCTAAATTCAGCAAAAGGAACAATGAGCAAATATAAATGATAATTTTAAATGAAATCCGGATTAGCATGTCAGCAAAAGAAATTCAGTTCAGGTCATAAAAACTGTCAAAATAGTACAAGGATTAGAACTTATTCTGCAGGAAATAAGATACAACTTTAAAGATCAGCTAATTAAAGTTTCCACTTGCCTTGCTTGGCACATTTTCTGTCAGAGGGTTTAAATACATGTCATGGCCCTGTGTGCTCCAATGGTTTGTAATTGACATGTCCAGCCTCTCCTGAGTCCAGCTCTACTCCTTGTCCGAGGGCTAGGGGCTGCATTTCAGCTCAGACACATCAGGAACTGAAAATGCCACATTTTAAGTAATTAAATAGTTATTGAATATTTTTGCCTACAGCAGAACACATCCTGGTCCTTGCAGAGAGCAATTATCTTACAATACATCGATTAAGTGGTCTGAATGTGCCATAATTAGTTGGTATTACCTGAAGAGAAAAGGTCAATATTCTTATTCTCCCTTGAATGTGGATTTCCATTGGCAATGGGGTTAGAGAGGGAAAAGGCAATTAAATACTTGGCTTCTTGCAGGGTAATTGAAGAGTTACAAATGGATTATTGTTGAAGTCCTGGGGTTGAGTCCTTCAGGTTTAACCACCAAGCAGCAGCTCAGTGGTGGCACCCACTTCCAAACAATCTTGGAGCTGCCTCCAGCAAAGAGATTTTTAAAAAACCCAGCCAAACAAAAAGGAGCTGTAGTCAATGGATGTAGCATAAAAACCTGACAAGAAACGTGAGCCAGAGGAGCTGGATTTGATGGAAAATGCTGATATTAGCACATCACCTCACTGATACATCAGAGAGTCATGAACCTTGTCTTGCTGGGTTCCCTTTGAGGTGCTGCATTGTACACTTAAGGTGTGTCAACCTTCCAGCGCTGTATTTTTGGAATCACTCAGAGGCTGGGGTTTTGCTCAGGTGTGGGGAGCTTCCAGCAGCCTGAGGCCTTGATGGGGGGAGTGGGATGTTTGTGGCATCTTCCTCTTCTTTGCCAGGAGGAGGAGGAGGAGGATGATGTTGATATTCTTGGGATCTACGTGGGTTTTTACGCGCCTTTTCCCTGCAGAGACTGCCCACAGCCTCCTTCTCTTCCTTTGCCCACAGCCTCCTTCTCTTCCTTTGATCCCTATTATCCAGCTGTTCTCTTCTGTTCTCTTTGAAAGGGGTTTTACCTGAAGGATGTGAGGTTTTATCCCTGTAACAACCGCAAATTGACTGTTGTGATTGGAGTGAGCCTCCTGGGATCAGCACGTCTACGAAACCTTCCCCACAACTGTTTATTCTGGATGGCAAAGACAGTTCAATTCACACAGAAAAATTACTTTTTGTCTCTATAAACTAAAGTAAAACTACACCAAAATGTTGATTGCTAAACAGCTGCTATCAAACCTGGCAAATCCAAAATCCTCTCAGACAATCTAAGACAAAACCAGAAAAGTCATGAGAACTGTGGTCTGTACAAACCCTCAGGTTTTTTATTAGTAAAGGCAAAAATCTTTTGTGGGATGATAGATATAATAGCATTGACAGATTATTGTCTAAGATTGCTGAGAGAATCATTCCTTTTATTCATCATGCCAATAAAAGATGTTTCTATTACATTCTTTATTATTAAAATATGAGGTTTAGTCTATTATATTGCTATGCAATGAGTACAGCCACTATCTGGAGCTTCACTGCAACAGCAGCTCTAAAAACATGGCTAATTCCATGCCATTTTTACCTGAAAAATGTAATGAGCAACATGGACTGGTGAAAACACATTTCCCACTCTCATGGCAGAGTATCTGTGTCAGACACGGACTCCTGGATGTGGAAATATTTCTGTTTATGATGAGGGGATGTTATTGTGATCTTGCACTTATTCCATTTCATTAAACAATGTGATGAGAAGCAAAGAACAGAATCTGAATGTCAAACCTCTCATGTAAGGATTTGTGCAAAAACCCCATAACTCAGAGGCCTTTTTTTCCAGAAGTATTTATGACATCCTGGAAGTGCAGCTTGGGAAGGAAATCCATCCTTCACAGAGGGGCTATTTCATTACTCCTTAAAGCAGGATCCTGCTGAAAGAGCTGATCCAACTGAAGTGCTGCTTTACCCTTGTTTTTCAAAGAGGATGCCAAGGGAAAGAAGAAATATAGTTGCAAGTTTAATTATAAGTTTTAAGAAATATAGTTGCAAGTTTTATTTTAAAATATATATATATATTGAGGATTAAAAGGGTGGTTTGATTTTTGGGGGTATTTTTTAATCTTAATTAAAAATTATTTTGGTAGAAAATGCAGCTGCTTCCTAAATGATCATCCAGATGTTGACTGCAAGGAGAATGTGGTGAGCACAACAAATGACATATCTCAAAGCTGCTGACTGATGAAGGCAATGACCTCAGTAAGTTACTCCAGGTCTGTTTCAGTTTCCAGAATCCACAACAACAAAAACCCCAACAACCAACAACAAAGAAACCTCAAACCAAATCCCACCCAAAACATTTCTTCCTGATCAGCACAACAGAAAGAATCTGTCTTTTAGACAGTTAAATTGTTTTAGAGAGAGGGAAAAACACAAGTGTAAAATATTTCCGCATTTTCCAGCAAAATTATTTCTTCCTGTGTATTTCAGTAGAAAATGGCATTGCTTTCCCCTGACATTTATTCACTATTTCAATCTCTTTAGAGTTCCTGGAACAAGAATTGCTTCCATTTCAGAATATATAAAAGACTTTCAACTCCTTGCATGGGATGGATGCAATGCTTATTGTTCCATCTGTGCATTTGTGGGGTGGGAGAAATAATTTTCTACCAATAGTGCAGACCATTAACTTTGACTTAATATTTCTTTGAGTCCAATATTCTGTGTTCAGCTGAACCATATGTTCTTGAAACACTTATCCTGAAGACACTGAAATGAAAAATACCCATTATTCTTCTCTTTTTCCTGACAGATTGTTTCCTTTATAAATCACTTTTGCTCTTGTGAATCTCTGGACCTTTCCAAATCCCAGCACACTTCCAGTTTGAATCCATCTTCCCTATGCTTTCAGCCCTGGTTTTCACTGTGACTTTCTCTGCTAAATTATTTTCACTAAAATATCTGATATTGGAAAGGGTTTGACTTCCTGATTAAGCTGTATTTCAGTCTTCTTTTAGAAAAGCTGAATTGGTCATATTCTTAAATCTCTTACATTAAAGTAATTTTTCCACTGTTTTCTGTAGTTCCTTTAAAGGGTCATTTTTTTCCAACACTTTTTTCTTTACATTGCGAAGACTTTATTTGTAGATGATATTACCGCATCAGGTGAGCCAGTCCTACCTTTCAGTTGAAAATTACCCATTAAATACTATCTTTTCTCACTCATTCTCCTGTGGGAAGAGATGGATAAAACTGTTTTTCCTGTCAAGACATTCAAAATAAGACAAGAAGGCTCACGTTGCTTTTTGTACAAGGCCATCTACACCTTTTAATTATGATTATATGATTCCATGATTTTTTAAGTGATCCTGCATGTTTGCTCCTGGTCATGGAAGTATATTTTCAGTGAATCAATAAGATATCCATGTATATGACCACAGAGCATGTTTGGCTTTTATCTTTATGTTGTACAAAAGTGATTTAAAAAATCACGGTCATTAGGAGTTATTCTGTTTGGTCCTGGTCTCATTAAAAATTATTTATTTTAGCATATCTAAACCAACCAAGCAAGAATTCATTCCTCAGGAAATGCGGTTTTAAGGAAAATCATACTTTGCTAAGGTAATACCTAATAACACAGCAGGAAAGTCTGTCTGAAGTACTTTAAGGTCGGGATGCTTCCCCAAGACATGATGTTCCTTGAGGGCAAGGTTCCCACGAACTCTTGCTCCAGATCTGAGAAGGAAACCCATAATTGTTGCAATGTCGTGCCTGTCCCTTGCAGCACATGGGATCCTGCATCCTCAGACATCAGAATCCAGCACTAAGTGGGGACTAATTTCCTATGCCCTTTCAAATCACGGTATTGAGGGATGATAAAGGTTGGAAAGAGCCTCTGGAATTCTCCATCCCACCCCCTGCTCTGCACAGGGACAGCAGATGTCAGCTTGCTTGGGGCTTTGCCCACTCCAGTTTGGAGCATCTCCAAGTCAGGAAATCCAACAGACCCCTGGCAATTTTTGCCAGTGTTTGAAGCCTTTTCAGGCTTTTCACTCTGTGATTACTGCAGAGGTTAAACCACATTTTCTGTTTGATACATGAGCCCACAAATGACTCTGTGTAGCAGTAATTGCTCTGCCACCTGACACTGGGCCAAGCCAAGGTCTCCCAAGCCAAGCAGGACTGCTCTGCTTTGTTCTCCAACACCATCACAAAGAATTACAATCACAGGAAGCTTCTAGAGACTGTTAGTGGTCCTTTAGTACAATTTCACATTGCAAGTCTGAGTCAGCTGTGCACAAGTTTGCTTTTGAAAGTCTTCCTAATAAAGTATTTCATGCTAAAATAAATTACCTGGAATCTGTGTCCAGACTGACCTGAAAATGATGCTTTGCACAACAGGCAGTGTCAAAGCAGGGTGTTCCTAGAATACCAGAATGGTTTGGGTTGGAAGGGACCACAAAGATGATCTCGTTCCACCACCTGCCATGGGCTGGGACATTCTTACCCACAATAAGTTAAGCTTATTTGTGGCTTGTTATAGGTTTAAATAACATTAACCTCACTATATTCTTTAAATAAGGTAATGCAATGTTAAAATAACTCATTTGTGTAACACCTATATATCTACAGAAAATTACATATTTTTAGGCGAATTGATTTATCTGTGGAGCACTGTTGGATTATTTCTTGGAAAGAGACTAATTTTTCCACTTTCTGTTTCTCCCTTTAAGGGGAAAATACCTTTCCCCTGGATCCTTGGAGGTGTCCAAGGGTGGGCTGGACAAAGCTTGGAGCAAACTGGGATAGTGGAAATTGTCCCTGTGCATGGTAGTGGTTGGGACTGGGTGGGGTTTAAGGTCCCTTCCAACCCAAACCATCCTGGGATTCTGTGACACACAAAAGAAAACATCAGTATTCGTAGACAGTCATGAAATCGTAGTGACCCTATTTAAAAAGTGAGTCAGTATTTCTGGAGTCTCATCTGCTGAGACAGAAATGTCACATTTCACAAAAAAAGAAGGGTTTGGGAGCATGGAGTCACTGTTTGCACTCAGGTCTGTTCCCACTTCCCCCTGGCATTTTTGTGCTTTTATTCTACTTAGAATTTCCTTACATCTTATCAGAGGATTTACATATTTATAGAATTTCTAGAATATTCCACGTGAAACAAACAAACTCAAACTCAGTGGTTTGGGAATCCCAAATCCGGACTAAGTGTAAGCCTAAAAATGGGCACAAGCTGAAAGCACAGTGAAATGTCCACGAATTTTAATTCTAAAAACCGAGTTTCGCCTTTTGAACTTGAAAACCTTGTACCAGACTTTTCTTGTAACTGTTTTCTCCCTTCCCTCACCTCCCACCTCCATATTCCCCAAAGCCATATTTACATCCTTCAACCAAGACAAATGTTAATATGCATAGTAGTATTTGCATATTTTCAAGTAGGCAAAGTCTAATGGCATAGAAAGACTCTTAGCTCTGAAAAATCATTGGTAGGTTGTTAAAGCAAAAAAAGAAAAATAACCAACTTACATTTCCAGTTGAGCACAAGAAAGAAGAAAATCATCAATTTATATTCATATTTAGGCTACATGAATCATAAAATGTGCTGTAATATGCTGCATGTTATAAACAACTTGTTTAAGCAGCTCTCTTGTTTGCAGTAGGGTTTGTCATTACACAAGGAACTTACTGACTGAAACAGATCTTCACAGAAAAGAAGCATTGCATTTTCAATTTTTTTTAATTTTTTTTTTTTCATGTTTAAGGGAGCAAATTTTAGTTTGTTTTACTGGTAAGACATTAGGAAATACTCTTTGCTGAGCTTCAGAAATAAACACCCATTGTTTGTGTGCTCAGTTTGGGTGACCATCTGACCTATGTAAGCATTTTTCTTATATATTTTTTTACACGCTAAAATTATTCTCATCTCATTCCAACCCCTGCCATGGGCAGGGAACCTTCCACTATACCAGGTCTTCTCTGGGCAAACTGTGCCAATGCCTCAGCTTAGTAAATTAATTCCTTAATAATCATTGAAATTCTACATTTAACAGCTATTACAAAATTTAATGTCTGCTTGGTTTTGTGTTTTGTTTTTTGTTATTTTTTTTTAATTTAGAATGAATGTTATACATGAAGAGAAGGTTTTATTTATCTAATGGAATAATTATTGAAACAAGAACATTATAACCAGAGCAATTCATCATGTGGAGCTGTGTGTTTACTTAAATGCAGAAAAAGGTCTGACCACAGCCGAAGTACTTATGCCAAAACCATTCTATTGCATTCACTGCTAAACAACCCAAATTAATTCAATTTAAGCTTTCAAATTAGTAATCTAACATGTAAATAAATATTTATGAATAGGTAGCTACTCCTGTCTGCTCAGTGTTCACCAAACAATGTCCCGGGGTGAAGATCTGACAGAAGTCCTTGGGAAATGATGTTGCCCCTCTGGGGAGTTCCCGTCCAGCCCTAATTGCAGTCCATGAAATCACACAGCACTTCCTAAACCGGTGAATTTCCATGCAGCATCATAGGAGGCTGTGGTGAAATCTCCCTGCCTAGAATGATAATCTTCATGCAATCTTAAAACTGATGCAATTTGGGATAATTTTGTGCTCCTAAATGGTGAAAGTGTTGCAAAGATTGGCAATAAACTAAATAAATTCTGTTTGCATCACTCTCATACTCCCTTAATTGCTCCCTCAAGATACTCCCACCTTCATCTGTCCTGACAATGCCATAAAACTTGGTGTTCTATGGAAGCTGATCCCAAAGCAGCACTTTTTTTCCCATACCAATATTGGTATAATATGTAAATATATTCATAGAAAGATGTTGACCTGGGCTGGCTGCCAGAGCCCACCCAGATGCTCTCCTGATCTCCCTCCTCAACAGGGCAGAGCAGAAAATGAGATGGAAAACCTCATGGATTGTGATTAAAAAAATAAAAAACAAACGAGGTCACTTACCAATTATAGTCACAGGCAAAACAGACTCAGCTTGGGGAAAATTAATTTAATTGATCACCAACTAAAATATGTTTTAATAAAGAAAGCAAAATCAGATTAAAACAACACCTTCCACCACACACACTTCCCTAAACTCTCCCAAAGGGAGGTGGGCAATGGAGGGGGGTCATGGTCAATGTGTAAAAGCCCCTCTCTGCTGCTCCTGCCTCCTCACATTTCAGTAATTTCAGAAAGAATTCCCAATAAGTACACCTAGAATTTGTATGGGAAACATTTCCTGAAACAAGTCCAAGGACAATTAACTGATGCTTCTAAGAGTGATGTAACACTTCTTATTAAAATGCAGTCCTCAGGGCAACCTGTTCCTGAGTTCCCTGTATTTCAGAACAAGACTGACTTGAATTTTATAGCAGAACTGAAAAAAAACCAAATACAAAAAAAAATGGATTACTGACAACAAAACCCAAACAAATAGTGCAGATGCGTTCAACTTCTATGGGACAGCAATCAATAGGACTTGTGGGAAGAAAATGATCCTAGTGCTTTTCAGGAGTAGGACAAGAACAGACACTAAATTGGTGTACGTGATTAGGATAAGAAAGAGACACTTCTTATCAAGTTTCTGAAAACACCATTGTGAGAGGTGCTGTTTCGCTGCTTATTTTTCTGTTACGTTAGTCTGTGTAAAAAATCGATCCTGAAATATGGGGGGAGATTAAAAATAAAGCACTTTGCATCTAGTTTTTTTCCCACTGCGAGAGCTTGGATGCTCCCTCTTGTTGTGAAAGCTGGACAACTTTTTTCTCTTTATGCAGATATTTGGGTAAATAATAAGTACTTAACTACCACCCCCACTTCCAATTTCCCACTTATATCCCTGTCCAGCTCCAATAAGGCATTCATAATTTTTATATGCTGAGGGATAAAATAATAATAATGCTTAGCACTGAAAATTACTTCAATTTTCACTCAGTGAGTGACCAAGGCACTCACAAGAGGATCAAGGAGGCACAATGACATAGGATCATAAAGACACAGAATGGTTTGGGTGGGAAGGGACCTTAAAGCCCATCCAGTCTCACCCCCTGCCAGGGGCAGGGACACCTTCCACTAGCCCAGGTGGCTCCAAGCCCCATCCAACCTCGCCTTGAACACTGACAAAAATCAGCATTTTATTCCAGCACTGCAAAAGAGCCCCACAAACAAGCTGGCAACAACAGACCAAACCAAGTAAAAAAAAAAAAAATCCCATAAACCCCCCAAAAAAACAACCAACAAAGAAAACCTGCTTCTATTGTAATTTAAAAAATTTAATAATCCATCTGCAGAAGTTAACTTAAGTTCATTTGTTTGCACCAAACCTACCTGGTGGTTTAGAGATAATGGAGAGAACAGAAAAAGCCAATTTGGCCACACATAGTGCAGCAAAACTCGAGGAATTTTTATTTCACAGTAAAATCTCATTTGTGAGGGAGCAGGGTGTGAAGGTGGAAACCTTCTTCAAGATGCCAGGTTCCTTATGGGAAGGTTAACCCTCTCCAATGATCCCAAAAATACCGAGTCTTGTGTGTTTTCCCAGTGCCCACCCTGTCCATGGGCAGCTGTGCAATCAGGCCCAGGACAGAAGCTGTGCCCACAGTCAAGGAATGGGCTGGGAAACAAAATCTACACCAGCAGAAGGCACCTCACCTCCTTGGATCTGAAACCTTTGGGGACATCCACATGGAATCATGGAATAGTTTGGGTTGGAAGGGACCTCAAAGAACACCTGGTTTCAACCCCTGCCCCTCCAGGACAGGCATGCATTGTTGTTCCACCCCTGTTTTCTTCTTCCCTTCACAGAAATTTCAGCTGAGGAGCATAGCTTAAATCCCTAAAACTCAAATATGCTTAAATCCCTAAAACTCAAATATGCTTAAATCTTAGCAGATCATGCTCCTGAGATGACTTTAGCATTGTGCAATCATTTTGGATAGAATTTCACCTTGGACAAAGGAAACTGAGAAATCAGAAAAGTTCTCTCAGGTGCATTTGAAGAGAAGTCTATGCATAATTTTAACGCAGAAATTAATAAGCCAGAGTCTTAGGCAAAAATCTGCATGTTTTTTTTTTAACTGCTAATTTTTATATGCTCTGAAGATTACAATGAGTATAGTTCAGACTAGTTTAATGACTACTGAATCAAGAGAGGTCACTGACTTTTAAGTCAACCTTGGGAATGAAGAACAGAATACCAGGGTCTTGTTTTACATCTGCCTAGAAAATTAATGATGCATTAAAACGTAATGGCAGTGGAGTCCATCACCCCTCATAAATGGTCCATCTCCATGTGTCAGTGTGTACATTAAAACGATGTGTCTTGGAGTAAATGAGAGAGGGATCAAAAATTAACCCCATCCTCTGCGTAATTACTGCGAGGCGATGATTGGAATGAGCACTCCAACTCCTGACAGTGATGGAGAAGCTTCCCCACCACCGACCTCCAGCTGGGAATGAGCTCCATATGGAGGACTAAAGTCACCCCAGGAAGCTCTGCTGACATCAGCATGAGTCAGACCCCATTAGAGTTTTATAAAACCTCATTATAAGGTCAAACAGAAGAGTAAGTGTTGTGAAGTGGCAAAAAATATTTTCCCTTCTCTAATATTTATTCCACGTGTCAAGCGTTCATAACACTCCCCCCTCTCAAAGTGAGCAGCAGCAAACACGAGGGATGATTACCATTAAGTGCTTTCCTTTGAAATGCAAAATCTCTGCAGAGACTGAACACATCATCTGTTACCTGAGGTGGGGGTGTCTCTCAGTGTAGTCAGTACAAAGCCTCCCAGCCCTGACTCTCCCTCATGGCCAGTCCTGGGAGAGACGGGGTGGAGCTCGCCCTGTTTAGTTTAAAACATAAAAGAGAAAAACGCCAGAAGTTTCTAACAAGCGAAACCAATTGATAAAAAATTTATTAAAAAAACAGGTGGTTAGGAAGCCAGAATAACTGGAGATTTTTAGTGCAGGCTGTCCAGGATACTTGTAGGGAGGAATCATGGAGTGTCCTGAGTGGGAAGGGACTGAGCAACATCACCCAACCCCTGGCCCTGCACAGACACCCCTACAATCCCACCCTGGGCATCCCTGGCAGCGCTGTCCAAACGCTCCTGGAGCTCTGGCAGCCTCGGGGCTGTGCCCATTCCCTGGGGAGCCTGGGCAGTGCCCAGCACCCTCTGGGGGAAGAACCTTTCCCTGATCTCCAACCAAAACCTGCCCTGACACAGCTCCAACATTTCCCTGGGGTCCTGCCCCTGGTCACCAGAGAGGAGAGATCAGTGTCTGCTCCTCCTTGAGGAAACTGTTGAATATAACACTGGATTCCTTTTTGGAAAGCACCAGGAGACTGCCCAGAAGGGTTAAAGAACTGTGCACATCCCCAGAAGACTGCTGACACAAACACTGCAGTAAAATTAACTAATTCAAAACTCCACATCCTATATGAAACATCCCATGAAACATCCCAGCAACAGAAACTGTGACACTAACATGGCAGATATTACTAAAAATTTCCTTCAGGCTCTTTCAGAGCACCTTTTTGAAGTGAAATACTTTGAAATAAGGCATCAGTTGATGTGTATTGTCTTTAAGAGAAGCAGAAAATCTTTCCCAGAGGACATCCAATAACACCTCCTGACCTCTTCAAATGTATTTCAGACTAGTAGTCCCAATCTCTGGTGCTAAAATCCTTTGCTGACAGGGGAGATGGGAAAGCAATAACCCACATCAACTGAGATTCTGTTACTTCCTCAGCATTATTGCCCACGGGCTGCTGGATATCAGGCACTCCTGCCTGGAACAATAAGAAAGTATCACTGGTGTAATTTAATTCATTAGAGAAGCTTTATGGTCGATCATCCAGCCCTTGCTTCTGCTTAAAAACATCCCTTACTGACTGCAGCAGTGAATCGACTGGAGAGAAACACGGGAATTTTATTCCCAAGGAGCTCCCATCCCTCGGAGCGTCACAGAAGAAGGAGCGAGCCTCGGGACAGTGATTCACTGCACTCCACATCCCTCACCCCACTCGATACAGCCCAGGCAGAAATTCCATTACAGCTAAATGGAAATCAATTACACTTTTCATAGGCTAACTGCAAGTCAATGGTTTTAAAGGATGAAAATCCAAAGTTCACTACAAGTTTCTTATTACCGAAGAAATCATTCAAAAGCAACCCAAGCCCTGAATATTTGGGGAGTTAATAGTTTGAAAAAACTCAATACTTTCAGTTAACAATTGAGGGTAGAGAGGCCTCATTTATTAGGTAAGTCAGAAATTTCAGAGATTAAATTCCAGGGATAGATCTTAAGTCATAACCATTTTTGTCCCACATATGCACATTCCGCTGCAAATCATGGAGGAATCACAGAACTGTAAAGGTTGGAAAAGACCTTTAAAATCATCATGTCCAACCATAAAACCAGCATCACCACCACATTCACCACTAAACTACTCCCTCAAGGGCCACATCCACATATTTTGTGAACACTTCCAAGGATGGCAACTCCTACACTCCCCAGGACATCTCTTTCCAATGCCTTACAAACCAAAGGAGTTGTAGGAGGAGTCTTGCTACTGAAGCAAATTGAAAAGGACTAATTTATCACCCTGCAAGTTACCTATACAGACATTTTTAGGGACTGCTGTTGGACATCTGGCATCCTCTTCCTTCCTCCACGTGTGTCTGCTCAGCTTTAGGAACTGATCATGCTCCTCTCCAATTTTTTTATTGTGTTTTGCTGGCTTTGAAGAACAACTACCTGCTAAATGTTGCTGGCTTTTGCTTCAGCTTTGCAAATAAATGTGCTGGTGGCCGCTAAATGAAGTGCTAGAAGTAAAAACTATCAGAAATTATTGCTCTCTTTGCAAAATGAAGTCTGCTTCTAATGCAAAGAGTCTCTAGTACCCAAAATAAAAACCTCTGGAGCTTAATCGTAGAAAATCTGTTTCGGTTAATATTGAATTATTGACCTTCTCACAGAAGTACTGCTAGTTCAGGCAATTTCTGTACCAGCAAGGAAGTTTAGCATTAAAAATAAACTCGACTGAAAATAGATTGACTGTGGAATTTTGCACATTTGTGATTTCCAGGTATGAGCATAATATTTATAGCAAAGGCCCAGAGACAATCCCATAAATCATTGCCCAGCAGCCATTGCACCTATGCCTACAAGGCCCCAAGAGCTTAAAATGAATGTAAATATGGGCTGCTGCCCAAGTGGGTGGGTTTTCCCCACACTTGTACTCTTCTCCATTAGATTTCCAACAGTTTCCTCCCACGGCTGGCAGGATGGATGGGAAACATGCATGGGAACAGGGATGAGGAGAAGAGAAATTTCCCATTGAGAATAGGCCCCCCACACTGTTCACGATGAATAAGTCATGAAATCCAAGCATAAATCCTATGTTAATATTACATATTCACATGTATGTTATGAATAATTCACTGTGACCAGCTCGGTTCATCTGAATCCTTTCTCCAGGGAAAGTTATTGCGACACGGAAAAGAATTCACCTGTTCCTAAACCCAGTTGTCTTTAATATGAATCTTTAAATTGTATTCAGAAAAGGCCAGGTCTCCAATTTTAAATGTTTTATTTAAGTTTTAAAGGCCAGGCTCTTCAACTATCAGAGCAGGTTCCTTGTAAAACAGATAACGTTCCTAACTAACTATTTTCTTTCCTGTATCATTGCAGCTAATTTTCCTAGTAAGTTTTCTCTTAGGTTTTCCTAACAATGCTGTTTTACATCATTGTCAAATCCTCATACAAACCCAGGTGGGATTTAAGTCTAAATGGATATGTTTGTTATGTACCTTTCAAAATAATAGAATTGCCTGCAAAATAAAATATTAAAAGGGCACATTATGCAGTTTTATTTGCAAATCCCGACTGGATCCTGGTTATATGTTGTCTTCTCCTTAAAAACACTATTTCAGTGTTCCAAAAGAAATACCACCCTCATTTTAGGGTTTTTTTATTATGCTTTAAACAGTCTCTACTTGCAAGTCTTAACGAAGCTGCCAATTTTCCATAGATTTTTCTCAATCATTGAGCTTAAAGTTAACAGAAATGTGGATATTGTTGCACCCTAACACTGGATCAATGTCACATTCTCCATGTAATTGTATATAATTTTCCTATAAATATCTGTCAGTTTTAGTTGTAAGCTTAACTTCGACAATTTTTAAATTTTTGTAAACAGGCTTATTATTCTGAGCCTTTAAATTGATCTGGGTTTAAATAATTGCTGTGTTACATTCAACCTTTAACCTCCTCACTGCACAAAACCGCTAATGAAACTTTTTTGAAAACAAAATTTTCAACAAATGACCATAAACAGCCAAATAATATCGTGCACAGGAAATATCTCAAAACTCTTTATGAATAGTTTTCTTTATTCTCAACCAAAAGAGCTGAGCGTTGTTACTTGTTCATTACTTCAGTCCCAGAAGTGAAAAAAAAAAAGAAAAAAAGAAAAAATCTATTGTCACTTAAAAAGATGAATCAGTTGTCCCTTGCATGTTATCTCAAGCCATTTTTTAGAGCATTATAATTTTTAATTAGATGGAATATTCACACTGAGGCAGGAAGTGAAGAAAAAAGACAAAGCTGTGATAAACAGAGCAATAATAAGAGCAATAAACTGACACCAACTGAACAAATTAATACCAGAAATTAAAAGTTTGCAACTTTGAAATGCATTCTCAATAAGTTAACTCAATTTATTCATGGTACTGTATGTTGTGATTATGTGCATGGTAAACCATTTTTATATTAAAGCAGAGATCTTGATACAAATATTAAACAGCAATAGCAAACAGTTACCAAGTATGATTTGTAACAAATTATGGTTGCTATATTAGCATATAAAGTGTATTGCATATTCCTGCTGGCCATTATTTTGTAGTGAACTTTCCAAGATATATCTGTCGCTACATTTTGCTAATTAACAATTAGTTTCATGATCACAGAGAGACCACTTGAAAGCTGTTTTTAAAATACAGAGGCCACCAAGGGCACGAGCACAATGTGTTGGGAGAGGCCTTGAAAGCCCATGGACAGGAACGTGCTGAATCCTCAAGGGCTTGAACATAAATCAGAATTTTCCGATCCCTGCAGCGATGTAAATGTTACAGCTTTAGGGCACAACCTGACAGTGCACAGGGTGTGTTTACAACCTCTTGGAGATGCCAAGATCAATAGCACAGGCAGGAAGAACACAAGAATTACTCTCTGATGATTAAATTGGAATACACCTTCCTTCACTGCACTTGATCTGTTCTAGTCGGATTTTCAGTCTATTATTCTTCTCTGGAGGGTTGGCTCTAATCTGAATGCAGCATCTGGGGCAGCATCAAAATATTGAATCCATTTAATCAAGAGGGCTTTCAGAGCCTTACAGAAATCCAAAATAAATATCATCTCTGTATTCAGTGTCAGTTCTCTGTGCTTCCTTCACTAAAACAAGCTTGGTTCTTGCCAAACACGCATTTCACGTGGTGGCAGAGACTGAAACTTGCTGGGGAAATGATCACAGAAAGAAAAGTGTCGTGGCAGAAGGAACTACATAGTTACCAGGCCTTCAGAAAATTTCTGCCATGGGTTTTAATGCTGGAAAGGACCATTAGAATCATATATCACATTATGTGCCTGCATGGATTCTTGCAGCAAACCTCAAACATCTCAAACAGACAATCATTCTCAATCACTGAGACTACCACAACCCTAAGTCCATTTTTCAAATTTAAAGTTCTGGCTGTTTATTCACCTTTAGAAATTTTCATCCAATTCTTCCAGTGAAGTTGAGTAATTCTAGTTTCTGGGCATTGAGTTTCATATCCTTTCCCATCAAAAATCCCCTCTCCAAGCCAGGAACTGATCAAATAATTCCTAACATTATCTAGGATACAGAAAATAAGTCTGTATGGTCTGCTCCTTTTTCAGCTTCAAATTTTTTATATTCTTAGAAATTGAGAGGAAGAGTCTGAAAAAATGTTGGCCCTGGAACAGAATGAATAACTAGGTTAATAATTAACAGACTGGTTAAGAGTTAGCTGAATAATACCTCACCAAATAAAATTTCACCAATCATAAGTATATTAAGGACAATTAGTAGAGGGTTTGCAATATTATTTAAACAAGATAGACCAGCATAATTTCTAGGATGACTGCTCTCATCATGCGTACCCAGGTATTAAACACCATGGGGAAATAACATTAATGTTAAACTCTATTCTAAATATTAAGGTTGTCTGGTATTTGTCTTTCTCACTCTACACTGTGCACAGTGGAGAAAAGATGTAAGTCGATCTCACTCATTTTCCATTTGTTCAAAACTTAGAGAATCTTGTTGCTACAGGCAGAAGAATACCAATCTTCTCCTTGTAATCTTTCATTTCTGTCCTCAGACCCACGGAAATGCACCTGATTTTAAAGCCACTCAGAACATAAGCACACTGTTCTCATTGCAATGAAATACTCATTTGCAGAACTAAAACTAATTCCTATATGCTGCCTTATTATCCAGTGTTCTCCTCTGTAATATTCACTTGCTGTCCATGGCTGAAGTGATTTGTCACACATACTACAGGGATTTGGAGTGATAATTGAATTATAATTTGTCAATAAAAAGCTTATATTAGAAGGAAAGGGGAAAAAAAGCAAGATTAATTCTTTTTTAAAAACCATATAAATTTTAAAGGGTGTGAAATGACTGTAAACAAACTGCTGGTGGGACTGATGGTTTATAGAAGGATTGACACCAAATTTTATCTGAACAGCATCCAAAGAGTCAATGCTGAGTGGATACTGAGGGCTCAGATTACAACCACTGAAAGACCTCAGAATTTCTCTCTCACTTCCACTTCAGTTGGCACTATCTGCCAATTAATGAAATTATTATATAAAGAACCAAGGTGGATGTAACCTTGCATTCAAAACTTTTTATTCTCTATTGATTCTGCTCATAAAGGAAAAAAAAAAAAAAACAAAACAAACAAAACAAACAAACAAACAAACAAACAAACAACAACAACAAAAAAAAAAAAAACACCAAAAAAAAAAAAAAAAAACCTTAATGGTTATCTTTAACAACTGCTTCCCCAAAAGTGGATCCACTCAGAATAGAGCTCCAGAGTGATGTGGCTGGTTTCATACAGACAGGATTAGGAGACTTCTGCTTCTCCTAAATGGCAGACTCTGCTTTCCTGAACTGCAGCTCAGTGCCAAGGCTTGAAGACAACATGCTGTGAGTGAGTGGTCATCATAATTTCAACCCTTTTACAGTGGGGATATCTTGTCCCCAGTGCTTGAAACTGCTACAGAACAGGGAAACAGGACAGTAAGAGCTCTGATCGATGATGATTAAGTCTTTATCTAAATTCTAGGTATTTGACCAAAGCCAGTGAAACTTGGTCAAATGTCAGCTGGCTTTCAGTCCTTAGTTTATGTGTGTTCTCGGCCCTCTGAGTGAGGCCACACAGAAGTCTCCTCTCCAGAAATTTAACAGAAGGCAAAACCAGAACAGAAAACAAAAAGTGCAAGCCCACCCCAAATCTAACAGGTTGAAAAGTGGTGTCAACAGAAATTCCACAGAATGAATTTCCTAAGTCCTCCGGAAATTAAGTTTTGAAATAGAAACACTGTTGTCTTCCTGTCCTTCAGAGTGCTATCAAAATGACAGCCCTGTGAATGGCATAACCACAGTTTTGAATTTAACTGTTTCAGAATGATGCTGCTAGTGTGCTGCTCTGATCACAAAGGTCTTGGGGTTAAGACAGGATTGTTCTAAACACAGTCCAGTCCTCTAAAGGAAAACTAAATTTGGCTACTCTCTTGGTTTCTTTACCTAAAGCAAGCTATGTCTGGATCAAAACCCGTTCCAGGAGACAAAGAAAAATGGAGAAGCTCATTCAAGCTTATTGCAGAAAGGTGTCCCTGCCCATGACAGGAGGTAGGAACTAGATGATCTTCAAGGTCTCTTCCAACTGAAACCCTTCTGGGATTCCATAAAATACTGATAAAAAATTGCTCACCTCCTACTGTGAAGGCATGAAAGGACCAGAATTAGTGTGGATGTAGGACCACTTAAAGGATTTAGGTGCCATTTCCTTCCAATGAGATGGATCTCCTGGTTTGGAAAGCAACCAAAGTCTCAGGCGTGCGAGGCGGAACTGCCACAGAGTCCATGCTCAGAAGTGTGGATGTGCAGCTATAACTGTGCTGAGCTCTTTCTACTTCAACCTTTAGCCTCGGGGAAAGAAAAAGTCAAGAGGAATCAGAGGTGCCTCCCCAAAATCTGCAAAGATAAGTAAGGCCTTTGTGCCTCTTTCAAGAGCCCAAGTCCATAGTCCCTCTTCCTCTCCAAGGAAGGCATTTCACAGATCTGACGGCACAGCCGCAAAGCTCGGAGCCGAACTGAGGCTTTCTTTTCTACCCCTGGCAACGATTAACCTTTTCCTTCAGATCTCCCAAGGTGAGATGAAAGATCCCTAAAGATCAAAACTCCAGCAAGAGAGTGTGACCCACTCTATTAAGGGCTTTAAACGTTAAGACCAAGACCTTGAACCCTATCAAAACACCAACAAACAGCTTGTGCACAGTAGAGCAGCGGGAAGGATCAAAAAGCCCCCGCCCAAACTTCATAGGAATTGCCCTGCTCTGTCCTGCATGAGCTGGAGGTAATTGCAGAGTTTTTTAGCAGCACAGAGTATGTTTGAAGCAGTTTGACGGTGATCTGACAAAGACATGTAATAATGTTATGATAAAGGAGCAGGAGTGCTGCTGGCCAGAGATACTCTGAGGCTGGAAAAGAGACCAGGCTGAGCAGGGCTTTCCTCTTGCTCCTTCCGTGGCCCAACAGCACTGCAATGCAGGAGAGCTGCCTGTCTCCTCTGGGAATGGGGATCTCTAAAATCCCAAATTAATTCAGTTGTGGTTGGTTGTAACCATGGTTTAGGCCCTTCTCAACTCCAGTGCTATGGAAAGAATCACCGGGAATAAATCATCGGGGAAGGAAACCAGGGTGATCCTAAACAATCAGTTATGGAATGGTAGTTTGAAGGTGACAAGGGGCAGGACTGGAGAGAATAGCTGGAGTTGTGCCACAGAAAGTTTAGGCTGGACATCTGGAAGAGGTTCTTCCCCCAGAGGGTGCTGGGCACTGCCCAGGCTCCCCAGGGAATGGGCACAACCTTGAGGCTTCCAGAGCTCCAGGAGCATTTGGACAGCGCTGCCAGGGATGCACAAGGTGGGATTGTTGGGGTGCCTGTGCAGGGACTGGATGATGCTGGTGGGTCCCTTCCCACTCTGGATATTCCATGATTCTATGTGTAAGCAAGTCAATGTATATTAAAAGATCCAATCATGGAGAAACAACCCTTCAGTGACAACTGAACTATTAAGAACAACAAGGATACTATAAAATCGTGCATTACGTACCTGATATAACCTGTTAGTTATGACTACTACATACTCCAGGTGATATAAACATTAGGTAAGCCCAGCTGATTAAAAGCACCTCTAAAACGTGATGATGTTTGCTACATGAACCCCAGTGAGGTCCAAGTAAATCAGTCATGGAAATATCCAGGTAACTGTTGAGCTGTGAACTTTTCCTCCTGGAGGAGTGCTGTGCTGTGACCACACCTGGGCAAGGTGAGTCTCCTTGGAAGCTGCAGAACTGAGTTTCCACTGTTCAACATGTTGTCCCAGGGGAAATGCATGCTGGAGCTGAGGTGTTTCTGTGTGACAAATACGATTCAGCCCAACATTATTCACAGCTTTGTCAACACTTCTCCTGAGTGTTTGAAGAAGTTATTTAAGAACTCCCGGAGTTGGAAAAAAAAAAAAAAAGTTTATTTGAAACATAATGGATGTCTGGAGAAGAAAATCAAAAGTAGTGTAGATGACAGATTTTTTTTTATAGCTATGGAATGAATAATGTTTTAATCCTTTGCACAGGAGAACGGGTGAGGGAACAAAATAAACGTCTTAAAGGTCACAGGTGGTGCTTTGTCTTCATAATAAAAAAAGTTGAGCTTCACAGTTTATAAAGAGACTTATTTTTCTGCTTTTTTCTGCTACCTATAATAAGACCTACAGGCTTATTACTTTCCTCTTAGTATTATTTAAACAGGCCAGGAAACTATTTTCTTAGTCAGCTTTAAACATATTGAAGTCTTTTATGGCTGTTTTGTGGCTCCTGGCTTTGGAACAATGAAGTTTTCAGCAGCAGTAATATCAATACCTTTGCAATAGTTTCTTTTGTTTGTCTGGAACAAAAGAAACCAACAAAACCAGACAAAAACAAACAAAAGTTTTTCTGTTTCATAAAATACTTGCATTAAAGTCATCAGCTACTGGTGTTCTAATTAATGAAATAAAGAAAAATTGATGAAGAAATGGCAATTTCCAGCACACCAGCTGTTTGAAAAGGCTTGACAACATTGTAGTGGTTCCTGGTTAAAGGGAAAACAAAAGCCTAGAGAGTAAATACAGAGTTTTGGCTCCAAATCCACCACTGGAAAATGTGTAAGTCAGAGTTTCTAAGTGAGGCCATAAATTTCCTTGATTTTTCTGGTGGAGAAAAACACTGACAAAATATTTAGAAAGTAAATTTACATTTTTGTTTGGGATTTAGAGTGAAGAAATAGATTCATCAAATATGAGAGAATTGGCTTTTTCCCTAACTTACTGGTAACATTTTGAAATTTCAAACATTTGAATTTATAAAACCTGTAATTCTCAATTGGCATGAATTACGTCTCAAGGTGTAACTTTCAGCTTGCTGGAAAACTGTTTGCAGGTGGGGATAGCTTTGGAGTCTTCTTCAGTGCTCTGCGCACTTTGACAGCATTGAAGTCTGAATTTTGGGCCTCTAATTCAGGCTTTGAAGAGCTGCCTTTGAGTTAAGAAATGGTATTTGCCATAAAGCCTCTCTTCATATAGAAATATTACTTAACCTCTTCTGGTGATTAGGCTGCAACAACTCAGGTTTGGTGCTTTTGAGGATTCAAGAATGAGTGGCTTGGTTGAGAGAGAATAGCTGGGAAAGTTGTATTTATTAAAACTTCTATTAAATCCCTGAATGCAAGAGAACATTTTATATATATATATATACATATATATGTGTGTGTAAAGAAGAGATGTAAATATTTAATTATACTCTGTCCAGTATTGTTTGCTTATAGCAAAATTCTTCCTCTCCAACACGCTTGACAACAATAAATCATTAAAAATTACCAGCTTTTCTGTTTTAACTTGGGGCAAGGAAGATGGGAACTTGGGATATCCAGCAAACAACTAAGTGGGCATCAATGGGATATAAGTTTGAGTGAGAAGTTTATTTACAGTATAAAGCCTTGTTTTAAACCCTGAGGCACCCCGAAGCTGGAAGAACCTTCTAGGCCTGAAGAGCACAACCAACTGCTCATTTCAGCCCCATAAAAGCAGGGCTTTCTCTTTCTTTCTTTCTTTTTCCTTTTTTCCTCTTGTCTTTTATCACCTGTTTTCTTTACTGCGTTCCAAACCCAGGTTCATTTGTAGTAAAACACCCACTTGACATTTGTAAGACTCTCGCCACCGATTTCCTGGGAACAAGGTTGGTTTCCAAGCACTTTTATCATGAGAACTTAGGCTGTAAAGCCCCAGTGATTTTAGAAAGCTCCTTAAGTAACTAGTTTAAATTGCTACTAAATTCTTTAGATAAGAGTTTGTTTTACAGGGAAATTTGGAGTGCACTGCTGAATTCAAGGGCATCGAGCTCAGAGAGATTTTCCCAGTAAAACATATATATACATTCTCTTCCAAGAATTTTGAGAACTCACCTTTCATTTGGCTTCTGCATCTCTATTTTTAAGCATTTTCAAATAGGCTTTTTAAGAAGGACTTGCCTGCAGTGGATTTAAGTGAAGGTTTTTTTCAGTAATAAATTTTGTCCCTTAGATGTGCATCACTGCATGGAATACTTTCCCTGGAATGAACTGTACTCTTGACTGAAGCTTATTATGGTGTCAGGGGTCAAAGAAAGGGTAAACAGGTGAAAAAATGAGCAGTGAACTCCATTATCCCATCCTTTATTAACAATTTTTATTTTTTTTTTTTGTTTATATTGAAATGGTTGTAGACTCCTCCTGACTTCCATTTATTAACTCAAAAAACTTTTTCAGCTGGTTCCTGTTGGCCAAAACTTGAATTTCACAATTAAACTCAGTGAAAGATGAAAATCCTGAGCAGCCTTTTTTTCGCAAGCAATGAATCCCAAAACATTGAGAATACCAGGAAATATTTTTGCTGATGTAACCTTTTAATATTAACCCAAATCTGCTCAGACATTCAAAACAGTTAATTGTGAGGGAAATGTTGGCTTGTTAAAGATGCATTTGAAAGTACTTTTGAATGTTCTGATTTAAGAGATATTGTCCTGTCCCCATAGAACCAGAGAATTGTATAGGTTGGAAAAGACCTCCAAGATCATCAAGTCCCAGCTTTGAATACTGAAGATCACACTCAACCAATCAAACCAGAAATCAGAGCAGCCAAAATGAGACTTTACACACTGGACAAAAGGTTCCCAAATAGTTCTAATGTTCTACTGCTGGCCTGGCAGTCACTGAACAAGTTCAACCTCAAAAAGAAAATTGCAAGAAGAAAAGCAAAAACAATAATAAACCCCCCCCCCCTTCCTAATTTGGCAGAATATCAGTAAACAGACAAAATATCTCTGTTGCTTTTAAGAACACAGAAAAGGAAGTTTCAGCCAAGGAAATGCATTGGAAATGAGGAATTTGCATGAAGTTCCCTGTCTGAGAAACAAAACCTGCCAGCTAAAACACTGCTAACAGAGTCTGTCTTCAAAGTCCTGGGAGTGATGAGCCCTTCCCCACAGTCTCCCTGCCAGGGGAACACTGGCACACCAGTCAAACAACCAAAGGAGCAAACAGCTTCTGGGAACACATCCTTTTGCTCTTCTAAAACAAACTCATTGAAAGCAAACACAATCCAAAATACTTAAGCATCTCCAAAAATAAGGCCTGCTGTGAAAACATCAGCAGCGAAGGAAAAGCAAAGGGAACATCCTGCAGGAGAGCCCTGACTCACACATTTCCACAGCATCACAGAGAGAGCCAAGGTCCACTTTTGAAATGTTAAGTGGTTTGGTTTGTTGGTTTTTTTTTTTTCAATCAGCAGAGTTAAAAGAGGCTGCAACACTGAGCCAGTCTCACACGGAAGTGTTGTCACTAAGTGTAGCGTCAAGGGGGTCTCCAAAGCAGACAATTTAAAGGCTTCATGGCCATCATGCTTTAAAATCCATCATCACTAGCTGTCTTCATTTTTTGGAGGGTGTTTTGAAACCTAAACCTGAACAGGAGCAGCATCAGTTCTATCAGGGGACTGAGCTGTTCCCAAGTGACTCAGAGCAGTGGAGCAGAGCTGATGCAGGGAGCTGTTTCCTGCAAAAAGCAGCAGCAGCCAAAGCAAAAGGCACTGAATATTTGCTTGCCTTGCACCAAGGTGTGAGCACGCTGAAGTAGAGCAGCTGGCAGTGAGACAAGGTGGATTTAGCAACACTTTTTTTGCGAGAGGAAGACACTCTGAGCATAACTCCATCCATTTACATAAATACCTGCAGCCACAAAGGGGTCAGCAGAGACCTGTGGTACAGTTGCACAGAGAGAGCAGGGGAAAACACTTGGAAACAGTAGGATCAGCAAGATAAAAATAGGGAATTGAGAAGCAGGAGAGCAGTGTGCTGGGACCAGGTAATTCTACAGAATAAGCAAGAAAGCAGGCTGGTGAAACCAGAAAAAGTCCTGGTCTCAAAAATAACTTAGACTCTGTCAAGGGCAGATGAGATTATCCCCTTTGCTTTTGGGAGAAGGGTATAAAACCAGCAATGGGAAGGGAAATCTGGGGAGGCAACAGGACTTTGACTCTAGCTCCTGCTCTCCAGCTGACTCTGCCACAGGCATTCTGGCAATATCTTCTGCTGGAACAGAACTCTCTAAACTGATGTCAAAATCTGCTGCTTTCCTGTCATTTGTTCTGTCCATGGGTCTGAGTTTTATTGGTTGGTATTGCTCAAGGCCAGGTTGGATGGGGATTGGTGAAACCTGGAATAGTGGAAGGTGTCCCTGCCCATGGAAGAGGGTGACACTGGCATGGGCTTTAAGGTCCCTTCCAACCCAAACCAGTGTGAGTTTGAGATTTTGTGACTGGTCTGTGCTCAAACATACCTGAAGTAGCTGCAAAGGGCTCTTCTTGCAGCCTGTCCCATATGGAATTTGTCCTTCTGCCAGCACTGTAACCCACACCACAGTCACAGAGGAGATGAAGCCACACTCCCCACCATGAGTGAAGCATCCTCACAGCATCCTCCTGCTCCACATGGCAGAGGAGGAATAACTGCAAAGGCTTTTGCTTTTGGCTTCTTCTCCCAAGAAGGTGTGCAGCCACAGATTGCTCCTTTGAAAAAGCCAGCAAGCATGGGATATGACAAGATGCTCCAACAATTTTTAAAACCCCAGAAAAATGCCTCTCTCTCAGGCAAGTAGAGTGATATCTGTGCTCAAATAAAGCACTTATTGTATAAAGATGAATTTTCATTCAATTGCTCCTAAGTGCCCAAGCCAGAAAAGACAGAAAGTGAACTGGCCTCAGGCAACCAAGAGTCCCTTGGTTTACCTTTGCAGTCACCACAGGGAAATCACTCCTGTATTTTAGGAATGTAAAAATATTACATTTGGATGGAATAAATAGTCCTGACAGCTCAAGACAAACCATGTTTGTTTGGCCCATGTAATCAGGACAATGAGAAATGAGCTATTTACCCTGATAATCTCAGGCTGTTATCAGTAAGATTAATCTGTCTGCAGAGACATTCCCAGGTGACCCCAGGATCCTGCACCATATTTATGCTACACTCGGGAGATTTATGAATTGGGAGAGTTAAGAAGAACATTGCAAACCCTTTCAGATTTGTTGGAACAAAAGAAGAGCACAAAAACTAAACTCAAGGATTTTGTTGTAAATTTGTTCCCTACATTCCAATGTTAACTCTGGGATTTTGGCTCAGATCTGTGAATTGAAGGAGCATTCCCTGGATCTTACTGCAATTTTCCATTCAGCAGCCTCCCCCTGAAATGCAGTTATTAGCATTCCCAGAAAAGCCTCCAGAGCAGAACCAGGCTCAAGAATGCATTTATCAGCAGATGCAATAATAGCAAATTTATTGCCCTGAGGAGGCAGCTCTTGTAGATTATATATATATTTTTTGGACACTGACTCCTGAAATATTTGGTAATCACTTTATTTGTTGGCCTTACGAGACACAGAGAATGACTGCAACTGTTTACTGACTGTTTGCCTTCACTTTTCTTGCTGTCATTTCAAGACTTGGAGCATTTGCTCTGGGCTAATTGGCTAATGCTTGCTCAAAGTGACTCCTGCTTTAAACCCCTTCCCAAAGGAAGAGGCCCAGGGCAGCTATTAGAGGAATGATGCTGTTGGTTTTCATTTCTACGGGATTCTCACAAGATTTCTTGGTCCTTCTTGCCCCCCTTTTCTTCTCTTGCTGGGATGCTGTTTCTTCACCTCAGAACACCCAGCTTTAGTGGATGAGGTCAGCGTGTGACCAGATCACTGCTCCAGGTGGAGAATTAAACAATTCAGTGAGTCCTGCAAAGCTGCACAATATTTCCTTCCAGTCTTACTGGAATGAATTGCAATAATGCTGAGATTTGAGTACTATGAATGCAATGTTCTCACAGGAGCTACTGGTTATCTCATGATGTTACAAAACACAACTGTGGCTACAGAATGCCCCACGTTGACCAACAAAACCTGACAATGCTTTTTACAGCAAAGTCTTGTAGCTGCCCACAGGAGGTGTTCTTCACACAGGTGTCCCTCATTGGTTTTTCTCCTATTTCTCAGTGTGACCAAATTCCTAAGAGCAGAAAACCAAAACAATCCCAGAATGTTCATCACCTGCTTTCTGATGTTCCCAGAAGGGTTTGGACTGGAAAAGACCTCAAAGCCCATCCAGTGCCACCCCCTGCCATGGGCAGGGACATCTTCCACAATCCCAGGGTGTTCCAAGCCCCGTCCAGCCTGGCCTTGGACATTTCCAGGGATCCAGGGGCAGCCACAGCTTCTCTGGGCACCCTGTGCCAGGGCCTCAGCACCCTCACAAGGAACAATTCCTTCTTAATATCCTATCTATCCCTGCCCTCTGGCAGTGGGAAGCCATTCCCTGTGTCCTGTCTCTACATGCACAGGTGTTTATTTTGAGAGAGGGGGTTCTTTGCTTGCTCTTGGGGTTGATTTCTTTCCTTGGAAATAATTTCTTCTCCAAAATTTTGGTCTGAGTCTTCATGTAGGCAAAAAGTAACCAAAAATAAAACTTACCCCGAGTAGAGCTCATGCAGTCTGGGATCTGCACTGGAAATCCTGCTGTTGATGAATTCAGGTGGGAAAATACAGGATAGAGTTTCTCAAGAAGGCCCAGTTCCCACAAACAATGTGTTTCATCAGGGTGCCCCTTTATCTAACCCCACATTTCAGCATGATAAGAGATGTACTTCAGCCAACATGGGAAGAGGAAGCAGGTAATCAGAATTTTTGGGTATTTGCCCCCAAAAAAACCCTTCTTTACCATTAATGAGCTCCTTTAAAGCTTACCCCGAGTCTCCAGCTGGCAATATGTACTAAGAAAACAATATTTAGAACCCTTCTAGGAGAATGAAATATTGATAGAACATTTTCACTATAAATACACCCTCCAGTATGATGAGGTGATTTCTGCTTTGTGGGACCTTTAATTTATCTGCTCTAGGTGACAATTATCAAGCAGAAATCACAGCTATTATTCTTTTAATCTAATCAGCTATGGTCTAGTTTACTTCCAGATGTATCCTATTGACTAAAAAAGAAAACTCTAATAATTCACAGTTTCTCTGGGATCAGTTTGTCATAATTTGATTAATTCCCTCCCCATCTTCTCCTTGCTTTCTAATGTTATAAATCAGCCTAATCAAATTATTGTCACTTTCTCCATACAGGCAGTAAAAAGACAGATTGTCTTTGCTGTCAGCAGTTGGCAGAAGTCTGAAACACCAAGTTTGTTAAAACTTGTGAACAAGCAAAAAGTACAGACTCCCAAAAACTGCAGATTCCTTCCAGAGCTCCACAGACAGGGCATATATTAATCATTCATACAATTTCATCTCCTTCTTATCCTGTGTCTTACTTAAACGCAGGAGTTTTGAATCAAATTTATCATTGTAAACAACCAGAGCGGGGGGGGGGGGGGGNAAGCAGTGATTCATGAGGGAAACTTTGATTTTGCTTGATGTGTCTTGTCTGAATCTCTGTTAAATTGCTCAGCCTGGAGGCTGTATTTCATTTTTGTTTTTTACCCAGCACTCACCTGGAACAGCCCAGAGTGCTGCAGTGGAGGAAACATGGAATGCCAGCGTTCTCTCCCAAATAAAAGCCATATTTCTTTGAGAAATGATCCTCCTGGGAAGTGCCTTTGGCTCCCATAATATTCCATGCACAGTTTTTGCTAAGAACCACATCTTCCCTCATTTCATAACCTCAAGCTACGCTAGTGATTAATCTGGTTAATTTAAGTTTCGAGAACATGCTTAGGTTGAACTTTTGATTTTACTGACTTTTCTAAAAACTTTTCTAAAGAGCATGTACAACTAATTAAGAATCTTCTTGCTGCCAATATTACATAATGAAACTAAATCACAGGATTATATAGTAACTGGGAATAATCTGATTCTGAGAATGTCATGATTTATTTCCCCCAAAATGAGATGAGTACTAGGGAACAAGGGACACAAACCTCACCTGGAGCAGTTTTCTAACTAAAGACTCATTTTGAAAATGACAAAATAAGATTGGAACAGGTTGTACAAATGAGAAGGAAAATAATTTAGTTTTATGTAAGTGCCATTTTGTTTGGCTTAAAGCTCACAAAAAGCAAAAATGAGAGGAATTTCAATTAGGTCTGTAATATCATTAAATGGAAAAAACAGACTGATGCAATGTTCCTGATGAAAGCTCAGGATTGATGTGAGGTGGGAAACTTTTTCACAGAATGAGAAGAAAGCCTGGGTACGTAGGGATAAAATGCTACAAACTTGCACAAAGCATGTTGATTCACTCACAAGAACATCTTTGCTTCTGTGGTTCTTGCACTGGTATTTTACAGCTCTGGCCAGGCACTAAGAAAACTGTCACGCTTGCCAAACCAATGGACTGTAAAACTTTTATTCTCCCATTAAAACAGTGGAAGATGAGCCTGGACCAGACTGCCCAGCACAACTCCTCTAGAAAGGGATAAATCCAGGTAAATAAATCCAGAGTTGATCCAACACAACTGCAGCATTAGGGAACCTTCTGTTCTGCTTAGTGACAAAGGGACCAGAAAGGTGGATTTAATCTCCTCTGGGTTTTGTGATGTCAGGTAAATTCACGCCATCAGTGCAGCACTGGAAAGCAAAAGGCTTTTCAAATGATCAACATCAATGTTTTACCAGCAGCTCCTTGGCCCCTTGTCCTCACCAGACACATCCTCTGGTGTGACTGGTGCACAATTCCCAACCAATGAAAGAATTTACAGGTATTAGGAGTCTCCCTCTTTTCTTCTTGGAGAGAGAACAGAAAGCTTGAGTGAACTCCCCCTTGCCAATTTTTCTGCCAACTCACTCCAGAGCTGTTTCTGTCTGGATTTCTCCATTGTGAAAGCTCGGGTCTCAAATTCCACAAAAAATAATTGTGTGAGGGATTCCAAAGGCTCGTTCAAGTTGTGTAGCACCACACTCATATTGGAATGGGGCCATTCACAGATGTAAATGTTTCACACAAATGTTGTGCAAAAAAAATCCCCAATAACAACAGAAAACGCTGGAAAGTGAGCTGGGAAGATCAGGTGAAACTCAACACTGGAAGTTGAATTCTGCTCCCCATGGCAAATATTTCCTCCATCACGTTTCTCCACAAATACATATTTTTACAAGCTTCTTTTGAAAAAGAATAAAAAAGAAGAAAGAAAGAAAAAGAAAAACTGAATGAAAAATTAACCATGTATAAAAACCTTTCTTGAGCCCTGACACTTAGTCAAACCCATCTAGTCTAAGCCAGAGAAAAGGTATCCTAGACATGAAATGAAGGTCATTTCTCATTAAATGAAACTCATGAAACAAGACTCAGAGAGCCTAATTAATGCTCCACAAAATCAAGGGAAGAATGGGAAAAGGGCCCCAATTACTACAAAAATAATGAAACTTTGGTGGATAAAATGGGAAAGTTCCATTCATGTTAGCCCACAGAAAACAAGGGAGTCCCAGGGCTTACACTCCTTGGAGGAGCTCAGGCAGCTGATCATTTCCAGCACATCAGTGAAAAGCAGTGGGAAGCAGCTGTCTCATATAGAGGCCTTTCAAATGTCAAGTAGCTTCACGACTTCAATCAGAGATTTTCTCTTCTAATGGTCTTTGCTGTTCACAAGTGGGAGGTGCTGCTCCCAAACTTCTATCAGCAAGGAAATTAGCGATGGCTGTGATGGGAGGATTTGAAAGGACGACTGATCAGGTCGATTTCAATCTCCAAACCCAAACTTCAGTGCACTCATTCGCTCAGAAGACACTTCCTGCTTACAGTTAAATGTTAATTAAGATCAGGACTAATGGTGCAAAACCAGTAGCTTTCAACCCCAACTAATTCTAACCCAGCTCTGAGTAGACGGTGTTTTGGAGGTAACATCGAACTGTTGGTGACATGAGAGGGAAATAAAACCCAAGAAAAGCAAGTGATGAAAAAGAAAACAATTGCTCACCTCCAAACAGCCCCTGAGCAATGACAACACCCACCACCCTGCACCTACCCAAGTTTTATTGCTGAGCATGATGTCAGATGGGTTGGGTTGGCTGGGATCAGCTGTCCTGGCTCCTTGTGCATCCCCAGCACCTCACTGGGAGGGTGAGGAGGAGTAAATGCTGCGTGAGCACAGAGCAGCAACAACTGGAACATCACTGTGGTATCACTGTGATATCAGTGTGGTATCAGTGTGGTATCTGCACTATTTTCAACATTATTCACACAATTTTAGAACACAGCCCTCTGCAAGCTGCTGTGGAGAAAGTGAGCTCCACCCCAGCTGAAAGAAGTACCTGGCCACCATCCTTGGGGTCCTTCAGTCGGGAGGCCGAGGAGGTCATGCTGGAATTTCCTCTGGCATGAGGAGTGGGAGCCACAGTGGCCTCAGCTCCTTCCTTCTCCTGTCTCCCTCGTTTGTGCTCTTACTGAGTGAGAACAGCCTCCCTTTTCCCCTGCCACTTCTTCCCCTCCTGGGAAGCAGGATCCCATCTCCTCTAAATAACCCTAACATTTTATTACCTTTCTTTCTTTCTTGCTGTTTATCCTTTTAGGTGTTCAGGAGCATTCAGACTATTTGTAATCTCTTGTGTTCATCTTTTCCTTACTAAAATGAATATTCCAGAGACAGTTCCAAGCTGTTTGTGAAGATCCCTGTCCCTGGGATGGGACACAGTCACAGAAGGAGATGTCTGGCAATGTCCCCAACACAATTTCTTTAGTTTATGTCAAAATTACAGAGTGGGGCCAAAGTTTTAAATCCTTTCTTTTTTTTTTTTTTTGTCTGAGAAATACTCCCAAAACCTGCATCAGAGGTAAGACAAAAATGAATGACAGCCCTAATAAGTTATTGGTTGTATTATGTAGTCACAGCCATGAAATCACTTCTTCAGCTTTCCTCCCCTGCTACACTGTGTTATTTACCTGTTATAATTGAATCTATAACCTGTTATTAACTTGGCCTGAATGGCCAAGAGAGATTAAGCAGTACCTACTGGAACCTACAGCTCCCTCCGACCCACAATGCCAATAAAAAAACCAACCAAATTAGGTGTATTGAAAATAGTGAAGGGATTTCCTCTTGCCCAGGAATTCAGAGGGTGATGACAATAATGTTTATTTCCCGAACATGAATAAACCTTAATTTTGTCTATTACAGCTGAAGATGAGCAAACAAAACTACTGAATTGAAATTAAACCTTCTCCCTCTGCTGTTGTAAGGGAGATAACTGGGATAGGAGGCAGGGAAAGACCTGTAATACACTCAAATATCAAATCCCAAATAGTAAAGGAAGAAGAAACCTCCATCAGTTATTATTTTCCAGATTTTTCTCTCCTTTACCCCTTTTGTCTCATTTAAGCTCATTTAACACACTCTACATGGAGACAAAGATTCCATGCTCCCCATCTGCTCTGCTCTTCTGATTTGTTCTCTTTTTCACCCCCAGGAATTTAATTCCCACCAGGAGCTCACAAAGCACAACCTCACAAACATTTTTTCATCAAATGGAAAACTAAGCAAAGGAATTCATGAGAGCCACAATACCTTGAATCCATGGACGAGTAAGAGATCTTTTTAAAGTCATAAAATGTTTCCTGGGTAGCTTCTTAAAGTAGCAACGTTCTGAGAGAACAAATGAAGTCGTGCAATTGTCACATCCCCACATTTAGCAGAACCTGAAGGATGTTTAGAGGATGCAGATGGTTTGAAAAGGGAACGTTTAAATTAGGTGAGTATTTGAGTCTGACAGGGAACAAATATAAAATATGGGGGTTTGAAGTACATGGAAATACAGAAATTGTTGCAGGCGGGAGAGCAGCTGCAGGGATGCTCAATGTAAAATATAACATCAGGGACTGGTTTGGGTTGGAAGTGACCATAAAGATTATTTTGTTCCACCCCCTTCCATGGGCAGGGACACCTTCTACTGTCCCAGATGGCTCCAAGCCCCGTCCAACCTTGCCTTGGACACTGCCAGGGATCCAGGGGCAGCCACAGCTTCTCTGGGCACCCTGTGCCAGGGCCTCCCCACCCTCCCAGGGAAGAATATACAGCGCTGCAAGCATATTTTATCCACTTTTCTTAAAGCCTCTGTAAGAACTACTGCAAGCTTTTGCTCCAGTAGGTAATATTTTCACTTCAGCCAACAGAGATCTGGGAAATGAAATAAAGCACCAACGTAGTTCATTCCTGAAATAGTCAAAAAATTGTCATATTTCTAACTTGACAGAAACTGCACTTTCCAGTCTATAGACTGCTTCAATCTTTCAAAAAGTTTCTTCAATTTAGGAGAAACATTTGTGGCAAAGGAGTTCTCAGGAACTGCACATTTGAAGTAGTGATGAGTAATCTTCGACATTTGGACTCCGAGTTCTGAAAACTCCCTTTTCCTGAAGGGAGCCGGGAATGGGGAGAGGACGGCTCAATGAAAATGTCAGGGGCTGCCTTCTCCTGGAGGCCTGTCTGCATGCTGACAAAGTCCTTTTCCAATTTCCTCTAAAATGGATTTGGGAAACGTTTATTAGTTCTTCCTGAAGTGCCTGTAATTACTTTGTCTGTGCTGCTCACTCCGGGCCTGCGGGCTGCTTTGCACAGACATCTCTCGTCCTCCCATGCCGTGCGCTCTGACAGGAGATATTAACTCTCCCCTACAGAAAAAGTCCTGATGTAATTTGCCATCCTAATCCATGCAAAGTTGCTTTGGCTGGTGCTGAGAATTCCTTCAGATCAGGTTTTACCACAGTGGTAGTGGATGTTCAGTGTTAATACAGCTTTAATCACTTTTATTTATGTCACAGAATCTTTTAGGTTGGTGATCATTGAGTCCAAGCTGTGCCTGACCAGCCCAGAGCACTGAGTGCCACCTCCAGGCCTTCCTTGGACACATCCAAAGGATGGGGACTCCAACACCTCCCTGGGCAGCCCCTGAAAATGTTTAACTACCCTTTCCATGGAGAAATTCCTCCTGCTGTCCAACCTGAACCTCCCCTGGCACAGCTTGGGGACGTTTCCTCTCATCCTATCCCTGTTCTCTGGGAGCAGAGCCTGACCAAGCTCCCGAGTCCTTGAGGCCCAGGTTCTGGGAACTTTATAAACCCTGTGGAAAAGCTCCTAGGCAAACATCACTCTTACTTCAGTAGTGTGGGTTTTATGGAGTATGGACACACTGGTCCTTGAAGCCATTCAGTCCATTTTCTTCAAGCCAGGGAACGCACAATAATTCATTTCTTTTTTTTGGAAAAATTCCAAGCCAGAAGATGCTCTCCAGAGGGGTATCTCAGGCAATAACTGGAATTCAATCCACAGGATCAGATTAGAGCCAGCCTAACCCCAAACTGTCCAAATTCTGAGTGTCTATCACTGCTCTGCTGTTCAGATCTGCTCCTGATGCAGTGTTGAGAAGACAGACAGAGCTGTTCATCCAAACTGGGTGTTCATTCATATGTCTGCAATAACTCTGAAATAAAACTACGCCCAAAGGTTCATGGGGGAGAAATACCACCTGGCCTTGAGAAATTTTATCAGCATTTTTCCATTCTCCATGTTAAAGTAACAGCCACAGGCCAAATTTCAGGAATAATCTCTTCAATGGGATTGATTTCCCTGATGAGTTTGGGGTCTTCCCTTTCTTTCCATGCCTATAGGAACTATGCAGAAAACCTTCTTTTCAGATAAACACTTAATTTGTTGTCATTTATAAGCTTCATTCCAACTCTTCACATGTCTCTGAATTCTTTAAGCTCCTGATTTGCATCAATAACAGAAGAAAAATCTCCATAAAATATTACATTAGAATAAGTTCTCAGGCACAAAAGGTATTACAAGAAATGTTCAACTTCAGGTCCTGGGCTCTGTTAATTTTCTGTCAGCAAATAAAACCATTTTCCGGTGGCAAACTCCATCAACATTCCTATAATGTTCTTTTGAGGTGTCATTTAAGTGTTTGACACAAATTATCTCTGTGAAATGGCCCCGGAGATTGCAGAGCAAGTGTATTTTCTGCTGGTATCTACAGACCAATATCCTGAGAGAATAACCCAGCACAGCCTCAAGTTTACAGCAAAAGCTGATTTACTTTGTGAATTTATTTTGTGAATTTGCTTTGTGGTTGCTTTTAGTGTTTTTCTTGCTATAAAAATGGATATTCTTTCTGGGCACTGAGCATTAATTTATTTAAGAATATAATGAATGTCAGAATATTTATTCCCCTTGTGATTTTATTAAGTAACTCCAATTTCCACTCAAAAATCCAACCTGCATTGATTAGAAAAAATAGGAACTTTCTAAAGTCAACCCTGCTTGGAAATTGCTATTTCATTGTTCTGGATCTGTTTAATTGAAATAAATAAGATAGTTTTGCATAGCCAAAAAATACAGCTTCAATTCTTCTTGACCACCTTAAGAAAAAAAAAATTGCTGAAAGCACATAAAAGTTTGCAATATTTTCATTTTTTATTCCACAATAACCCTGAGTTATCTTCTGCAATGAGACTTGAAAGCACAGTGCTGATAATGTTTCAGAAAGGAGACTTTCCCAGAATGATTAAATTGGAAACAAAAGCAAAAAGTATTTCAGCAGAGATCAGCTTTTCCACGGTTTTAGAATATATTTCTACTTTGAAATATGTTCTACCTTAAGTGCTCATGAGCAGGAATGCAATGAAATAACAGCATTTTTCTATTTCTTTCTAATTTTCTCATCATGCCTACTCCCAGCCTTTTGTCCATACTCATCTAATTACTGAGGCACTTTGACAGCTAAAGGAAAGGCAGATTATCAAGAGATCCTTTTGCCTGTGAGACTGCAGGATAAATATGATAAGAGAGGATAAAAAGAAGTGAGACCTCAGAGAATGGAGTTTATTGGCTTCTCCCAAGGCAGTTCCAGGAAAACTCTGGAAGCAGGGTTTGCAAACCAGGCAACAAGGGCAGCTGCTCCCTGGTTTGCCATTTGGGTGGGAGCTGATTTCCTCACATCTCAGCCTAAGTACTTCAGAGAAGAAATGTTATTCTTTTTCATAAACCACTTCTTTTAAGAGGGCAATTTCCCACAGCCATAAAACTTACCTAAAATCCTCCATAAAAACTTTGAAAGACCTCAGTGATTGAAATTTATCTGTTTGCTTGAGTGCCATGGCTTAAAAATCATTAAATCCATTCCCTATCCCCCAAAGAAAGGTGCTGCAATAGAGCTTTTTGAATTTGAGGCTATTTTCTTTAGAACATCAACTGTTTTAAATACTTTTGAGGCTCCAGAAATGCACTGGTTCAAGGATGTCTCCAGTGTCAGCATCTCCTGTCACTTCAGAATAATTAAAGAAAACATTTTCTAGGAAAGAAAGGTTAAATGGACAGATTATTGCTGGATACCCCTGAGCTCATTTTTGAAAGTTTAGGAAATCGAGGAAGATTTTTTTTTGCATAAAGATCAGTTCTGTGTACGGGAAAACATTAAAAGGAAGTGGTTTAGATCATCTAATTTTCAATCTGCATCTGGATTCCCCTTAAATTTATTTAATAATGTTCTGTTTCATTAAGATTTTCCAGACTGATTTTAATTCCTTCTCAATTATGGCATAAGAGACCAATTATAAACAGGCTTGTATGCCAAGATCATTACATCTTTCTTGTGGAGTGGTTGGAAATTACATGGATTTAGAGTCTCCCAGAGGAATATATTGCTGTGAAACAGCAATTGACTGCAAGAGCAATAACCCAATTCCAATACTGGCAGAAGGGACAATGTGGACTTTTATTTTATTTCATTCCACATCCCTTTTTCCTGATTTTGCCTGGCTCAGGTCAGGCAAATTAGACCAATCTTGTGCCAATCAGACTCAGATCAGGAGTTCTGACTCTGCAGGATTTAGGAGCATTTAGGGTTGTCAAGTATTTACCAGGAGATGCCCTCAAAAATTCCCTGAATTATGGAAGTAGCAACTTTAGCAGCAGGACAAGGAGGTACCAGATACCTTTGTTTTCCATTTTTCATTTCAAATGGGTCTGGAAAAACACCTTCTACTGAAACTAAAAAACCCACATGTGCTGAGAAAAGATAAATTGAGTATTACAGTTATTGAGGAATTTAAACTGAGAGGTACCAGTTTAAAAAGCCTGAGCAATTAAAAGGAATCATTTGACCAATAATTACAGTGTTTTATCTTGAATCTCTTGGGAATCATAGCAATTCATTAGCTTTGTTACCCAGATTTCCAGAACATTTATCTGGACTTTTTAATGGACCAGCTGATACTGTCACAAATGGAATAGATAAGGAAAAAGAGGACAAACAGACTCAAAGAATAACAAAGGCTGGAAAAGATTTTTAAGTTGATCAAGTCCAACCATCAACCCAGCACAGTGTTCACCGCTAAGCCATGTCCTCAAGTGCCACATCCCCAGGGTTTTTGAGAACTTAAACAAATAATTCAATTCCAATTCTTGAAAAGGCATCAGAATATTTTTTCCAAAGGCCCCATGATACTCCATGATTATGTTGAGACTGTGCCAGACTTACAGAGATGTACAAGGACCTTCTTTTGGTAGCAATCACACAAGAAGATGTCTTAAAAATGCCAATTTCATGGCTCAGAGCAGCCAAAGGAAACCTCTTGGTGCAGGAGGCTCTAAGAACATGCTCCATGTAAGAATTGTGCATGGATTTTCCTCCTTTTACAGGAATTTCTGCAGCTCTAAGTATCACGTAGACAGTTCCCTAATGCTTCTCCTCTTCCACACAGTCAGATTTTCAGTTTGCAAAAAAAATCCCTCGGGGAGAAAAAAAAAATTATTATTTAAGAAAAAAAAATAACATTAGGTGCAAAGTGAAAGTAAAAATTCAATAGAAAGCCTTAATTATAAGGAAAGGAAAATTATATTGGGGGGGAAAAAACCCTTCTTTTGATCAGAGAGGCCATTTAAAATAATATGGCCTGCAGTTATTTTTAATGACGTTTAAAAGCATAAATGAGGCTCAGCATTACAGAAAGTAAAAGATTATCACTGGATTAAGTCGTGTATTTTCTTTAACTTTGGGCATAAAATTCTTTGAAATGTCCATGGTGTCGTTAGCATTTATAATATAAGGGCAGGTTTTGTACTGCTGGTAAATGAAAATCAGAGGGGTTCCCACCAGGTTTAACATGAACAGTGCATTTCACATTCCCACACTTCTATTTTTAAAGAAAACTGCCAAATTCATTTTATTTTCAAATATTACAGGAAGCTTGAAAATTAATTACAGAGACTAAAGTATTAAAAGAGACCATAATCAAGACCAAATGAACTTTTTTACTCTGCATATCACTTATTGTCTTTGTGCAATAAATAAAGTAGACCTCAGGAAAAAAATCTGTCCCAGCTTCATCTCAGGTGATTTCAAAACTGAGAATTTTTTTTTTTTTTTTTAATTCATTTTATAGAAAATAGTTATTTCCAAGGCATTTAAAGGACAAATTCTTTTTAATCTGCTCCCAAAAAACCTGAAATAGGAACATGTAAACAGTGCCAGAGTATGGAAAAACCCAGAAGACCTTACAAACACTTTGGGACGTGGCTGCATGGCCACAGTGGGATTCTGGCAAAGGTTGGGCTTGATGATCTTGGAGTTCTTTTCTGGCTTTAATGACTCTGTGATTCCATGAATTAATAAAATTAGGAAATTATAAAATTTTCTTTTTGAAATAAACCATGTTTGTAGCACCCAAATTGTTGTATTTTCCAAATGAGTCTCCATTTAGTCAAACCGTATTGGACAGAGGAAATTATGGAGCTGTGGATCATGTAAATGAGATTGCTGAACCAAAACATGCCACGAATCCTTAAAATGCTCCCACTAACCAGTGGCAGAGGTGAAAACTCTTCAGTGGAGTTGGAAAAAGTACTCAAATTTTTTTCTGGCTGAACTGGAAATCCATTCAGAATCAGGGCAGATGATCATTCCTCTGCTGCTCATGCTTCAAGTCTCATTGCTTGCAACAAATTATTTATATGAGCATTTACTGGTTAAAAAAACCCCAAACAAACAAAACTAAGGGACCTTCAGATATCTGGAATTCAGTTACCTGTTGGTTTTTTTTTTCCTTTCCTTAAAAGCAAAACCTTCACTTAGCCACAAACTTCTCTGCAAGTCCACACCAGGGGTAAGGCTGTAGCACAGAGAACTCAGTGAACTGTTGCATTCAACTGAAACCTTCATCTCATTCATAATTTAGCAATACAATCTGCTGGAATTTGGAGGGAAGATGAATATTCCCAATAAATGCCGTGTGGTGTGAGTGTGGGAAGCTCTGTGCTGCCTGGGGACACTGGAACATGAGTTTTGGGAGCAATGGAAATGTCCAGAGCTTCCCCCATCCTCACAATTTCCACGTTTAAATCAATTAAAACCTTTTCTTGGTTTCCTTCTCCCTAGCCTACAAATGTTTCTTCAAAACATAAGGAGCCACCTTCTGATATTTGCTGGCTGCTTCCCAAAAAATGTTCTGCTTTACTTGGCACTTTCTCTGTCTGTTCTAATGATTTTAAAGCCTACTTATATTTTTGAAAATTGACTTTATCAGGGAAAATATGCTATTTCAATTCTTCCCAGACTCCAATAATGTTACATTTAAGCTGTTCAAGCAAATGGCAAATTTTCATTTTTAAAATAAGAGAAAACACAGCTTTTTATGAGTCTAACCCTATATCACTGTTAGCTACACATGAAAAAAGCAGAAAAAAAACATTTTAGAGATCACTGGTTTGTCTTCTCATCTCAGTGTGGCTCTTTTTGAGGTGTTTTTAAAAAATACTGATGTAAGAGTTGAACAACTCAAGAGCTGAAAACATAAATTAGGGTAAAATCCTCATTTAAGGGTCAGAAAGACTTCTTGATTTACATGAAAGCAGGTGATGTGAAAACGAAAAACAAAGTCTTGATGTCAGTGTGATATGAAATGAAAGACAAAGTGAATTTAAATGTGATAAATTCCCATCTACATTGATCCAAATGAGCCTTTTTGTTTTTCTTCCTTAGGAATTCTCTTGCTCTGATGACATAAGGAACATCTACAGAGTCACAGCAAAGTTTAGCTTAGACCTTGAGGAGTCACCTGAGCCAGCCCTGCAGGTCCAATTCCATGAGATTGGCTTGTCCCAACTCATTAGCTCTTTTCCAGACGTTTTTTTTTTCCCAAAGGTTGAATAAATTGGGATTGCTCAACTCAGATAGATTTAAAAAAAAAAAAA
>VXAC01006320.1:158877-175983 GCA_013399225.1 Rhipidura dahli
AAAAGAAAAGAAATAGAGAGAACTCTGGAATCTTCAAGCACATCAGTTTGTACAAAAAGAAGAGGAACAGTTTAGTGTGAATGTGGAAATAATGGTGAGCTAGGAGAGATTCTGGGAACTGGAGAGCTCTCTCTAAGATAAAGTTGGACCAATGGTCACTGAATAAAAACAATCACTTTGTGCATTTCCTTCTGGCCCAAGATCTGATTCCCGAGTCGCATTTCACTCATTCTTTTCACATAGAAGTTTCACTAAAAAGTGACATCCTGAAATGCCCTCAGCATGACAGCCCCCAACACACCCATTGCAGGCAGGAAGCTGCACTTGTGTGCAGGTTACTGCAGCACTGATGCTTCAGCTGGAAAGGAAATTCCTGTACCACTTAGGAATTGCTCTGAATAAAAGCCCAGTGATACATTACCTAGAGCTATGAGTTTCTGGAAAAAAAAAAAAGTGCCCATTCAGAAACATCCTTTTCTCCTGTCACTTCATATTAAGCCAGGTGAAGGACTTGAATTGCAGATGTTTTCTTCATTTCAGTGCAGACAGTTGAATTCTGTCTCAGTGCTAAGAAGTCAAACATCCAGGGTAAAGCCATGGAATTATCTGCACTGCCCCTGGCAGTACCCAGGTTGTAAATACAGGGTGTAATACAGAAGAGCAGCTGCCCTCTGAACTCGTTCAAACTGGTGAATCCTGGCCACAACTGAATTTATGCAGAGCTCTGGAACATTATTTTTAAAATGAGCAGGAGGCAGCTTTTTAAGTTGTTGTTTTGTTCTGCAAATAATTTCTCTTCCTTATTACACCCTTTCTTCAGCTGCAATAGGATTTAAAGAGTCCAATTACTAGTCTGACAGCTTTTGTCTGATGTTGTTACAGTCATAATAAAACACTCTCAAAGTACAGCCTGGATGTTCTCTGATTTAATTTGATGCAAACATTTCCCACAAAAAGCACTGACTTCAATAATCTGTTTTCTGTTAGTGTTTTAGAGTTCAGTGTCCAGAGAGCCTGCAGGGTCTTCCCTGCCTTCAACGTGTCACTCCTCAGGGAACAGGGAACTACTGGGTGGCTATCCCTTGGGAATCCAAGTTTTGTACATAATCATGTTGTAAGACCAAATTACTAGTTGTAACTCTAAATTGCTAATTGTAACACTAAACTGTTAAGTGTCAAATGTTTGAAGCATGATGAGGTTCATCTCCCCTTGATGTTCAAAGTCAAATTTATTTCTTCCCCAAATCTTCCTTCTATTTTGACCCAAATTAACCAGCTTAGTTGGCTAAGCAAAATTCAGAATTAAGCTGCATTTAAATTTCATTGTGCAGCAACTTTCCCTAAATCCCTAAAACTTGTTTTCCTTTCCTATATAGGTATAATGCCCATGGGATTAGATTTGAGCCATCTGTCCCAGCACTCCAGAGATTGACATCAGTGCTCTGAAAGTGGGTTCTGCCTTGAATGTAAAGATCCTGGAATGAAGGAAGGCTGAGGGAAGGTTTTCAACATGATCTGGAGGCTTTTTTATAGTAGGACACAGAGGGAAGCCACCAGATGTTCGGGTGTTCTCCAGACAGGCCATAAAATGAGCAGGTGTTAAGGGCAGGATGAAAAGCCAGGAACTCAAAATTAATTCTGCACCATTTTGTTCCCAATCAAACAAAATGTGGAACCACCATCCACCTGAGAAAAAGCAGAGCTGCAACCCACTGGGTTTATTTTTTACAGTTTATTTGTAATACTCGTGCAAACAAAAAGCTTGCTGGGAACGTTCAAGAGCAGAGCCCTTGCAGAGGAACCCCCAGCTTTGGGAGTCTGGTTACAACTCTGCCAAAATTTGAGGTGATTTTCCACCAGTCTCTTTTTCAAAGGTTCTACGAGTCCCTTTCAGAGACCTTCAGGCTAAGGCTTTGTTTCCTAATAATCAGTATTTAACATATGGAATCATTCTGTCTCAAGAAGTGTGTTCTAAACAACATCCTCTCAGGGTAAACACAACCGTCACCAGAAATTCTTCTCTCAAATTATCCAGCCAAAAAGCTTTTAATTTTAAATGCCAAAGATTGTGAGGAAAACTTGAATGTCTTCTAAAGTAATTAATCTATTGGGTATAGGTTATTCTTCAGGATCAGATAAATCTCCTGCCAAATACAGAAAATAACCTCCCTCGTGTACGTCTGCTTTTATTCCAGGATCAGAGTTGTTTCTACACAGAATAATTTTTCCTGTCTGTTAATTAGGAATGGATTCTACACTGCACAACTGTACAAAGCTGAAGTGAACCTAGAGCTGGTTTCAGCCCCAGATGTGTTTGAAGCAAAAGTCAGGAAATTGGAAGATTAAATGGAAAATCTTCTGCCTTAAATTGTAAAGAGAAGTTCCCCCTGTACATGGCACTAGAAAAAGACAAACTGAGATTAAGCTGAGTGTGTTTTAGCAAGATGAGGCAACATTCCAGCTGCCTTCCTAGGAATATCCACTGCCAGGTAATCCAGGTGGGGCTGGGCTGGGCTGAACTCCTGATAAGACCCCTGGAAAATAAATATCATTAAGCAAAAATAAGGAAAGAAATTCTTCTAAATATTTTTTTTAATAGAATCACATAGGAACTTAAGTGCTTATTTTTGAGGGTGAAACTGCTGCCCATCCAGCACATCAGGAGAAAGGGTAATGGTGAATTTAAATGGAAGAGTGAATGTGAAAACACCAGTATTTGACAGTGATTGTGGCTGCAGGAAAGATGGAGAGAAATCTAAGTTGATCTAAAGCATTTCTCTACTCAGAAAGCTTTCAGGTGTGGCTGTGATGTTCTTTTCCTTGAATGACAGATAAATGTATCCTGGGAGTGTTCCAGGCCAGGCTGGATGGGGCTTGGAGCAACCTGGGACAGTGGATGGTGTCCCTGCCCATGGCAGGGGGTGGCACTGGGTGAGCTTTAGGGTCCCTTCCAGTCCAAGCCAGTCCATGATTTTACTAAAATCTACCAAAACTTATTTTTCTTTCTTTTACAAAATGATTTTGAAAAATATCTGACTAATAGCTAAAAATTATAAAAGTTAAAATTAAAAGACCAACCCTACAGCACCTCTGTGGCCACCTCTTCTTCCTTCATGAGACCTCCTGGTTTGAGCAGCACAGTCCTGGAGCATGAAACAATTCACTGGATCCAGTCACAGGAAATCCAGTGGCATTGAACCCAGAAACTGCTCCCTGCAGTCAAAAAGGTGATGGAGACTAAACACAGAGAATTTCCCTATCCATCTTCAAGTTCTACACAGCACCAGAAGCACAGATTTTACCAAAGAATTCCAATATCTGCTCACTCAGCTCAGCACACCACTGCATTTTTCATTTACTACAAAGCAGAACAAAAAAGTCCCAAGGAAAGAAAAATGCCAGCGAGGATATAAACGTTCAATTAATGGACAGCCAAAGTAATACCTTAGAAACAACCTGCCAGAAATAATTAGGATATTGGTTTTAATAACAAGGAGTAAGGACAACAGTAGATTTATCTTATCTGTTAAAACAGGGTCCACTGTAAATCCATCAGGGGGTTTAATCAGACAATGAGATGCTCTGGGAAGTCTCCTGAGCTCTGCTCTGCCTTGTATAAGCACATTTCAGTAATTGTTTCCAGTGCCCTTTGTACTGCCTAAATGAATGATGAATAGTTATTAAAAGCACGGCTCAGAAGGGTTATTTATGCGACATATTTCACAAAATGCATGTTTAATTAAAAATCAGCAGTGCAATTATGAGCATCATAAAGGAAATAACAAAAGCAATATTAAACTGTTAATTAGGAGTTTTTTCTCTTCAAAATGAAGTCAAGGCACTCCATGTGCATACATAAAATCCCTTATTGAAGGTATTTTACTTACTTCTATTGGTATTAGCAAAAATATTAATCAAAATGTGGAAGAAAAGCAGCTTTCACTGAATGGCCCTTTTGGGATTAAAGACTTTTAGTCAAGCAATCAGCTAATTTCCCTCTAATTTGATCTCATTTCTTATACCTGCTCTTTCCAGGTATCAGGTAATCTCAGAATCGTGGAATCACTGGATGATTTGGGTTTGAAGGGACCTTAAAGCCCATCCAGTGTCACCCCCTGCCTGTTCCAGGGACACCTTCCACTGTCCCAGGTTGCTCCAAGCCCTGTCCAGCCTGGCCTTGGACGCTCCCAGGTATCCAGGGGCAGCCACAGCTTCTCTGGGCACCCTGTGCCAGGGCCTCAGCACCCTCACAGGCAAGAATTCCTTCCAAATATCCCACCTCATCCTACCCTTCCTCAGCCTGAAGACCATGAATTTGTAATGCAAGCCATGATGTGGCTTCTGAAAGTGTTGGAAAAATTAAAATGTTGACTTCCCATATTTATTTCTCTCTGGTGAAATCAGTCATCACACCTCCTTATGAGCCAGAAGAATCATTCTGAAACAACTTTCCATATAATCAATATTTCTCAGGTTCATTGGCCTCCAAAAGCAAATCAAGAAGTAGTAAAAGTGGATTTCAAAATTGAAAGATTCAGATAAATGCACCATAATTGATGAAGCAACAATTTTGACATCCAGCTGTGCTTTCTGGCCACAAAAGAACACAACTCATTAGGTGGTTGGAGCTCACCAACTCCTCAGCTTCCAGTTATGATGAGAACTGGGAGTTTCTGTGTCATTAAAAATTCCATTTACTTTATGCACTGAGCTTCTTCACCCATCACAATGATTCTGCAACGTGAACATTCAAAAGGAAAAACAAGAAACCCCCTTATTTTTGCAGTGGAGTCAAACATTCCTCATGAAGACACACCTGCTCAAGTATTCATTCTTGGCTGATAAGCTTCATGCATTTTTGAAGAGCCATTTTCTGCACCAGCCACCAGCAACGCCACGCTGTCAGTGCAGCCGTGATGTTCCTGCACAAAGCACACCCTAATCAGCAGCACAAAGAATGGATTTCTGCAGTTAAAAAGGCAAACAAGAGTCTACAGGAATCCACCACTGGGCTGCAGGCTGAGGCTACCCAAGTCACAAAAAAAAAATCATGTTAAAGCTACTGAAAAAGACAGTGTTGGCTGAGGATAGGTCTGGTGAGGTGATGGCAGTGGCTCCTCATGAGGGTGTTTTGGATTCCTGTTAACTGGGCTATGGATTGAAGCCACAATAAATAACTGGCAGTGCTTTAATAGGAAGTTACAACTTCTTGTTAAAGAGATTCATATCAGCTACAGGTCACTGTGAAGGGAGGGTTTAGATCCACCATGCCAGGTTTAAACTTTAAAAGCCTGGATCAAACCTTTATTAGTTCATTAATTAACATCACAGTTCATACTAACATGGACTTCTTAATGATCATCCCCACAAACACAGAAATGTCCATTTCTAACCCTCAAATTCCACCTCAGTCACACGTTTCCAGCACTATTAATGTTGTATAATTAGCATGCATGTCTATGCTCTTTGTTGGGTCTTGGCTATGGCCATGAAGGTGTTGGAAGAAAAATGGGTTGTGTTGTCTTTCAGTCCATCCCTCCCCATTTATGCTGGTTTTCCCTCCCTCCACAGGAGCACTTGCCTCTGGATATTTTTTACCTTTTTTTTAATTTTCTTCTCTAAGCCATTGCTGTCACCCACGAAATCCTGCCCTGCCACCCCCAGCACTTCGTGTGCCTTGTCCTTTACCTTCCAACTTTTTATCATTCAAATGAAGCTGGCCCTTCCTTTTGCTCACTCTGAGGGGCTTTTATCTGGGAAATTCCTCGGGGTTTATGGAAAGGCTTTTTAAGGGATTAAGGTTAAGGTTACAGCTTTGGACAGAGCACAAGCAAGGGGAAGCCCAGAGCTCCAGTCAGGCTTACCCAGATTCATTGCCACAGAGATTGAAGCGGGAGGAGTCATCCCTGAAGAATTTCTTTCTCTGGTGAATGATTTGGGGTCTAATGCAAGCAGTAAAGTGAAGATTGTGAACAGGAAATAAATCTCCAGACCCACCAGAGCTGGTCTTTAGATGTGTTGCAAGAGGAAGGTCGGGCTGTGAATTCTCCCAAGAATTTTTATATCTGAACAACGGCTGAAGAATCCTGTCCTTAGTGTGGTAAGAGTTTTAAAGCTTAGGTAAGGGGTTGTTTTGAGAGCAAGAAAAATGCAGGACTCAGGTCACATCAGGACTGTTCAGGGCTGCCAGAGGCAGATAGAAACAGAAACAAAACTTCCCCTGAGAAATATTTCATCCAGGCTGTGGCTGAGATCTCTGGCAAAGGCTTAGGCAGGAGCTGGTGTGGGGCTTAAGGATGGGTTTATGGATCAGCTTGAGGGGAAAAAGCCCTTAAGCTTCAGATGAAGCAGGACTGGGAGAGGAAAGCCAGGCAACTTGTAAACTGCAAAAAGAATGTTCCCTGAGAAGTTATTCCTCGGGGCAATGATTTGAGAGCCTTGTCTAAAGCTCAGCTGTGTATCAGGGTCAAGAGGAAAGAAAAGCCCTGAACTCCAGTCCCAGTGCCCCTGCTGGAGGGAACCTGGCAAGATCCCTTCCATTTCATCTTCAAAAGTAGGCAATAATAACAAAATTGTGCATGCCAAGCTCATTCTCCTAAAAGTAAAGGGTTCCCTTCTGTGGCTGCAATTGCCAGCCCTGATGAACTAAAACAGGAAGACTCTCTAAACTGAGCTGTCTGTTCCTTTGCCACATAATAATGACAGAACACATTAAAAATCTGAGGCACAAGGAAGGATCCAGGCTCCCATACCATGGGATAAGAGAATAATGGGCTTGTGAGATGGACACCAGCACTTCTGCCCTCTCACTGCATTCCTCCAGAAGTCCTCTGCTACACATCAATATTTGGAAGCAATACATTCAACTAATCTTTTTTAAAAGAATATACAGAAAGCTTCAGCAGGACTTCAGGCTATGAAATACATATAGTACATACGAAAAAAAAAAAAAGGCATTTAAGTGCCTCTGCCCATCTGCCATGAAGTTTGCCTCTGTTTTTTTTTTACCCAAGGGGTACAGCTACCTGTGCTACACTGACTGGAAAATGAAGGGAAACTCATTCCCTCTGGAAAGAAACAGGCTTGGCAGCGACTGCAATTTTGCAGGTTGAATTAGTCGCAGTCTGTCTATATTTGCAAGCTTCCTTCTTAACCAGAAACTTTCTGCCTTTCCAATAAATGATACATTTGAGAGATTCCTCTGCTAATAACTGCATCTTTCACATTTGGGAGAAAATGGCTCAATTATTTGGTAACTGAAGGTAATTTACTTTGTAATTTAGTTATTTTCCCTTGTGATTCGCACTGTATAATAGCTCCTACAAGGAATCAAATTCATAAACACTGCACAAATGTATCTGCAATGAGTCTTACTCTTAATGTGTAAATAAGGGAGGCAGAAAAACCGAGAGAAAATAGTGAAACTAGTAAAGGTTGTGGTGGGAAAGTAACTGATGAATCCCAAGACAGGCTGATTCATTAGGCTACATTGTTGCTTGCCAAAAAAATAAAATTTTTCTGCCACCAAAGGAAGATCAACAATGCGACTTCTGTGATGGACATCGAAAACATTTACCAGTGGACAACAATTAGAGAGTCCAGATGATTTTTTATTCCACTGTGTTTAATTAAGGAGCAAGACAACTGCTGTTAGACAGCTTAGGAAAAAAAATCATCTTTTGATCAAGAAATCCTAAATCAAGAGTCCTTGCAGACATCCAAGCAATCCTTGCAAATCTTTACATATTTTTCCCTACTATGAACCCGAGACATGAGAGATATCCAAATTTCAACTCATGTATTAGAGGTTGTTCTGTCACATGTCTGATGCAACTTGCAGCAAGTATTTCTTTCTCAGTATCTTGGAACAAATATTTTGGGTTTGAAACTCTGCCCTACATCTCTCTGTCCTGGGTGTCCATGGAAAGAGAAAGATTGTCAGAAGAAGCTGTTTCTCAAAGTGTTGCAAATTGGGGTGAGTTAGAGAACAATGTTCTAATTTTTTCCAATATATCAATATATCATATTCAAAAACAAGCTCCTTGAGGAAGAATATGATCAGCTTGAGACAAAAACACTCAATGCAACCGGTTATTGCACTAACCATTACTATTTGAATTAAAGAATTTGAATTAAAGTTCATATTTCAGTACCCATTTGAACCCCCCAACTAACATTTTGTGTCTCATACAAACCCAAACCCTCTTCCTCAGCACTTTGCCCGTGTGCTGCTCACTTACCTGTAAACAGAACTCCTGATATGTTTCTTCCAAGGTTAATCTTGACTTATGGACCATGGTACACCCACAGGAAAATGATGGGAGCCAGTGTTTTCTGAGCAGTCTTTTCAGGCTATTTCAGTTTGAATTTGCAGCTTTAAGAATTACGATATTTTTATGATGTTTTATGTCTTTGACATGTCATGGGTTATGTCTTATTTTATGATGTTATTATGTCTTTGGCATGGAAGAAATTACAAAGCAGTGGTAGAGCTGAGGATTTCCTTTCACTCCGTGTAATTATTCGGGAAGATTTTACTGATGTAACTCAAAACAAGGCTCCACTTTGGTCTCTGATGTTTGCTGAACACCAGTTTTGTGTGGCTTATGTAAAAACTGGTACTGCCTTGGAGAGACATCACAAAAACCTATTTTAATTCTCTTTTTCTCTTAAAATTTCACTGACTTGACAACACTTTCTCCTTTCTGTCCACACCCTTTAGAATCGCAGAATGATTCATCATTAAGGTTGGAAAAGACCTCTGAGATCACCAAGTCCAGCCAGCATTGTGTTCCCCATTGTCACATCCCCAGCTGCCACATCCAGGGGTTTTTTTTGAGCACATTCCAGGGTTGGTGACTTCCCTGGGCAGCCCTTTCCAGTGAATGGCAGAAGAGACCCTTTGTGATACAGTTCCTGACTTATGCAGACACCATGAGCTGCTCAAATCCTCAAGAGGACCCCAGGTAGAGATGAACAGCTGGGATCTGCAAAGTTTTCCTCTATTAAGTGGACTCCAGAGTCCTGCAGGCACTGCAGTGTAAGTTTATATGGGGTGTCCAGCACAGGAATGATGTGAAGCTGCTGGAGAGAGTCCAGGGGAGGCACCAGGATGGTCAGAGGGATGGAGCAGCTCTGCTGGGAGGAAAGGCTGGGAGAGCTGGGATTGTTCACCTGGAGAGGAGGAGCTTTGGGGTGACCTCACTGTGGCCTTGCAGGGTCTGAAGGAGGTGCAGGAAAGATGGAGAGAGACAATTTCCAAGGGGTAGAGGGACAGGACACAGGGAATGGCTTCCCACTGCCAGAGGGCAGGGATAGATGGGATATTGGGAAGGAATTGTTCTCTGTGAGGGTGGGGAGGCCCTGGCACAGGGTGCCCAGAGAAGCTGTGGCTGCCCCTGGATCCCTGGCAGTGTCCAAGGCTGGGTTGGATGGGGCTGGGAGCACTCTGGGCTGGTGGAAGGTGTCCCTGCCCATGGCAAGGGGTGGCACTGGATGAGCTTTGAGGTCCCTTCCAACCCAGGCCATTCCAGGATTCTCTTTCTGGAAGGATGAGGATGTGCCAGCTCTCCCTCGTGCTTCACTGCTATTCCCAGTCACAGGTCTGACACCTGATCCAGGACTTTCTTATTGAGTTGTTTGGCTGTAATGGAGTCAAAACTCAGAGACCAGAAAGAACAAAACTCTCTGGAAGGTGAATGGCAAGAAGAAGCCGGGGCAGATTATGGAAGGTATGCTGGCTAATGAAATGGTTTAATAGTCTATTACTGCACCTTAAACTCTGCATTTTGGCAGCTGATTATTTGCTGGTGACTGATTTCTAGGTAAGTTTGCTATTTGCAGAACCAAGGGTGTCCTTTGCAGGGCCCTGCACTGCCAGCCCACACACCGATTCCAGAATATTTCAGTAAAAGAAGCTCTGATGTAGCTGTGCTGCACAGCAATAACCAGCTCTCAGCGTGCCCTCAGACAAACAAACTGCTCTGGAGGCATCACAGAGGGGAAAATATTGTGAGAGATCAGCTGTAGGTAAAGAAGGATTTCAATAAAATTCAGGTTTTGTTCCCTACCTGCATTTCCTGCCATCTCATAATTCCCCATCTAATAAAGATAAAATAAATTCCTACGGGTTGAACCAGGAAACTGTCGTGTAGGTATCTTAATTTTATGGCAATGGCATTAAAAGAGAAATTAAAAGTGAGAATCTAGCATTTAAGCAGGTGTTTTAAAGGGCTAAGTGGTGCATTTCCTTTCCAATTTAACAGTGTGTTGCAGCAGAACCATCATTTGAAAATTTGTAGTAAGATTGGTCTTAACCTTGAATTATGTGTAGTACTGAGAGCAACTGTTAGCACAATATTGGATTAAAAAGAAGCATATAAATTACAAAAAAAAAAAAAAAAAGAAAAAGAAAAAGTATAGAAATACAGAGGGAATCATATTTTCCTGTTTAAAATAATTATTTACCCTGTGTCATGAATATCTACATAAATATAAAATCACAGAACACTTTGGGTTGGAAGAGACCTTAAAACTCCTCTTGTCCCATCCCCTGCCAAGGGCAGGGACACCTTTCACTATCCCATTCAATTGGAATATGGAGATATAAATTAAAATACACAGATCTTTAGCTCACCTGAGCATTCAGACACCAATTCAATGGGATCCCAGAGGATGTGTTTTTCTCCATTTCTTTCATAATACAACAAAAGTTATTCACCTGCAAAACTCCCCCTAGAATGAAGATGTTGATGCTCCATGAAATCAATTTTCTATTCCACAGGAGGCTGTTTATAATTCTTTTCTTTATAATCAGCTAATCATATCCCAAATCTTTTACCTCACAAAGAATCTCTGAGCCCATTAGAGAAGATAATTCAGGAACAGACAGGAATAATCAATAGGATGTTCAAGTATTCCTTCTTTTGTTTGCCAGACAGTATTATTATGGAAATTATTCCAACAACAGCAGCCAGGCTGCGGAGATCTCCCTTCTAATCACAGTAATTTGTCACATCAAAAAAAGGCTCCTGAGTGGTGTTAGAGGGTGCCAAGCCCAGCAGTTGCAGGGAGACACAATCCTGGTGGGAGTCCCAGCTCCCAGTTCAGCTGAACCCCCGCTCCCATCAGGGACACACATCCGTCCCCAGGATAAATGTGGGCACAAGCAGAGACACAGATCCCTTCAGGCAGATAGTGGTGCCTTTACCAGCCCCGTTCAGCACCCAAATTTTAGCCACCTTCACCACTGATCCAGCATCAGTTTATCCTCCCAAACACCCTCCAAAAGCTTGTCCAGAGTTCTCTGTTCCTGACGGATCCACAGCACTGGTTGTCTGTGCTCCCACCCCAGCTGCTGGCTCTCAGACTTGCTGGCTGATTCAGCCTGAGGTTTTCCAGTCCACCTCAGCTCACTCCCCACAGCCCCCGAGACAGCAGAGGGAGGCACAAGTGCGGATTTAGGTCAGGACACAGGGTACAGGGCTCTGTAAGAGAAGCATGTTCTCCTGCAACCTCCCCACCCTCAGATCATCCCCTGGAACCCCTCACCCCTCTCTTTTCCCACCTTTGGTCCTGCCAAACCACCTCAATTCCTCCCTTTTCACACCTTTGGGGCATTTTCTGAGAATCCCAGAATCCCAGACTGGTTTGTGTCGGATAGGGCCTTATAGCTTCTCCAGTGCCACGCCCTGCCATGGGCAGGGACACCTTCCACTATCCCAGAGAGCTCCAAGCCCCATCCAAGCTGACCTTGGGCATTTCCAGGGATCCAGGGGCATCCATATATCCCATATAAAGTCCCACCCACCTCCACAACCTCACAGTGACTTTTACACACACACCAAACATTCTTCCTTTGCATCTCAGACATCCCATGAGAAGCCCCATGACCTGGAGCTGACACCTCACTTCAGATTTCAGACCTCCTGTCTCTTCTGGGAGGAATCCTTCTCCTTGGATGGGCTAATCCAGCCCTTTCCTGGAAGTGGGTCAGCTGGGGACAGCTGGTTTTCACTGGGTCCCAGCATTCCCCCACTTGTCCTTGTCCCTCTGATACTCCTGGTCTCCAACCCCACCCCATCCCATCTCTTGACCTAAGACAGGCTGGTCTTTCTCTTTAATCTTGAGGGCTTTTTAAATCAATCTCTGCCGTGTTCACTCAGCAAAGAGCAGTTGTTACCTTTGCACAGAGCTTGTCTCAGTCCTGGGCAGAGCCAGAGCCCAGGGCAGCAGAGAATCCCTGCAGCCCAAATCTGAGAATCAAAAGGTGTTTTGTCATCAAGCCAACGTGGAAGATGAAACACTAGGAACAAAGTTAAATTGGCTTTGTATATTATGGGACCAATCCCTCTCAACTACAGAGAAATATAGAATCTTCTGTGTTGATGGAAATTAAGGGAGAAAAATTGGATGTCTCAAACGTGAACAAAAGTTACAGTATTTTATTTCAAAACCTACAGTGGTGAAAGTTGCGACAAACCTCCTCACAAAAATAACTTCCAAAAAATAATGTACAGCACATAATAATCTTCTTTATTTAATAGTCAGATTTCTAACATACTAATTGTTTTTTGTTGTGAATAATAGAAATAGTTAACCTAGACAAGAACATTTATAAAACTTCAAAGAACTATTTTTGTCTCAAGTTAGAACTCTATTAGCCTTCCCTGATAAATTAGCACAGGAGATTATTTTTTAAATGAATCTCTAATTAGACTTCATTAATGGCAATGTTATCTCTTGCAAATTCCTTTCTTTCATTAAGGTGATGTTTCCTACTTTTCATATGAAATATTCAAACCAATTATTTTAAGACGAACACAACTTTAAAGTTATACAGCCTGAAGATGGATGGCATTTTCAAAGACAGAGGAAGAGCTGGGGTTTGCTTTCGTTAACAAATGACCTGGCTGATTGTTTAGGCTTTAGCAATTGTCTCTTTATCTCACTTAATATCTAGGTGTCCCTTGATTCTGTGGCTTTAATAAGGAGAGAGGTTATGGGTGGTGGAAGGTTTGACAGGGTCTCTCTTCTTGAAGCCTCCAGTAACCAAAGGCAAGACCAAAACTTAGCAGTATTTTTTTTATTTATTTCTTTATTTAGTAAAAGAGATGGAGTGAGAGGGATAAGAAGAAAGAGAGGTATTGTTGTTCTTTGTTTCCTGGTAATAATTCTCATGGAGATTGGAGCAAATCTAATATATACTTTCCATAGAAAAGCACATTTCTTCGATTTGTTTTTCAGTCTGCAAATGCAACAAGATTTTGTGTAATCTATCAAAATGATCTGAGAAAAATGCTGTTATTATGTGAAGGAATAAAGGTAGAGAGACAAAGGATTCACTGCTGAATGCAAAATGCAAAAGCACAGAATACTCTTTATTTTAGTTAACTCTGAATATCCTTGTTTGTACAGGAGTCTGTTCCCTTCCTTCTGACAGAAAAGAAAGTGCTGGTCAACTGGCCAGTTCTGGCACAGATTACTGTTTAAAGAAGATGTTATAGATAACAGAGTGTAAAACCCTTTTGATTTTAGCTTCAGCCAGTCCTAGGTTTTGCCATGTTATTTCTGGTTTGTCCTGTCAAATTTGTTTCCTGAATAATCCTATCTTTTGATAAGTAAATTCTTTTTTTTTTTTTCCATTTGTGTTTCTAAGGCCACTTTTTTTATGTTGCTTTATGCAATACTGAACCTAAGTTAGCTGGTGCTCAGTACCAGGAGTTTAGGGAAAAAAAATTAATATTGCAACAAGATAAAAATCCAGGGATAACTAGGATTCCAACCAGGACTAGGTCTGTCCAAAAGATACTTCTTTCTCTTAATGAACTAATTTTGGAAATCTGAACTCTTTTGTTCTCTCCAGCCCCAGTTGATGGGGAGTCTTGGTAAATGGTGACAGAAATATGACAACAAAGAGAGGAAGGGAGACGAAAACGCCTGGAAAAGGATCCGTCTTTAACCAGACCCCTACTTAGAAACAAGCTGTGCTTCAGTGCTCCACAGGCCTCAGAAATCCTTTTCAGAACACCAGTTTTCCTTTATTTCTTCCACTACCAATTTATAATTCTTTTCAAAGAATTTATTAAAGGATTGGTCCAATTTATTTGTAGTTAATTATGGTGCCACTCAGGTTGGGAAGAAGATCTTCTTTTTCAGTAAAATGCTTAGTTCTGTCCATTATTTATCTCCAAGGGTTGGTATTTCTAGAACCTTCACAGATGAAGCTTTTTTAAACTAGAATTCCATGGCATTATTCAGAAATGGCATCCAGGAGTGTTAAATTCTAGAACTTCTTTTGTGAGACAACATTTGCTACTTGGTAAAAATCTACTAATTTTTTGCTCTAGAACTGGCATATTCCTCATTGGCTGAAATAGTGTGGAATAGGGGAGGGATTTTATTAAAAGCTGAATTATCATCTGGTAATAATATTGTTGGTTTTGGGTGAGCTTCTCTCTTTTTTAGTTGATGGTGGGTTTGGACACAAAACATTTAATTCTCTATTGCAGGATTTATTCAGATGAGTTTAAAGAAATACTTTGCTATGATATGTTTACAAACTGGAAGAAATAACAGAGAGGAGGCCATGGAAGAAAAATGCTCTCTAGAAAGCAAATATCATCCTCTTGGCATCAGACACAGGTTTGGACACTAGCTTTCTTGAACCAATTTTAAAGAAGGGCCAAGAAACAATATTTCACATTTTTGGCTGAACCAGGGGAATAAATTGGACACATCAGCACCAGGTTAAGTCTGTGGGTTCTGTTCTGCTGTCTGACCCAGAATTCCTCATTTTATCAGCTGCTATAAGTTGGTTATAACAACGGCCACACTGGATCGAAATCAAAGTCTTTTTTATCCTCTTGGATCTTGAGTTCCACATGACCAAACTGACGCCTGAGGGAGCTACGGGATAAGTGTGAACCCCAGCAGATTCCTGAGCCAGAAGAGGACTGTGTAAATTTCCATGGAAAGGGAGTTTCTTACCTTTATTAACGTAAAAAGGGGCACAGAGAAAAGGAAGAAGCCGCCAACAAAACACACCAGGGACACGGACATGACACGAGTGACAATCTTGGGGAATCCCACTAAGAGGGGAGGATGGGAGGAGGCTTTTTCCACTGAGTTTATCTGATCAGAGACCCTGTCACTTAGGAAACAGAAGCAGAGGGAAGAGCCTGACAGAGAAAGCCACGAGACAACCCCCAGATTTCATCCGTCCCACTGAGGGGCCATTGGGGTGGCACAGTCAGTGTCCCTTGGGGGGATGTTTTCCTGTCCGTGGGGTCAAACCTGGCAAGTGGAACTGTCCCTCAGCCTGTCCCCTCACCACTCACCCTCCTTTTCAGTTGCCTCATGGATGTGCTGAAGACCACAGGTACCAGCAGGCAGTACCCTGAGCTGCAAAACCTGGCCTGCTGTTTGATTCTCTGCTTGATTCTCTGCTTGATTCTCTGCTTGATTCTCTTTGCAATGGACCTCTTCTTCTCACCCAGCTCCTTGCTGACTGACACTGTAAGGGATTCAAAGCCCTTTAATGAGAGACCTTGCTTGCAGGGAAACCTTGGAAGTCCAGGGAGGCTGTTTCCCTTCAGTCTCCTTCATCCAGACCTTTTTGTTTTATTCATTAAACTCGGCCAACCATCTCGGTTCCACAGACTCATTGAAATCCCTCTTTTTCTCTGACGAGTCAGAGAACTATGAAAAGGTTTGGCTGGTGTTACAAGAAAATAATCACAGGACCATAAAATTCTTGCCTTTCTGTTTATTCTGTGTGAGACTTCAGAGCTGCCTGGTTTTGATAAAATTTTATTGACAGAGTTCAATTATTTTCTCTCTGTTCATCTTTTCAGATTTAAAAGTGACCTTATTTTAAAAAATCATTATAATCCAACCTAATAGGACCTCCTTATCTCTTTAGGGATATCTTTTCTAAGGTGACCAAGTCAGGAATTTTCTGTCACATGGCTGAGCTTCTCTAAACTACTTTTGTATTTATGAGTTTGAAATTTCATCTTTCTTAAATGAGCTATTTTACATTATATTTGCATTTTGGCACATTTTAGGTAAATGACACAGAAGTTCTTAAATGGCTCCTCCTTTGAAGACCCATCTCCAGCACACTCCTTAAATATACAAATGTTAAATATCTTTGAAATTATGTACAAACAGAGTATTTATTGTTCTACACAATTCTGACCTGATTGTTTATTTCATTAATTTATTTTTGACAGACACATAAGGTCTACTAGAAAAATCAGGGAACATAGAACCTCACATATAAAAATGCAAGAAAAAAAGCAAAAATTCTTTTGAGAATTGAAGAAAAAGGAAATTTAAAAAATGAAGAAAAATTGAAGAAAAAAGAAAAAAATATCTTCCTTCTGGAAGAGAATTATGTCTGGGCTGTCTCCTGGCCCTCCTATTTTACCTCTGCTATTCACAACCCTCAGCTCCCTGCATCACTGGATAAAGCTCTTCCCACAGGTGAGATCCTGCCACTTTTCCCAACATAATCAATGCAAGTGTGCCTGGGGGACATCACAGCTCCAAACAAGCTGGCAGAGCTGGCCCCAGGAAAATGAAACGTTAGACAAGGAATTCAGGAAGACATTGGAAGAACAGGGGGTGTTTTCAAACATGCCCTGAGTGAGAAATCTTTTTCCTGAGCAGCTCCAAAGTAGCTCTGAAAGTCAGAGCTCTCAAACCTTCTCCAGGTCCCGGGAGCTCAGAGCTCCACCATAAGGATGAAGCAGCCTCCCTGATCTCCTCCAGCTGTTTGCTGAAACAGCATTTGGCTAAACAGAGCTGTGACTGCTCCCCAGTCCCTATCTCCCCATCTCCAGGCTACACATTCCCTGCTGGAAATCTGTTCCCTCTTGTTGTGGGTTAACCCCGACATGACAGACAGTTGCCTGGTCGAATCGTGTTTCTCTCAATGTTACCGATAAAATCCCACGGAAGGCGGGAGTTTGGGGAGATTTTTCCGGTCCAGGGGCGGTGGCCAGGGAGCCACGGCCCCACCGGGGCCCCGGCGGGCCGGGTGTCCCTGCCCTTGCCTCCCCTCCCAAGCCACAGCACGGACTCTGGGGCTCTGGGGGGGGG
>VXAC01006320.1:176004-203583 GCA_013399225.1 Rhipidura dahli
GATGTGTGGCTTGTAAAGGTTATGAAGAAAATGCCCAATGCCGGGTTTATCAGAAAGCAGAGACTTATAAACTTGGTGGCGAAGGAAAAAGGCTTAGATTTTCAAGCCACAATTACTTATCCAAAAGAGTAATACCCCCATGAGCTGGCCCAAGTTCTAGAGTTGAAAGAACCGTGGGAGGGGTTTATGGAAAAAGAGACTTCATATTACTGCAGATTGTTTCTGCTGCAGGAGGTGGCAGTTTGGAAAACCACGTGAAGCAGGAAGAAACCCTTTTCTTTTCCTTTCTTGAGAACTGCACATGGATTGAGGGAGAGGAGAAGGAGGGGGAGGGAGAAGAAGAAGAGTCTGACTGTGTGTTCTGACTTTTTTTTCTTTCCTTTTCTCTTAGGTCTGTTAACAAACTTTATTATAGCATATAAGTTGTGTGCCTGCTTTGCTGTCTCCTAATGGTTTATCTCACAGGGAACAGTGGATAAGTTGACCATAAAACCACTACACCTCTGCAGATTCTCCTGCCCCTGGGACGCGCTGGTTTCGCTTTACTCTGGAAGGGGCTGGGGAGGCTTCATGGGGATACCTGGGAGGAAGTCAGTAACATAAAGTAAGAAAAAAAGTGTTTCATTCAGTGTGGCAGCTTCTGACACCTGGACAGGCAGCACTCATTGGGGTCAGAATCCCAGAATCCCAGAATCATTAACTTTGGTAAAACCTTCCCAGGCCATCGAGCCCAAGCTGTGCCCCATCCCCACCTTGTCACCAGCCCAGAGCTCTGAGTGCCACCTCCAGGCTTTCCTTGAACACCTCCAGGGATGGGCACTCCAAACCTCCCTGGGCAGCCCCTGCCAAGGCCTGACCACCCTTTCCATGGGGAAATTCCTGCTGGTGTCCACCCTGAGCCTCCCCTGGCACAGCTCGAGGCCGTTCCCTCTCCACCTGTCCCTTTTTCTCTGGGAGAAATTATTCCTAATGGAACAGTTTAAAATTATTTCTCCCCAGTAAAAATCTTTTCTGTTTGCCTGCAGTAATTGAACAAAGGGAGCAGATATTGCCTCCTTTAATTATTATCTCTGCCAGATTAACTTCCATGGGGCAGGCTAATTATGGGAGTTTAAAGCCTCATTGCTATTGACTTTCCCTTTTGTGTCAGGCTTGTTTATGTCTTCTTACATTTGAGATATTTGAGAACATACTGAAAACCTGCAAACTTAGAGAAATGGAGGGAAAATCAAATAAGATTTGAAGTGTTTTATCTTGTGTTTTCATCATATGTGACATATGAAGGTTAAAAGAAGACAGCAAAATCTTTCTGTGAGGGAACATGAATTGAGTAGAGTTAGTGCTGGTTCACACATGTTGTAAACTGCACCCTGCATTTGTTTGCAGCCATGTTAGGTGGGTTCAATGTGTTTTCAATTTTGTGTTTTCTGATTTTGAATGAGAGCGAACTGTACAAAATGAAATAGCTTCAAAGGCTGGGAGAGAACAGCTTCCTGGAGAAGAAGTAACTTCTGAGAATATTCCTAAAATTTGAAGAGTTCCAGATCATAATCATCAAAAATGGATAAGAGTTTTTGTTCTCCTGTATTGATAATCTTCTGTTAAAAAAAAAGAAAATATTGTAGTTTTTTTTCTTCTCCATAAGAACAAAGAAACGTGGGACAAAATCGTAAATATTTCCATTCTATAATGCTGGGGTAGAATTTTCAGAAATGATAAGGCATAAAAATGTAAGCACACTATAAAATACCAAAGGGATTCATTCTTTCCTGCATAGGTTTATTATGCTAATAACCAGAAACAATTCCAAAGAATAATTTCATGTAGGTAAACCAATCATAATAATCACCCTTTTTTTCATAATGTTTAACCCTCAAGAAAACTAAATGCAGGAATTCTCACACCTCTGAGTAAGCAATCCTGGACTTCTTGTGATAAATCTTCATTACAAAACCCAGCTCCTGTCCCAGCATTCTTCTGTGATTTTGAGAAGTTCCACAGTTGGTGAATTGGAAAATAAATAAATAAAACAAATAAATAAATAAATAAATAACAAGAAAACCCCAAACCAACCAACCAAAAAAAACACATCCCAGTTTGGTTATTTGCTGCAGTGCTTTTAAATGTCATCACAGCCTGAGCCATCTCAAGATTAATTAGAAGGGGATTTAACTGTTATTTGTCATACAGACTCAGTTGTGTGACCATTTCCATGCTGTGTGTACTCCTAATTCCAAAATTTTGCCACCTGCACCTCATATGCCAGGTCCATGTTTGGGATTTGTCTGGGATTTGCTTACCAAGGAAGGAAAATACACACAAGCAGTCTCTTAATACTGAACACTTTGATTTCTTTTGTTATAATTCTTCATCCTACAAATACATGTGGAGCTAGCAAGTTAATCCATTCCTATTTAAATAACTCCTATTTAGGGTGGCTATAAATAAGGATAAATTGTGGTTACTGAGAAAATAACTACAAGAGGCAGATTTCTAAATACATGTAAATACTGACTGCCATACTGAGGTTTCAGTTCAGCTGCTCACCTTCCTGGAGAAAAAATCTGGGGAATGGGAAGCTCTCCTGGAGAAATAGCTGCTTTCTAACATAAAAACTGGAAATCTGTTTGTTCAAGCAATAAATGATTGCAGAGTTAAGATGGTTCCAAGTGAACCTGACTGCTCAAAAACTGGTATCTTGGATAAAACTTGAAGTTACAAACACAGGGAAAAACATGGGGGGTTTGTGTGTTAATTGCTTGCAAGAACAACAATAAATGCACTTAAATAATTTTAAGAGAATTTTTAAAGCAAGAAAAATTCAGGGAAGAGAGGAGGAAGGGGAAAAGAATAAACGGGAGGGAATTTATTTTAGTGCAGGTGAATGTGTCTTCATGACAGGGATATGTTAGGAAACATCCCATTAAAGAAAAGAAATATGTCAAATTGATCAGTAATTGAATTTGGAAAATACTATGTGAAATACTCATTTTAAATTTTAAGGGTACATGCAAAACATGGAAAATATCTATGCATACAAAGGGTTACATTTCATCCCTTAGAATGAAAAGGAAAAAAACCCACATCTCCTTATGCATTAAAAGAGAGCATAAGTTGCAGAAATTCAAAGTGCACTTGTTAACTGTCCCTGTTTTCCATCAGATATTCCTGATCCGTGGCAGATGCCGCATACAATTCAATGTCAGCATGAAGCCAGTGCAGAATAAAAGGCTCAAGCAAAGTAAGAGAGGTACAGAAATGAGCCCTGGTGTCACTTCCAGGCCCAGAATTGCTGTCATCCTCTCAGCACATCCCATGGCTGCAGGGGATTTGCTGAAATCTCGGCTTCCTGAGCAGCAGAGTTTCTGATACCCTTCTTTCCTTGCCATCCCTGGAGTTTGTGTACAGGAAGCTTTGGCAGGAGGGAGATCTCTGGAGGTTAATCGCCCATGTTGTTCCCACAGAAAACGGACCCTTTTGATTCCTCATCTCTGCTACATGGCCTGGGACTGCAGCTCAGCTCAGAAGGGAGAAGATCTCCAAAGTGATTCCAGTTCTGCGAGGCCAGCCCTGCCCTCAGCACAGCTCACTGCAGTCAGTCTTCCCATCTGGATCCCTGGAAGTGTCCAAGGCCAGGTTGGATGGGGCTTGGAGAAACCTGGGCTAGTGGAAGGTGTCCCTGCCCATGGCAGGGGGTAGAACTGGATGGGCTTTAGGGTCCCTTCCACCCCAAATTGTTCTGGGATTCCATGTCCATGCTGTCCTCTGCACTGTGCTTCCTGCTCCCAAAGGATCAGCGGGTGGATGTTTGTCTGTCCTTTTTGAAAAGAGGCAAGGTGAAAAATTCCTGTCTCCTTTCTCCAAGACAGATGCCAGGGAACTTGGGAGTGAAAGCTCTGAGGTTTAACAGAACCACAGAGCCACAGAATGGTTTGGGTGGGAAGGGACCTCAAAGCCCACCCAGTGCCACCCCCTGCCACGGGCAGGGACACCTTCCACTGTCCCAGGTGGCTCCAAGCCCTGTCCAACCTGGCCTTGGACAATTCCAGGGATCCAGGGGCAGCCACAGCTTCTCTGGGCACCCTGTGCTCCTGAGGGGCTGATACAGAAAATTTGCAGCAGTGACCACATGGCAGCACAAATAAATAAATACATTAAAAACTGCCACTAGTCTCAATGACAACTGGGGGAGAAAAACGTCCCAGATGGTGAAGCTCAGCAATAGAATGTGCTGTCAGTGCTTTGATATTAAGAAGCAGTTGCTTTGTGTGAAATCACATGATAACAACCTGTTTACCAGAATCCAGAGCTAGTAGGAGGAAAAAAAATTAATAATTTAGATGTTTTACTGTTTCTGGTATTGCATGCAATATGCACAGAGTGGGAGATGCAGCCCTCCACCTGCCCTGTATCCTTTCCCAGCTCACAGGAAGAAAAAATTATATTTAGCTATTCTTTGTCTTCATAAGCACATGAAAAATAAAATTGGTTGTGTGGGATCGAATGGAATTCTGAGCTCCCATTACTTGTCTGTATATAAAATGTGTATTTTAAACTAACCCTTGGTATTTTTGCACAAAAATTTTTTGTGGAGTTCTAACTATCGCATCATCCCTTCAAACAAAGTGAACCATCATAAATCAAATTGCAAAAGTTAGGAAAGCAAAATTCATAATTCCCAAGCTTTCATCTCCTATGAGTTACGATGGCCCACTTTGTCACTGAGCAGCTGTTGCCAAAAAAATCTGCATCTTAATCCACAATTCCAAGAAAGATGACACCCTCTTTCTGTAAATGATCAAGGTTATAATGTATATTTCAAACTTTTTTGCTTCCTCTGGCTGAAAAATAACCCAAATAAATTTTTAGGATCTTTTGTACATTTATTTTTTCATTACCAATCACAAATAGATCACCCAGAAATTGGGTGTTTAAAGATGCTGTCTGCAAGCCCCTGACATTTCTTTGTGAAAGTGAAAGAACAGCCAGTATTTTAAAAAAAGCAAAGCATCAACAATTCATACTCAGTTTCTTATACTTGGGCAAGTTTTCCAGCACTTCTCTGGATTACTCCCAGCACAAGGGAATTGTACTGTGTGTATTTTCAGGAACTTTTTTACTTATTTATTGTGCATTCCCTGATTCCAGGGAAAATACACACCATGTAACATTTGGGCTGACTTGTGTTAAGAACTTTCAAGACATTTTCTATGAGGTTTTCACCAAAATTAAGGAGAGCTTGTAGCATGCACCATGTTACAGCCACAGAGCACCTGCAGTAATCTGCAAATTTATGGGGTTCATGGAGTTGTGTTCTCTTTAGTCCTTCAGTGCAATTTTGATTAACAACAGAGGAAATATTTGAGCTGCTGGATGCTTTTTCCCAACCCACACCACCCAATTCCTCAGCCTATTGCACTTCCCACTCACCCATTGCTGCCACGGGGTGGCAGATCCAATGGGCAACCTTTGGAAAATCAATGCCCTTGCAAAGTGAGGAATGACAGGAAGCTGGGATGCCTGAAGACACTCCAAGGAAAACTTGAGCTTCTTCTGAGAGTGGTGTGGTTATACATATATGAAATTAATTACATGTCGGGCGTTGCTGGATTGAGGTCTCGAGATAAAAAGCCATCTGGTCGATTTTCATTACTTATCATAACATCCTTGCTGAAAAAAAAGCATGAAAACTCATTACAGAGTACAGGCTGTAATATTAAAATCTAAATTGCAGAAAACACAAGAAATTAAAAAGTGTAATGAATATAGCACATTGTGCAGTTTAAGATTAAATTAAATTTAAATCAGTTGTTAAAATGACTAAGTAATAGAGCACATGGTTGCATTTAATTTTGGGGATAAAAGTTGCAGTAGAAATCACTGTACTAACCATATAATTATCTATAGATTGGACAAGTAGTGAAAATAATCAAAGTTTAATATTCTGTGTCGCAGATGTACACAGTAGAATAACAAAACTATTCTACAATGATGTGCAAAAATAGCCTAGTGAGGTTACTTACCATTTTTTACAGTTACTTTTAAGAACTTTCCATTAGATTCCAAATCATTTATCAAAAAAACACCTGTTGCTAAAAAAATATTTCTTGCAGTCATGGACTGATTTTTCATAATTTCTATACTGAGTTCACAAACCCCCAAATAAACAAACAATTAAAAATTTCCCAGGTTGATTAATTCTATAAGAAGATCAGCGACAAAGACATTGGTGACTTTTAATTTGTGCATCATTTATTAGTGTCCAAGGAGTCATTCATACAAATTACTTGAATTTGGACAAAGGTTAACTGCTAATTCTATAAACCTTGAATGCTCCTACTGTCTTTAGAAGATGAACCTTCTTATTGTCTCATCAGTGTCTGTGTGTAACAATAGTTAATATGGGAGAATACGTTTTATTTTGTAAAATGTTACTGGGACTTCACCCTCATCCATGCTTAGATATTCCCTGCTTTCATTTTCCATTTCCCTGATAATACTCCATTGGATGCTATCAACCACGCAGTATTAGTTTTGGAAAACCCATGATCTAATCCTAGAGCTTTAAGTTAAGAAGACCTGAATGTAGAAAATAAAAATGTAATCTTGCAGGATGTAATTATCAATGATATTTTCAGAGTATTAAAATCCAGCCTCGGAGGTTAATCAGCCAATTGAGAGTTGCAGATTTCTCTTTTTGTGATGAGAAAAGCTCTTGTATCTTGTGAAGTATGGAGGATTAAGAATAAAAGTAAATGGTTCCTGTGAGGAAATCTTGAAGGAGCTGAAAATCATTTCTCAGTTTTTTTTGCACTTTGAGGGAAGATTCTGGAAGGAAGGAAAATAAAAGTAGTCAGCTTACTATATCATACTTTCCTTATTGTTATTTCCATTTACATTTTCTAAGTGAGTAAAATAGCAATAAAACTATGAAGTTCTTTTGCTAAGAGCCATAAATAGTAACATTTTAGAAAGCTCCCTGAACTGCAAATGTGAATATCTACATGGAATCCTAGAATTCCAGAATGGTTTGGGACTCAGGGGATCTTAAATCCCATTTTTTCCACCCCCTGCTATAGGCTGGGAACACCATCCATAATCCCAGGTTGCTTCAAGCCCTGTCTAACCTGGACTTGGACATTTCCAGGGATCCAAAAGCAGCCACAGCTTCTCTGGGCACCCTGTGCCAGTACATGTTCCAAGACATATATTAATATTAACCTTCTTTCAAAATTCTTGTACATATTTACTTCTATACTGAAACATAAAAGTTTGCAGCACTTTAAACACAAATTCTACAATAAAAAATAAACAGAGCACTGTTTACTGTATTGGGGAATTAAATACAAATTAGCTTCCCTCTGGGGCCACTGATATCTTGGCTTGAACAGTGCTAAAGAAGATCCATTTCTCCAGAAGTGCAATTCCCTGGACATCAAGAAATCCATCTTCTCTCATCAAGACAGTTACTGAACGTCTCAAGCCTGATCTGCAAAGAGACCAAATGTCACAGTCAGACAATCAGGCTTCCAGGAAGTATTGATTTATAGCTGGAAAAGGCACAAGAAATGCAGGGATTAGCAGCATTCCAAGAACAGATCAGTGTCATTAAAAGTTTGATCTTTATCCTGTTGTGCTGGGGAGGTTTAGATTGAAGCTTAGGGAAAATTTCATCACAGAAAGAGTTGTCAGCCCTGGGCACAAGAGCCCATGGCAGTGGTGGAGTCCCCATCCCTGGAAGGATTTAAAAACATGTAGATGTGACACTTAGAGACATGGGACAATGGTGGCTTTGGCAGTGCTGGGGGATTGGTTGGTCTTGGAGGGCTTTTCAAAACTAAAATATTCTGTGATTCTGATTCCGTGATTCTGATTCCGTGATTCTGATTCTGTGACTCTGTGCTGAAGGTGCCATTTCTGAGGGAAAATGTTCTTGCAGCTGCCAGTCAGCAGTTTGCTCAGAAATGATTACGTGCCTGTGTTGACACTGTCCAGGTAATTAATTTGGTACTAATTTGAGTGAAGTATTGGCTGAGGTTATCTCAAAATAAGCAAAAAAACTTCAGTGGTGTGGATCAGATTTATCTCCAACTTCAAATCAAATGGACCCACCAAGAAATATTAATTTTGAAGGCCTGGCCCTTAGAAAACCCACATGGAGCTGCATCGTATCCATGAATCTGGATCATTAATTCTCAGAATCACTGAAGCACTGAGGCTGGAAAAGCCCTCCAAAACCATTGAATGACTCATTTCCACCTTGTTACCCAGCCCAGAGCCCTGAGTGTCACGTCCAGGCCTTCCTTGGACACCTCCAGGGATGGGCACTCCAAACCTCCCTGGGCTGCTCCTCCCAGTTCTATGCAACAACTCCTTCCCTGGTGTTGGGGATAAATTCAGACGCTCAATGTGCCTGTTGTAAACAATCTGTGTAAGGTGTGCTTTGAAGATCCTCTCTGATCTTCTAGGCTTGTCCTTAGATATTCGGTTATCTTTTGAAATTATAGATGGTTCAAACCTAGGAACAACTCCTGAAATGTGTTTTGTGTAGCTTCTCCTGGTAGCAGAAAATCCTTTACAATAATATTCACAGCTCTCTGCAGGCCACGTGAACCCTCCTGGAGGAGGCTGCAGAAAAAGGTAACTTTTCACTACTGATTTTAAATCCAGTTTTCATAGCAGCAGCGGAACTAAAAGTTATTGTATCAGGCAACTCCCATCCATAAAGATCCCAATGTGCTCCATAAAGGAATTACCTCAGCTCCAAGTAGAGTATGGAGTCTTTCTAAAGGTGGCCCTCAACACTGAACTCAAAGGGAATAAAATAAACAAACCTCATTCAAGGGATTTAAGACATTCTAAGCAAGCCAAATAAATTTGCTTGAAATGGAAATCTGGACTTACATCTCTTTCTCTTGGAAAAAACTCATGAGTCTTTAGTGATGGGAGATAGTCAAAATGGAACAGCTGCAGTGAGATGATTTGCCTGCAATGAAGGAATCTTTCAAAATGATTCTTCCTTTCCTTTCCCCTGTTTATAATTCTGCCATTTTTTTCCAGGAATGCAGAAAACCTGAAGAAGTGTTAACAGAAAGCCTACAGTGAATTGCATGTGCCATCTACTGCAGAAAAGTAGTTAATACTTAATAAACTACCACAAGGAACATGGGGGAAATGAATCTATTAAGTGTGAATAGTTAAAAAGGGCAGTGTCTACCAGTGTGCTCAGTAGTACCAGATAGAAAAGGTTCTTAAAATTATAATCCTCTGGAAAAGAGAAGGGAATAGCTGTTGAAGAAAATAAACTAATGTGGGATAAGGATAAAAAGGGCAAAACCATGCACAGGATGAAAAAAATTGCAATAGATTGTTCAGCTGGCACAGTGAAAGTGTTTGCACATTCCTGCAGCAGGTGAAAAATAACCCAGGAAGGCACCAAGGAAGAAAACATGAGGAGAAATAACTGCAAGGTGCAGTTCGTGTAGGGATCAGGAGAAGTTTTTGCTATGGCATCAAGAAGCTCTCATCGAATCCTGAGGCACAAAGAAGGCAGGCTCGGGATGCAGAACAGAAATGTGCTGGAATTCTCAGCAATCTTGCAGAATAATTAAAAGGATAAAGCTGCTTCTATATTAAATCCAAGAAAAGCATTATAGAATAAAAATGCATAAATTATTGATTATTTAAGTAATAGATGTACTGAAAGGACTAGTGCAAGTAATTAATGAATTTGATGATCAGACTCAGCAGGTAATTTTCTCTCTCCCTCTGTTCTTTCCACATTTTTTGCACATTTGGCTGTGGATAAGTGGCAGTGACAAATATTCTACTGCAAACAGTGAAGTCAAGGGAATGGATAGTTGGAGAAGAATTCAGGATTCTTTTTTCTGTAACTTTGAATTGATCAGTGTGAAAAGATTCAGACTTGGAAGGGAAAAGGTGCCGGGTTTAATTTTTCCCAAAACTATCCTTGTGCCTCCTACAAAGTATTATTGTGAGGATGCAGCTTTTACAAAAGAAAATGTTGACCACTTATACAGAAAAAACAACTCCCCTTCACCTCTTAAGAGGACAAGTCAGAGTTCATACAAGTTCTTCAAAAGGCATAATGTGACTATCATGTATTTTCCTCACATTTTTATTAAAAAACCTTCCTTCTTTTACATGCATTGGCTTTGTCAAAAATGTCATTTCTGGTGGATCAAATTATTTGCTAATTCATGTTCAATTCACCAAATTGCTTTAACAACAAAATAGAACAGAAAACAGAAATCAGTTTGCTTGTTTTGACGTTGACATAATGTCCTACTAGAATTCCTACAAACATTACCAAACCCAAAGTGGATTTTAAGCAACAAAAAGTATTCAAGTTTTGTTCTGTAAGAATCATTTAAACTGTTGTTTTCTCATTGAATTGAATAATCAAATGTTTGAATTGAATAATCCAAAGAGGAGTTGTTGATATCTTTTTAACTTTCTAGGCCCCTGATTCACCTTCCACATTCCTGTGACTATCTGGCTTAAGATGATCCATTAAATTGCCTCATCCCTCCTATCTTCACCCTTCATAGGAAACGGTCTCAAGTTGTGCCAGGGGAGGCTCAGATTAGCTATTAGGGAAAAATTCCTCACAGAAAGGTGGTGGAATCCCTGGAAGTGTTCAAAAACAGTGTGGATGTGGCATAAAGGACAGGGTTTGGTGGTAACCATGGTGGTGGCATTGAGTGATGGTTGGACTCAGTGATCCTGTAGGGTTTTTCCAGCCTTAGGACTCTGGGATTCCATTGCTTGGATTGTTACTGGGCAGCCCCAGAGTGGAGGGAGTCCCTGCTTTGGAGAGCAGAGAAGTGCTCAGGTTCTCATGTTGTTGTCTGTGCAGGAATCCTGACCTGACCTGTTTCTCTATGATCAAACCCTCTGCTCTCCAGCACTGAGGTTGGTGTTTAGTCATCATCTCCATTCCCAGCTTTCTGAGCTGTGCTGGGTCATATCAGCACATGACCCTGTAACCTCTGATAAGCTCCTGGGAGATGACTGCCTCATCCATTTTTGACTTTGTCTTTTTTCTGATCCTGAAGAAGTGACAAGTCTGAGGATGTCTTCACACACAATGTACCCCAAAGTGACAGCTCCACTCTGGCTTGGACTGTCTGTACAACCCTGCCCTGTGAACTGTGGGATGAAGTAAAAGTGATGCTGGCTGCAGAGGAATGTGTGATCATCCTCCCCTCAGCTTCCTGGTGGGAGCATCCTGATGATTTGTGTGATGCTGGATCATCCTAAATCTGCTTCCTCCAGCTCAAACCAGCACTAAGCGAGAGCAGCTGTCAAGAGAAACTTCAGCCAGATTTGAACCTTCTGCCCTTTCTCTCTGCACTGTGACCCTGGGAAATGATAAGTTTTGTCTCTTCTGGACAAGTGTAAGTCTTAGAATCACCAAGTTACTGAATCATGGACTCATAAAGGCTGGAAAAGCACTCTAAGACCATCAAGATCTACCATCAAACCAGCACCACCACCACACTTCCAATATAGACATCTTCCACTTTAATTCACTTAAAAATAATACTACTAATTAATAATAATAATTAATAAGTAGCAGCTGTTCTTGAGGTGTCTTTAGCACCTTCGAAACTATTTTGAACTGTAATTATGTACTTTGGCTAGGATAAATAATTGAATCTGTCACTGCTAAATGATTTTGTTGTAGATATTTTCCAGCTGAGCATCAATTTGTTGGATAAAAGTTGTTTACATTAAAAGCTGTGAATTTACAGTGATCTATGTACATGTTCTGATATCAATATAATTCAATTAATGTTTTAGCGTAATTAATTATCTTAATGTATCAAGTGATGCATTAATAACAAGCTCTTCTATTAATATATTTCATGGGATAAACAAACTCACTAGTAAATGTTCATATATTACTGACCTTAACAAATTAGTAGAGAAAACATTCTTAAAGCCTTGAAAGAATTTGAAAGCATTTTGAAGGAACCTTGAAATGTTTCTAACAAGTTCCTCTCCACTGCTTAATGCCATTTTTGGGATGATATAGAGAGGGCTTTTTTCAGCAGAGTCAACTTGTCACATGTCCCAGTGATAAAATAATTTGTTCTACTTATCATTGCGACTGATATCCTGGGCTAATAAAAAAACCCCAAACAACAGAGATTTTAATTCACTGACAATTACAAAGAAATAATGAGAAATTAGATTTTTTTTCTGAGACACGCCCAATTTTCTTCGCAAACCAGGATGTTACCAGTAGAGGTTGTCCTTCAAGGAAATTTTGGTGAGTGGATGATGTGAGAGCTTCAATTTTTGAAGGAGATATGAAAATTATATCTTTAAATAGAAGAAATAGAAAGTACTAAATGCTAAATATTCCTCGGTGTAGTGTGAACCTCTCAAAAATCATTCCAATTCTTATATCAAATTTCACCTGTGAATTTTAATTAAGCATTTCTGCTGTTTCAAGCAGTGCAAGTATCCAGATTTTTACAAATCTAATTATGATACTTCCTTTCAAAGGCACAGAGAGAGAATATTTTTCTTGCACATTTTCCTCCCTGGAATGTAGACAACAATTACATGTTTCCAAACTGTGCAGCCATTTCAAAGGCAAATCAAGCCACAACAAAGGAGAGCAAAATGATAATTTGAAAACAAAATTGAAACACTGTCAACAGAATAATAAAGCCCACATCAACTCCATTGGTGTCTGTCAAGAGTTGTTTATGTTTCAGACAGTATTCTGGAAAATACCCAAACCAAAACAAAGAAGAAACTTTCATACTGTGCCTTTCACTTTATTTTAGATCATTCAGGTAGCTGGTAAAAAGCCTTTATTATTTTTTACACCTTCCTTCTGTATTGCATTTCAAATTATTTTCAGTTGATAGGAAGTATTGGAATCTTGCTCAATAATTTTTATTGCATTACCTGTGACATCCTGAAGAGAACAGAGAGCTCTTGGTGGCATTAGAAATGCAGGAAATAAAGACACATGATTTTTTAAGAGCTTCACAACAAGTGTGCAGTAGAAGCCAAAGCACAGCCCATGAATGGCACAGTAACTTCCTGGTGTTTCAAACTTCAATTGCTGGTACCGAAAAGCAAAACAGAAAATGTCTGAGAAGGGATTAATAATTATGCTTGAACTGCAGGTCAGCTTTTCAATAAGAGCTAATTTAATTGCCTATAACTTGTCTATTCCTCTTGTTTAAGTGAAGGTTTAGTGAGCCTGACACTGAAAGCAGCTCTTCTATCTATAATACGCACATCTACCCACGGCTCCCTGCACAGAGCTCTCGTGAGGCCCTGCCTGCAACACAGTGCCCAGGTCTGGTGTTCCCAGCAGAAGAAAGACATGGAACTGCTGGAGCAAGTCCAGAGGAGGCCATGAAGGTGCTGAAGGGATTGGAGCACCTTCCGTATGGAGCCAGGCTGGGAGAGCTGGGGACATTCATCCTGGAGAAGGGAAGGTTGTGTGGAGACCTCACAGCAACTTCCAGTGCCTAAAGGGGCTACAGGGAAGGTGGAGAGGGACAATTCATCAGGAGTGACAGGACACACGGAATGGCTTCCCACTGCCAGAGGGCAGGGATAGATGGGATATTGGGAAGGAATTGTTCCCTGAGAGGGTGGGGAGGCCCTGGCCCAGGGTGCCCAGAGAAGCTGTGGCTGCCCCTGGATCCCTGGCAGTGTCCAAGGCCAGGTTGGATGGGGCTTGGAGCACCCTGGACTGGTGGAAGATGTCCCTGCCCATGGCAGGGGGTGGCACTGGATGGGCTTTAAAGTCTCTTCCAACCCAAACTACTCCATGATTCTGTGATCTGGGGACATGATTTGCTGGTGAACATGGTGGTGGTGCTGGGTTGATGGTTGGACTTGATGATCTTAAAGGCCTTTTCCACCCTTAACTATTCTGTGATTCCCTGACCTCGTATTATTCAGAGGTGTTGTATGGCAGGTGTCTGTGTAAAAACTTCTTAACCTTCTAAGACATCATCCTTCTCTCTCTTTGCAGCAATTTTGCACCCCCGTGGCAGCACTGGCTTTGCCTGGGTGCCAGCTAAATTTTTCCAAGTTCTGGGATAGTAAAGAAATGAACTCAAGATTGTGGAAAACCTTGCACTGGAGGTTTTTAATATGAATTCAAGACAAGGAGTAGCTATCAAAACAGCTACAAACCCACGAGTGCTGATTTTGTGCTGGGTTTCTTCTGCATTTCCTCTTTATTTCTTCTTGTTTCAAATGGTACTTCATTACCTCCTCATGTTTGAAACGAACTTTTGCATGCACTCAGCATGGAAAGAAGACAGAAAGGCAAAAAATGTTCACAGCAAAAATTCAGCATAGATAAGACTTCTTTCATTTATTAATACCATACACTATAAATGCAATTTGGAGGAGGAAAGAGGCGCTGGAAAGAAAAAATCCAGTTTATATCAGTGTTCCTCATTCTGGACATAGCCCACAGGACTTAGCAGCCTATCTGTTGGTTTGCAGAAATGTGCAGGAAAAATGCATCTCTCAATAAATGAGATCCTTGCTGAAATAAAGAGATGACTGAGCTGCAGATATGAGATGGGGGGGTGGGGGGTGAGTTTTAATTTGAGCTCTTTCTGCTGCTGTGAATCCTCTGCATGAGTTTTGAAGTGAAAAATATTTCTTACTGCTGAAGCAACACCTGAAGATGTGATCTCTATCTCCCAGTCACCATTTTTTCCCCTCATTACATGTTTTTCAAGTCCTGTATCCTATAAAAAAATTCCACTACTTAGTGCATACTATAAAATCACAATATTTTGCCTCATTTCCATGTTACAGTCAAATTTACTGTTGTCATTTGGCAAAATGCAGCATGTGCTGATTAACATTAAGGAACAGGGAGAGTCCGAGTGTGGTGTAACCGCTGTGCTATTAACATGTTATTAAACAAATTAAATCTTTAAATCACACAGATTCACTGGAATTCCCCTTGATCAATGTCAGCATTAGGAAGTTGCTTTTCTTGTTGCTGCACATTGGAACACCTTCCTGGCATAAATACCCTGGGGACTCGAAATGGGCATTAAATCTGCTCTCAGACCCGGAAATTGAGATGAACCGTGGTTAAAATCAGCCAGGTTTAAATGAGCTCCACATTTCTTTTTATTGCTTCACCCAGGCTACTACCATTCTGTGGAAATCTTTTAATAAATTATTTCCAGTATATCAAAAGAGAGCTGCTCGAAAGTGCAAGATTCATTTCAGGAGAAACTGAGTGTGTACCTTTCCTGGAAATGTTTTTGAGTGGGTAGAGAGCAGAAATGTCTTTCTGGAGACAACCTGATTTTTCACAGGTAGATAAAGCACCTTTTTAACTGCAGTTAAATTTGCTATTTAGAAAATAAAAACAAAGAAAACCAAGGAACCTTTTTGATTTTACTTCATAACCCAAGTATTAAAGCACCTGTGCTCATATGCACTGAAATATTTATCAAACTGTCTGTCACAAGGTGCTCTTTCCTACCTGCAGCGTGCAATCACCAAAGATAAACAATAATGTCCTATTTATTAGTGGCAGGAGTTTATTTTGAAGTTTTCTTTTATTTCTGGTTCCTTCCCCACACTTTAAACCATATTATTGTGGCTTGTAACCACACTGAACTATAAAAATACAGAACATTCTTAAATAAATGGATTGAAAAAATAAAAGGCCCACAGACTAGAAACTTCTAATTTTCTGATAATGAAAACCTGACATTACTATTAGAAAATGTGTGTTTTCTATCAGGTGCCACTGCAATATCTGACTTCCTTTTCCTCCTTGACTCAATCTGCATTTTAAAATAAAATGAGAGGGTGACAGCTGCAGAAGAACTTTGAGTTGCCTCCTGCTCTGATGGATCCAGACTGACAAGGATGTGCTGCCTGGTTGACAGCCATGAGGAGGGATTCCAGGGATTTAATAAGTAAAACCAGGCTGTGGATAGTTAGAAAGAAAAAAAAAAAAATCTCTAACAACCCCCAAGGTTTTAATTTGTGACCAAATGTATAAAATCTAAAACAATGTAAAACTACTGAGCAGCAAAATCAGGGTCAAATAAGTACTAAGACATTGTGTTGTGAGGTCTTTTCATCCTTCCCAGTGAAATCTGGATTAGGAAGAACTCCTTCCTCTCACAGCAGGGATGCTGTCTGAGAATGATGGTCCTACAAGGTGGCATTGTAAAGGTCTGTACACAGCAGGGAAAGCTGCATAAAAAGTGTTTTAAGAGGTCTTTTATTATCTGCCTCTTCTTCCAGGAAAGAGTTGCTATTTATCCCTGTGGCTTGATAAGGAATTCAGTTTGGGAACTGTATTTCACTGCTGATCACCAGACTTACAGCTATGCCTTTTTTCCAGCTGGCAGGGAAGCATTTAAAACATGAGCTCTGAAGTGATTGCTCTTCCAGCTTTTTCTGCTTTAGAGTTTCCAGATTTTCTGTGCCAACTTGACTCCTTTCTGCTTGTTTGAGGGCACTGAGGAACTTTCCATCAGAGTCTGAACTGGACAGCTCTGGTTTAATAATAAATCCTGGACTTCTTTCTGAAATTTCCTAAATGGATTAAACCATTTTTTGCCAGTTCTGCATGTTCAGGCTCAGCATGACTCTTCAAATGGCTCTGCTATGGGAAAACCAGGGAGTTCAGTGGTTTGAGTTCACAGTGATGAATTGAGAGCTCCAGACATACCTCAGTGAGCTTTCTTTTCAGAAAATGGACATTTCACAGTGCAGGAGCCTGACACCCTTCCTGTGACTAAGACAGTTCACCTCCTCATGTTGCAGACCCCTCATACTCCTGTGAGGAAGAAGCAGTGAGTTTTCCTTTCAAGGAAATGACTGGGTTGAGGTTGGGATTCTTAAAAATACATCACTAAGATAATTCTTTCTGCATTCTTTCTGCATTCACTTCCAAGGAGTGGGATGATCCTTTTCTTCAGGACTGCTTCCTATCATTTCTGATATGTGCTTTCTGGAGACAGCTTGTTACAGGCACTGAAAACATCCAAAAAAACCCCAGCAGCCGAGCCCATTCCTGAAATACTCTGTAAAAGTGTTCACCACTGCAACAGGAACAACAACAACTAAAGTTACTCCATTTCTTAGACTGATCTTTCTTTGTTGTTGTTTGCAATAAATGCCTCCTCTTGTCAGAAATACAGTTTGGACTCACACTATGCAGAAATCCCTGCCACGAATTAAAACAATGTATCTGTGTCTCTATCAGTCTGAAGGAAGTGCTAATGCCACCTTGTGCTTCGGAGGGCTGTAACTTCAGAGTTTGGGTCTGGTGCAGCTTGAATAAGGTCCATGATTAACTCTCATTGTTGAATGTATTCACTGTGCTAAAAGCTTCGCTTGCAGAAGTTCAGCAAATATTAGCTTTTCTGGAGAGGCCCTACAGTAAACATTCGAGCTGCTGGAGTAGTGTGTACATCCATCAGATGCTTCTCTTTCCAATTAAAAGCACTTTAGTGCTTCTTTTGTGAAAAAGACACTCCGTGCAGTGCAAGGGAAGGGCCAAGAGTAATTGCCATTCACCCTGTGGAGAGCACATCAGCTGCTCCAAGGAACAGAAAGCCAGAAAAAAGCATCACAGTCAGGAGTGTTCCCTCCAGCTTGTGAGGAAAGAAAAGCCCTCGGGGAAGCTGACATTCATCTCTGTGCTGGGAGCAGTGACTTTTAACAGCAGCTTGGTAAAAGTGGCTCCATTCACGCTGAATGGCTGGAGGGCAACCATAAAACACCAGGCAGGAGCCCTTGCAGAGTTAGCCAGGACAGAGTGGCAGTGATTTGGGTTGATTTGGGTTGATGGGGAGAAACTGAGGGCAAAATGGGATGCCAGTGATGGTCTGAAGCAGGTATTTGGCCTCCCGAGTGAACCTGGGAGGGCATTGCTTTCTCTACAGCCCCATGGCTGTTTATGATTCCAGAACTTTGCTCCTCTGTCCTGCAGAGCCTGGCCTGGTGTTTGGCATCTTTGTCCTGCACACACACACCTGACATCAACAATGGCCTCTCAGGAACCCCCCACACCCCGGCTGATCAGTGGCCCAAACTGCATGAACACAGCAGAAAAATCTGACTACACATCAACCTCTTCACAAATATCTGCAGCCCTCAGGGCCCATGGAGGTTCTCCTCCAAAAGCAGCTGTACCTCTCGCGACCACTCCTCACACCAGGCATCGATAGGTTGGTGACATTTTGGGACTCCTGGCACATTTAAGATACACACAGTAAGCCCTCATGGCAATCCTTGCACCCCCTGCTAACTTTGGGTGTATAAATAGTTGGGTATTGACCACCAACCCACCTGCTCTTACTAATTCAATATTTTACACACCCAGATTTACTGGCAAGAGCTCAATAATCTATCGACTTGATCACATTTATCTGAGTGATCTCTGACTGCACCACCCTGAACTGCTTTGTCCAGAGTGTGTCCCACCCTTGGCAGCACCCCCTTACCCCAAGAGGTGGCCGGGAGAGCTGCTCCCCATGGGGGTGGGTGTGCCCAGGGACCCCAAGATCATGGATCTGCCAGGACAGCCCTGGGAGGGACCAGGATAAGGCTCTTGTTCCTTGGGAGTCCTTGTTTGGAGCCTCACCTTGCACTGTGCATCCCTGAGCTCCACTGGATGGATTGGTCTCTGGAGGCTGGATTTGGGCTCCTCCTCCTGCCATCCCCTCTTGGAGCTCCCTGGGGACATGCAGAGGAGCTTTATCACCTCTAAACATGAAATCACCTCTAAAGCACGTGGGAGAAAAGGCCTCCTGTTCCTGGGGCTTCAGTGACAGGGACTCTATACCCACAGTGATTTATTTACACAGAACACCACCTTTGGAAGGATTTTATTTACTCTTTTCTCCCCTAAGCTGAGCAGTTTATGGAGTGAGGTAAGATTAGCTGCCTTTTGCTTCAGCTTTCACTAGCCCAGCTGTAAGTGCACCTTTCAAACATCCTCCTGGCACCTCGAACAACAAATGTACATGGGAATGGTAACACACAGAAAGAAATGTCATTTATTCTTGAAATAGCTGAGATAAAGGAGGGAGTGGCTGAAGGTGAGTTATCAAGCCAATTAGTTCAGTGGCATATCTCCAGGAGTCACAATTAGCATCTCTCTGTTATGAGTTGTAGCATTTCAGTTAGGTTTGGGTAGGTTTTTTTTTTTCTCTTGCCTATTGGGATGCAAAATTTGGTTTCAGGAGGAGTGTGACACAAGCCTGTTGTTTAATGCCCTCGGGATGACCCCTGTGCAGAAATCCACTGGCAGGGACTATCTCAGGGATGGTTTGAAGGATGAGGGAAAGAATCTGTGCTAAGAGCCTGAATCAAACTGTTGAGGATTTAAAGTTATAAATAAACCTGGAAATCTGAAACTCTTAGCTACTTCCAATATTTTGAAGTCACTAAATTGGGTAGTCCTGTTGTTGGCATATTTATATTTTGAATAAAAACACATTTACTGATTAATCTTTTCACTGCAGACTTCACTGAAGGTGCAGTGGGGGTGGAACAAGATGGTCTTTAAGTTCCCTTCCCACCCAAATCCTTCTGGGATTCTGTGACTGCATCAATAGTCACAGATGGCTCTTTCTTGCAATGTAAAGTTGTTTTCCACACATTTCTAGTTAGGCTGTACCAAGCAGGTTGTTAATAGTGTAGAATCATTTCAACATGTGAATACAAAAGAGAAAAAAAGAAAAAGAAGAAAAAGAAAAAGAAAAAGAAAAAGAAAAAGAAAAAGAAAAAGAAAAAGAAAAAGAAAAAGAAAAAGAAAAAGAAAAAAGAAAAGGAAAAAGGAAAAAGGAAAAAAAAAGCTGAAGGAAATGGAAATATTTTCTAGGGTAGGAGGCAAGAGACATGTAGGAGAGTCAAAATCTCTTCCTAAAAGCAGTAGAAAGTTATGACATAATCAGAACAATGTTAAATCACTGGGGAGAGATCTTGAAACAAAACACATGACCAAAGATATTTAAAAAAAAACATACTGGGTTTTTTTGTTTTGTGATTAGCTAATTTTAACAAATCTCAGTGTTCTTTGGAAGAGATCCATTATGGGATACTGCTCACTGATTTTGGCCTTCACGCTTGCTCCCAGTGTTCTCTGCTGCACGTGTGAATTATCAAAATAAATGTTCTGCCTTGTCTGCGGACAGCACTCCATAAAAATGCAGCTATGTTATCAGTGCAGTTATTAGGGACATGAATCGTGTCTCCCTGAATAAGCTTCACACATTATTTTCCACGTAAGTGTGACCAGGGTGCCAGATCCTCGGCAGTTTTGCAGGGCTGGACCACTTATCTGTGGGAAGAGAGAACAGAACCTCGTGCTGACAAGAGAGGAGATGCTGGGTGCTGATTACTGCAAGTCAGGTGAACTCTTGTGAAAAACCCTCGCTCCTGTTTGGTTTGGGTGGTTTTTTGGTTGTTTGTTTTCCTCATTAAGCATTACTGGGTTTCTTTCCCCTCTAAAACGACAACAAATGGGATTCTCTGCCCTGTTTATGCTGCAGAGACATGACACCAGATGGGGCACCCAAGCCCAGAGCCGAGGGAAAGTCTGTTCCAGATGGCAAAGTGAAATATTGCTAAATATGCCTGCTAGGTATTTGAGCACAGCGTGACAGACAGCCAGAACAAACAGGGATGGGGGAAAAGCAGGATAAACAACAGCTGAGGAAAGGCTGCCTTTTTGTGGATGCTCCAGCCTTGCTCAAGCCTGTGTCTGAGGAGGAGCATGGAGGTGTTGGTTAGAGCAGGGAACAAGACAAAGAGGTTGTGAAGCAGCTCTGGAGATGGGCACTGCAGCTCAGTTCCAACTGGAACGGTCCCATCATTAGGCTCTTATTTAAAGACCGTGGAAATTTGGTTAAAACAGCTTTGGGGATTTTGGGTTTTAGGGATGGCAACACATTTCTAGAGAGATTGCCCTGGGTGTTGCTAAAAGCTTTCTTTCATTGAGTTACCTCTCTAAATCACTGTGGTTGTGCAATGGGCGCAGGTTATGAGGAAGGGCCAGAAAACACCAAGATCTGTCTCCTTCCAGATGCATCCCCTTGGATTCAGATGGATCCCCTGTGCCCAGCCCTTGCAATGCTTGTTAATTTCTGGGAAGAGCTATACCCTTGACAATTTTCAGTTCTGTGTCTGAGCTTTTCTTGTTTTCAGTGTCTTGATGCTTCAGCAAGGCTTCTGTACTGACATCTTTCCTGGTGTGTTTCCAACAACTGGTAGAATATCCCAGGTCTCTCACCCTTTAGAAGAGCATATGAGTTGTGAAATTCCTAAGCCCAGATTAAAACTCTGCTGTTTTAACAAATTGTTGACTGAAAAAATCAAGGAAGTTTATTGTTAAAGGAAAAAAAGCCAAAGGGCTGAACTAAAAGATGATTTTTTGCTCTTTTCATAGGGCAATAGTAAAATACAGAATCACAGAAACATGGAATAGTTTGTGTGTAAAGGGAACTTAAAGCCCATCCAGGTCCATCCCCTGCCCCGCGCAGGGACACCTTCCACTCTCCCAGGGTGCTCCAAGCCCCATCCATCCAAAGCCATGGTCAATTCCAGGGATCCAGGGGCAGCCACAGCTTCTCTAGGCACCCTGTGCCAGGACCTGACATCCAGACAGTTTTGCTCCAGTATTTTAGGGGTTATGGAATCTTTTAGGGGAAATAATTTATTGCTATAGGACAAGAATTTCTCACCACCCTTTGTCTAACTGCTTTTCTCTTATAAGTCTCTTTCTCCAAAGTGAGGCTTATTTTTCCTTTATTCAAGGTAAAGTCCACCACTTTCTGTGAACAGATTGGAGGAAGGGTTGGGGAAATGTGGTGCTGTGTCATCAGGTACTTTGTGACACAGGACAGCCCTGACAGCAGAGCCAAAGGGAAGAGGGACCATATCACAGCTTTAGACATTGTCCTGTTTTTATAAAAGCCTCTCTGAGGCTTTCAGAAAATGTACAAGAGCATTGGCTGCTTTGGGAGATGAATTTTCTCATCTGCCTGAGGGAATGAACACCACCATCCCCACCCTGAGTGCATGAAGTCATAGGCATTGAGTTTTTTGGGAGAGCAGTGTTGCTGTCAGCAGCTGTGCTGCCGTGTAGTGAAAGATTAATGCGATCCATGAGAAAAAGACAAGGAGCATAACACAACCCAGAGGCAAGAGTGCTTGTGATGCTGTGCTGCTCTTCACTCTGAGACTGTTTCTGTAGTTTTTTATTAAACTTTGATTAGCTGGCCGTGCATTCTAAAGACCACACCGAGCTGCTCAGCTTTCTGGAGGGCACAGTGTTTCCAAAGCTCTCTGGAAGCAGAGATCCAGGCTCACTGGGGATGCTCTAAAACAAACTGGGAAGCAGTTGGAGTTGGTTATTGCCTAACCCTGGGGTTACTTAGGAGAGATTGTGCAGGACTCTGCTCCAGGCTTCAGCAAAGCAGAAAATTTATAAAGTAATATTGGGTGCCACAGAGTGGTGGAGAGTGTTGGGGTTGGAATGGGAGCAGTAACAGGACTGGGGATTTGAAAAACAAAGGCAGCTAATTTCTGGGATGGAAGGATTATAGCATAATGCTATGGAAATTACAGCTTGGACTGTCCAAATTCCCCTCTAATACTTGGAAATATTGTCCTGAAGGTCAAATCCAGATGAAAAACCACATGAGCTAAAGAGAAGCAGCTCCCATGCTAAGACTAGAATTCCCAGGTTTCCATGAAGTCCTTTAGGTTTAATCCAGGAATGGTTATTAGTTCCTTCAGAGTGACAGGAACATTTACAATTCCACCATTTTCTCTGCTTTTGTTCACCCCTGTCACCTGTTCCTCGGGGTCCTGAGGTCAGTGGGAGCAGTTTCCCGGGGATAAGGGAGAGGTGGGGATGCAGCAAGCAGTCCCAAGGCTTTCCCAAGCCCAGCACGTTGTTATTTGGGACTTCCTCCCAAATTCCTGCTGAGTCTGCTTGAGGTCACTCTTGTACCAGTGCCAAGGTGTGCTGCCTGCTCCTCATGCCCCAGATTTATTACCTATTTTACATATTTTATGCATGAAACCATTTGTGATCTATCTTTACAGCCCCTGGACCATGGCACCACGCTGTTCTCCGACTTTAAGTCATCAGCTTGTCTCTTGTGTTGGCATTTTTGGGAGCCTTTGTAACATTCCTGTTTGGTTTGTTTTGTATCAAGGTGGGTTTTAATACTGACCTTCATAGTTGCAGAGATTTGCTGATCACCTAAATAACGTTTTGTTTACACAATCTAATAATGTAGATGTTCTTCTCGTAGGATTGTTAACAGCTCATCCTGGAGAAATAATGACCCCTTAGAAGGCACACAGGACACAGTGCTTTGGGAATTAATTGCCATTCCCACCAAAGCAGTCAAATCAGGGGTACAGACACAGCTTAGAAATTCTGCTGTGCAGTAAATGCACAAAAAAAAGAGTACAAATATGCCCAACTTTTGGTAGGATTTACCCTAAATATTTCCAAGAGGTAAAATGTACCTGTCATCAAATATAATGGCTAAATAAAATACTACTAAAACTATGTCTATAGCTTAGTTGCTTGCAAATTTTGATCAATAATATGAGGTCAGATCAGAGCTATTTAAACTTTTTCCAAATTAACCAGCATGACAAAACCAATGGTGAATTACAGACAAAATGGCACAGAGTACTTCAAATCTTTCTTTGACTGTAAAAGTGGTTTTTAATGAAATGTGTTAAATCGATCAATATTAAATATGAGAATGATTTATGCAAAGACAACAGTGAAAAGAGCACAGCTCTGCCACTCTGGGATGGCTGTCTAAGCCCTATAATGTAAATAAACTCCGTTTTTGTTCATTATATACTGTGCATTATATATTGCACAGTATGTTTTAAACGGGAAGAAGGCAATCTGCAGAATTCCTTACCCTCCTGTTCCCTGCTCTTGCACTCTGGCCAGCACACTGTAGGAATTTGGAGGTGCACAGGAATTTTCTACATCCCTACATAAAGGAAAAGCCATAGGAATATGTCACACTCAACCTTTCATAATAGGAAATATAGACACGTGCTTGACTTTATGGAGAAATGTCTGCTCCTTTCTCCAGATACAAAGCTCCAGGAGCAAAGCTCTGGATCTGATTTACTGGAAAGCTGGAGATACAAGGCCACTGTTTAAAAGATGGGGACACCCTTGGTGTTTAGAGGTTTTTCTTGTATTCTGAAGATGAGCAGAAATTCTTGAAAAACTCCAGAAGAATTAATGGGAGCAGACCAGAGGTTATCTCATTACCTTGGGGGCCACAAAGGGAGGGTTTGAAACAGCAGTGCAGATGCTGATTAATGTAAGAGGTTAATAAAGGGCAGGATACACAGAATTATCTCATAATAAGGGCATTCAACTTAAGGAATTAAAAGCCTCAATAAGAAAATTATTCACAATTATTAACATTCACTGTTTCTGGTGAATATGCAGCTTTGTTTTAAAGTGCCCAGAAAAACAAGAAACTCTTGTTTCAAAGCAAAATTAATCAGACTTAATAAAAGTAAAAGGCTGAGGATGCATGATCAGCCACCTGCTACTATTTGCTGTGTTCATGGAAAAATATCTTGTTGGAACTTTGCCTTATTTTTATTATTATTTTTACTTATTATTATCATTTTTCCTAATTTGTCACCTTCCTCACACAGATCTTCTACTTCCTGAAATGAATTGAAATCTGTGAGTTAAATAAAGCCCACAGAAAGATGTTGACAAGATTGAAAAGATGTTCATAAGGAAGCAAACTGCTAAAATTACCTGTAACAACCACATTTTAATTTATTAACCCCATTCCAGCCTTGGAGGCATTTTAATCTTCTCATTGATCTTTAGATGCAGTAAATGCTGGCTCCCATGGGGTGGCCAGAACAGTTAATCCCATCCTTTCTTCCACCTGGAACGTTTCACTGCTTCGACCACATAACAAGCCATAGGAAGAGGGGGAATGGCCTCAAGTTGTGTCAAGGCAGGTTGGATATGAGGAAAACTTTTCTCCCTGATGGTCAAGCACTGGACTGGGCTGCCCAGGGCAGTGGTGGGGTCACCATCCCTGAAGTGCTCAAAAAACAAGTGGATGTGGCAATTTGGGACATGGCTTAGGGGCAGGGTGGGTTTTAGTCAGAGGTTTGATGGCCTTGGAGGTCTTTTCCAGCCTTAATGATTCCATGAGTCCATGATTCAGAGTCCTGGCCATGAGCTGTGGTCCAGCACACACTCCTGCTGAACATGCCCGTGAGTGCATGGTAACTTCCAGGGAAGCTGGTGCTCCAGAAGGGAAGGAAAGAACAGACACACCTCGGAGAGAGGAAATGAAATTAATCTGGCTTCTGTTCCCCAAATTCTACATCTTTGTGCAAATAGACAAACAAAAAAATTCTCATAAATTGCAGTGCCATCTGCAGACTGAGAGGAACTGATTGTTTTCTAGATCATGGGGTTCAGAAGAGACTGTAAATTCTTAGCTCTTGTGAAATTCAAGTTAGAGGTCAGAAGTCCAGCTATGTGCCCAACCTGCAGATCTGAAGACATTCAGAATTAACAGTGGAGTCTGTTCTTCATTTTTAGTATTCCTGGTAATAACTTCTAATGAAATCATCTGTATGACATCCATAACATTAATTTATGAAAAAATCCTATGGACCACACATGAAACTGCTCAAAATGTGCAGAAGTGGTGCTTAAAATATGGTCCTGGCACCATTAGATTAATGGCTGGATTCATCTTAGGGGTCTTTGCCAGCTTAAATGTTTCCATGATTCTATAAACCTCTAGAATTATTCTTTTGTAATAACTCAAGCTGTGATTTATTTCTTGAGCAGCTCGACTTGTGTCCCCATATCTTGAATTTTGAATCTGAGTATGAGAAATAAGTGGGTTCTTTGAGGGAAGGAAAGGTGGTGGATGAGACAGCTCTAAAGCCAATTACACTTGTAAATTAAAGGAGGAAAAACTCCCTTTTCAACCTGTGCTCATTGAAGGCAATCATCAGGTAGGACTGGATCCTGCTGAAGCAGCTTTTCACTGATTTCAGTGTAACCAGCTTTTCTTTAATTAGTTTTTATTTATTTCAGGATAATAAAAACTAACATATGCAACAATTTAAAAGAATTCTTCTCCTTTTAATGCATTAAAGTGGAAGCAGAGTTCCTTTGCATAATTGCATTAGTAAACAGATTAATTTACATTTTAATTTACATTAGCAGTGTAATTGGGATTCCAAAGTGTAATATACAGGAAGGAATGAAAGCAGGAACAAAGTCCCGAAGCTACTAAAGGATGGAGATGCCAGACTCCAATTAAGACATTCTTTTGTCAAGCCTTATCTCTGAGGTTTGCAAGATTAACTTGAAACAAAATGGCTGGCTTTTATCTCCCCTGTTGCTGGTTTTAATTCCACAACTTAAAAGGATTCCTTTGGAGATTTATGTGAGGAAGGCAGTTTCTTCCACTGTGTCTTTCCAGTGCTACTGGCCCTATTTTGGGATAAATGGTGTAGCTAAGAGGAATATTAATTCTGCCTCAGTGGCCCTTGCTCTTGCCTCAGAGAGGTTTCCTTTAGAAAGCTTTATTTCTGAGTGCAGTTTGTTTACTCTGAGGTTACACGCTGGGTAACACATCCCACGGGGGTGGTTATGTTCTGTGACAAGTAAATACATCGGTGTCCTGCAACAGCACAGTCATTTCTGCAAAAATGAGTGGCCAGCTCCCGTTCTGGGAAGCTTGGAGTGAGTATTTGTACAGAACATGCAGCATTTGAGCCAGCAGGGTGCCCTGGGGCCAATGAGATCCTGGGGACAGCATTCCCAGCAGGTCAGGGAGTGATCCTGTCCTTCTTCTGAGCCCCGGGAGCATCTCTGCAGTGATCCTGCCCCTGTGCCCAGCCCTGGGAGCATCTCTGCAGTGATCCTGCCCCTGTGCCCAGCCCTGGGGCACCTCTGGGGTGCCGTGTCCAGCTCTGGCTCCTCAGCACAGCAGGGCCAGGGAGCTCCTGGAGCGGGGCCGGCGGAGGCTGCGCAGCTGAGGAAGGGCCTGGAGCATCCCCATGCCCAGCACAGGCTGAGGGAGCTGGGGCTGCTCAGCCTCAGAGGAGCCCCAGCTGAGAGGGGCCCTCAGGCCTGGCTGTCCCTGGCTGCAGGGAGGGCTCAGGGCAGGGCCCAGGCTCTGCTCCGGGGCCCAGCAATGGCACCAGAGCCACGGGCAGGGCCTGGGCCCAGCAATTCCCCTCGCAGGAGGCACAACTCCTGCCCTGGGCAGGGCCCAGCCCTGAGCACATTGTCCAGAGAGGCTCTGGGCTCTCCTCCCTGGGGCTGTTCCAGAGCTGTGTGCACACAATGCTGTGCCCTGGGCTCTGGGATGGCCCTGCTGGAGCAGGGAGGTGCCACCACAGGAGCCTCTGAGGGCCCTTCCAGCATAGCCCATTTTGAGATTCTGTGACGGCTCCCTCTGAGTTCGTGCATCAAAAGGAACCCTGGTGAAGTTAAAAAAAAGAAAAAAAAAA
>VXAC01006320.1:203590-234913 GCA_013399225.1 Rhipidura dahli
AAGGAACCTCGGTAAAGTAAAAAAAAAAAAAAAAAAAAAAAAAAAAAAAAGAAAAATCCGGCTCGATGGCTTATTAATGGTGGGAAATTCCTGGTTTTCAGTGCATAACCCCAAATTTGTCAGGTGCCCAGAGTGCACAGAACAAGTGACTCAGTAATGCGGCTGAACCCGCACAGAGCCTGGAGATCCAGAATTCTGTGTTAAACTGAGAGCAGTGCACACTTTGGAGCCGTTCTGACTTTTTTATGCAGTAACAGAACCTAGATGGGCATCTGGGTGAATTAGTCCTTATAGGCAGAAATCAGTCCAAGTAAAACAGTCAGGCCTCAAACGGCTTATTTGGAGCTCTTTTTAGTCTGGGCATTTTTTCACATTTACTCCAGATTTGGTGGTCAAATTTAGGCAGAAAAAAATAGGTGAAGAAACCCAGATACACATTTCTATAGAGCTCCAGGCTGATTTGTGACGTGTGCAATGTCCTGGTTTTGATGAAGTGTCATCCTAAATGGTCCAGAGGGCATTTAAAAATCCTCCTGGAAGTAAGTATTATGGAAATCCTGCTGCAAGAAGTCTCCTTGAGACCTCCAGCAACTAGGTAGGTTTAAACAAAAAGCATGGAATTAAAAAGACTGTCCAAAATATGGTTACAAATCTGGGAATGATATTCTCTTTGGCTATTTAAGTGTCGAATCTTTTGAATTTAATGAAGTCTTGACTTCATGTGGCGGTCCCAGAACTGTCCTATAGTGAATATTTTAATCAGTGTTGAGCTTCCTTGTTTCAAGCTCACTGTCTGCTCCTTCAGTAGTACTCTTAAACCTGATAAACAGGTATTTCCTAATCAATTTTCTTAATTTCCTAATTATCTAATCTCTCAGTAGAGTTCATTGCCATCCTACCTTGTTCCTTTTTCCAGCATTTAACATTTGCACTAATTTTCTCATATTCTCTGATTTACATTAATCTGATAAGTGTTTCTTCAGAGTAATTGCTTTCATCACTCCTTTCTGAGAGTTCACATTCCACAGGATCTTCTTGGAAGGGGAGGGTGTGGGGGGTTAGTAAATAAGGTTTCATGCACATAATGATGTTTAGTGGTTATTGTCCACATTTTTTTCTTCTGCCACAGAATCAAATAAAGCATTTGAGAATTTCATTATCTGAAACAGTTTCATAGACAACTAGTGGAAGAGAATTATTCTGATATCAAAGTCAGTTATCACAAGATATTAGAACTGACCATCAAAACCAAGCGTGTTAACTAAGGATCCAAGTGCCCTGGTGCCATCATCCAGCATTATCTGGAATTTGCTCTCTTCCACTGAGTGAAGAAAAGTCATTTTGTAGTGCACCGCAGGATTGAGGTTTTCATTTATTTAGCCTTTAGGAACAACTTTAAGTGGATGAGCTTTCTAATAAGGTTTAAGACATATCTGGCTTTGTAAGATCTGCTTTATCTTAAAGATATGCTTTAAAGGGACAAGCCAAGCAGCAAACTCTCTCTGGTGCTTCACTCAAACTGCTGAGTGAAGTCTCTTTGTTTTTTGAAGGAGGATAATCCTAATTCCAGACATGACTGGATTGTTTTTCCCTAGATTTAAGTATCTGTTAACACCTAGGAAATTCAGTATGGAGCCTAAAAAGAGAATTCCAATGATCAGTGTAAGTGATCATGTGGCCTAACTTTGCTGACATGTGAACTAGTACCCATGAAAATAAATACCCTGTGCAATATCTAGCTAAAATACACCACAAGACTAAAGTAGGCTAATCCTTAGAATTCCTTAATGGCAATAGTGCTCAGCTATCCGTGTCTCATAGGGTGCTTCCAGTATTTACTGTGTTCTTGTCTACAGTGACCTCAAATAGTTATCAGGAAAAGAAATGGAACTCTAATTCAAAAATCACACTCTGATAGAAAGCTTTCTCTTGGTTAGTAGCACTGATTTTTAAAATAGAAATGTTGAAGTATTGCAGACTAATTTAGCTCCTAATGAAGTGAGGGGGAGTGAGGTTTGCTACATTTATGTCACTGTGGGCCAGGAGCCAGGGAATCTGTGTCTGAGCAGGGTGTGTCCCACCACCCCAAAATTAGCTCTGTTCCATGAGCACAGACATGAACACCCTTGGACTTTGCATATATTCCTTTGGCTGGGGTGTAAGGATGCATGCACACATATTAGACAAAACATCCAGCCACACATCTGGTGTTTCCCTTACTTTGTCCCTCACCCTGCTGTGATTTTTCAGTGACATGAGAAGACTTTTGCCCGTGAGCCATTTGACTTCAGCTGAGTTTTACCAACACACACAGCCACCACAGCACATATTGCTCATGCACTAAAATTACACTAAAGGATTCCTAAAAGCCCTTGCAGTAGAATTTTTGGGTTAATTTAGCAAATTCGGTGTGCCATAAAGTGATTGGATTGGCTGCAGGTCATGAGGTGATTTAATCAGCCAGTGAACATTGGGGTTTCTACATCGTCATGGTCACATTCAGGCTGACAGTAATTAATGAAGTAAAAATGAGCCACTGAGCATGATACAGACAGGACCTGTTGCCACAGTAACCCAATGTGACATTGCTGAGATAAACTCCAAGCTCAGTCCACCTGGAGTAAGCATTTCTTCCCTGGATATGCCAGCTTACTTAGAGGTTCAAGGTTTATTACAGAGCCTGGTCTGCTTTTAGTGGTGCTTTATATCATGTTGTGTTTAGCTATAAATGAAATAAGTGCAAGAAAGAAGTCTCAGCTCCTCAGCCCTCTGCATTGTTTAGCATCCACACAAATAATCCTAATATATATTTAAAAAGCAAGTGGCTGAACAAGTCCTACTCAACATGATTCAAAGTGACAATAATTCAGGGTTCAAGAGATTTGCAGGATGTGATTTTTTAAAAAAATACTGAACAGTTTGCTGCAGTGGCCACAGTCTGGCTGCTCTACAGCCTCTCTTTCAGCCTGTGGATGGCCAAAAAATAAACCTTCAAATGTTTTGTGTCAGGTGATGGTTTCAGCAATGCTTTTAAAGAGCTGCCAGTAGCTGGGTGTTCTGGATGCTGGCAGAAACTTCCTTCGAAAAGTCATCTGTTGACAAATGATGTCTCCTCCTTGTCCCCAAGGATGTGACCCTTTCCTTGAGCTCGCCTTGGACACAACATTATTATTTCATGTCTTGCAGCTCACTTTCCTGTGGTAAGAGAAAGGTTGATCATGTCATACCTGAACTGTCAGCCTGCTCCAGTGCACTGTTGCCTGAGGGACTCAGAGGTATGATTCTCATTAAGTCTTCATGAAAGTCAAAACCTTCCATAAAGCATCTCCAAACCCTGCACCGGTGCTTTGCTGTTCCTGCATGGAACACTCCTGACAGACAGAGATTGCTGGCAGTTTCCCCTTTCCCAGTGCTGTCACCCCAGCTCTGCTTTGACTTCTGCTCTGCTGTGAAATTCTGCTGAACAAATGCTTGCTAAAGCCTTTTACAATGAGGAAAAAATAACTATTAGGTTATTCAAAACTAGCCAATGCTTTCTGTCTTGGGTAGCTTTTAAATGAAGTGCTGCAGTTATAGGTACTTAAAGTCTTATAAATCTGTGAACATCAAAGCCCAGCTACATTCTTGACTCCTAAAGGAAGAACCAGGAAAAGGTTCACAAAGTAGATATTTCCTTCAAATTCTCATCCCAAGCAATCTGCTTTACCAGTATCAAAATTATTCCTCATGATTACTCCCAAATAGGAAAAATATTGTGAGGGTTGCCCAGAGAAGCTGTGGCTGCCCCTGGATCCCTGGCAGTGTCCAAGGCCAGGTTGGATGGGGCTTGGAGCAGCCTGGGCTAGTGGAAGGTGTCTCTGCCCATGGCAGGGGGAGGAAAAAATGGGATTTAAGCTCCCTTCCAACCCAAACCATTCCATGTTTCCATGCTCCTGTGAAATCCTTAAATGTCAGCAGGTATAAATACTAGCAGGAGAAGGATTTATTCTCTTAGAGCCACAAAACTGACCTTTGTGGTTGTCACCCAATATTGTCTCTGCTGATGTTTGCAACAAGAATTGTTTTCATTGAATACTATGTAAAATGTAAACATAATGTAGAACCCTCAAAAAAAACCCCAAACCACTCTCACTTAAAGTGAGCTTGTTATTACTTGGAAATGTTGGAGAAGTTTTAAATGCTTTTATTAAGCATCCAAAACACTTCTGAACTAAATATCAGATGTCATCAACACACAGGGCTTCACCAAGGGCAAGCCTTTCCTGGCCATTCTGGTGACCTTAGATGGTGATAAACCCTTAAAAACTATAGCTTGAAATTGTTATATAGGGAAGGGTTTGAGGGTAGTGCCAGGATTTAAACAAGCAGCCACGGCCACCTGCAGCTGTTGCAAGCATGGAGTTCCTGTTGTGCACATGGAATGACTCTGGTAGCACCGAGTGCTCCAGGAGCTTGACATTGGGACTCCAATTGCATGTAACAGTCCATTTAATATTTTCAACTTAATGCATTCCACAAAGTGGTCATACTGATTATATATATATATATATATATTTAATGTAACATTTTCTTCCATGTATTAAAATGTTGTCTGGGAAACCTTTGTGTGCCCTTCTGAGGAAAGTACAAGTTACAAAAGTTGCAGCCAGACCAGTTCAGCGTAAGGTTCACATTTGTACCATCCCTGAACACTCGTAACTCAAACAGAAACACACAATGTAACTTGGCACTCTGTTGGCTAACAAACCAAAATACTCCTGGTGATCTGATCTGCCCAACAGTATGACCCACCTCTCTATATCTTTTATCTTCCTTTCTGCCTAAAGCCACATTCTTACCTCTTCCTTTTTAATTTACTGAGAGTAATGTAGCTCCAAATACTCAAACTGTCACTCTACTATAATTTAATTCATATACATTGCACAGCTCATTTGATATCATTAATGTCAAGATTGAATGGCCTCTTACAAGCAATGATTCATTAGCACAGCACATTCATTATTGTGTTTGCCTTTCAACAGATTTTCCTTCATTTATCCATCAGCACCAGGAGTTTCTCGTGAAATTCCATCGTTTATAAGTGCAATAATAGTTCTGTGAACATCTGCTTTTTTATTTGCTGTTTGTTTCAGGAGCAGTCCTGAGGCAGGTTCAGGTTTTGTCAGCACGAAAGGGGAGCTGTTTGCTGGTGTTTCATTTATGTGTGTGTGTTCTGCTTTTTTGGGGTATTGCTTTTATTTTGCCTTTGATTAAAACTGAATTTACAACCTCAAAATTAGGTGCTCTGACACTCAAGGACTAAGTCTGCCTAATTAGGCAGGACTGAGCAATAGAATCAGGTTTAAGTGAGGCAACAGCTGTATTAGGAGCAATTTACCTCTCTAAAATGTGGATGCTGAAAGTTCTTTCATGGAATCAGTAAAACATTGGGGAAAAAAAAAAAAAAAACCAAGGTGTAACTAGGTCCTTCTGCTTTTCCCAAAACTTTTGCCAAATACATTTACTAATTGTAATTAAATGAGTATTTTTCCCATTTTAAAGAACTTAAGCAATTTCACAAGCACTTTCCACCTGAAAATTTGTGTCTTCATCATGCAGTGGGATTATCTGTGGAATAATGTGTGTTGGCAACCTGTGCCAGGGCCTCACCACCCTCACAGGGAAGAATTTCTTCTGATGTCTTTCCCATGGATTACATACTTGGATTATTCCCTATAATTACTGTAACCAGCTCACAGTTTAGGCCACAGCTGGAGTAACCTGGCATTAACAACTTGCCTATAGGATAACCTTTAAATGCTTGATGTTGTCTCTGTTCATACCAATTTCTTTATATGAATATTAACTGCTATCTAAGCCTTAGGTTCTTAATATATCACTGAAACCTTTGGTGTTTTCAGTGTCTTCACCAGCTGCCCCTGAAGACAATTCAAGATCAGCTCTGAATATAAAAGTTCTTTAACCAGAAGCAGTTACAGATGAGGAATCAAAGGCAAAATTAGTGATTAATCTTCTTTTTTTCTCTTTGTTTCCTTTCTTTTTTATCAGAGAGTGTCTTAGACAGAAACGATGTAATTTGATAGATATTATAGGAAAAAATTAATTTGTACTGTGTTTTATCAATTTGTACATGAAGGGTGTTTTACCAACAATGATTTTATTGAGCTGAATGAATGCAACAAAGGAATAAAACAATCAGTTCTATTCAAAGTACTCAAGTAGTCACAGTTATTCCTCGAAATTGAGAAAACTGGGAAAATCCCCCAGCTGTGTAAGGGTATGTGGAAGGAGAATTTCTGCTTTTTGGCCAAGGATCTTTTCAGTGCAAAAAGTAACAAATTAAAGAAGGAAGATTCAGGAAAAAAGCCTGCCTATGAGCAGAACAAACCTGGTGTGTGATGTGGATGTGAGAGGTGGTTTGTTTTGCAGTAAGATTATCTAAGGAAGAGCCTTGCCAAACTGGGATGAAAAGAAACCAGTGGGAGACTCCAAGTCAGAACTACAATTCAGTAGGAAAATTAAGATAAAGGCAGAAAACACTGGCCTAAAGTGACAATCAGGATACAACCTGACACCCTGTTGGTCAGGGTGGTGGCAGCAGATTAAATGGTGACTGCAGTCCTGTTGAAGTGCTAGATGTGGTTCTGTTGAAGTGCTGATCCTATAGAACGGTCTGCTCTTCCTCTGAAGGTCCAGTGGTGGTTATGTAGCTCTTGTCCTCTGGAAATTCAGTAGGCAAGGCTGCCTGTGGTGTTCCAAACCTCAGATTATATCCGGGTGGGAATGCTTGGTTCCTCCCCCTGGGCAGAACATCTCACAATGAGTCAGGCAGTGAGACTTGATGGCCCTTTAACAGAAGACATCTTCCCAGAGGGAGTTATCAGGGATGTGTCATTGAAGAAATAAAGAACACTGCCCCACCTGTTTTTAGCAGTTTATGGCAATGGTGACAGAATACATACTTTTGGTTACTTCTTACATTCTAACCTGAGACATGGGATTGTAAGGGAAAAGAAGGAGACAAACAGACACACAAATCATGACCTGATTCTGGTGCTCAATGTCAAACTCAGCCACTGCCTTGGAGCCATTGCCTGCACCTGTAACTGGATGCTGTGCTGGGTCTGGTCCTGTTTGATGGGTCCTTTCAGGGCAAGACAGTGAGAACTCAGTGTTGGGGAGCCCATGCTGCAGGCCAAGGGTGACTGTCCCTTGCTTGTAGTGCCAGACACGTCCAGGATCACATCCCCTCTGGCAGGGTGATCTTTCACCTGGCTTCAGTTATCCTTCATGCATTCCAGGAGACTCCTGGATTCCCTACAGCTGCTTTCCCAGCAGATGTTGGAGGGATTGGAGTCGTGCAGCAGGATGAGAGCCTGGGAGCAGGACACTCCTCGAGCTGGAAAAAAAAGGTCCTCATCAATCAGCTTCCCTTGTTCAGGGATGAGACAACAGAAAGCATTGTAGTGGTTGTATAAGACTCTATACAACAAATTACATGATATCAAGAACAGGGGGCTGTGTAAGGCATGCTGGATGTGTAGGAGAAGGGCTGTTAGTAGGGAAAAGAAGGATTGGGGGTGACTGGGGAAGGAACAACCATGGAGAACAGAGGGAAAAGGAGATAAAAGAGAACAGGTTGTTACTCAGGATAGTGGGAGGGATTTATTGCACCCCAAATCCACCAGAGCCAGGTACCTCTACCACTTTCCTGATGGTGTTTTAGCTGCTCAGAACAGACAAAAGAAAAACATTTTTAGCTTTTTGTCCCAGAGATGAGGCCGCAGTTAATTAAAGGTGAAAATACAGCCTGGCATAGCTTAAAAAAAGGCTCAGTAGTGCTTCCTCAATTCTGCCTTGCAAGATTTTTCCTGCTCCTCTTTCCAGACATAACTTTTGGAAGTGCCAGGGCTCTCAGCTCAGAGCTTTCCTTTCCCAGCCTGGTTGTTTAAAGGTACTATCAGCATTCCCAATGTCATTTTATAACCCTCACAGCACTGGGAATTCTGGAACTTAATTTCTGACGTCCAGAATATTGCCTGAAGGAGGTGCTTTAAAATCAATCTGGGAAAATCAGTTTTACCTTAAAATGTGAGGTTGAGGAATAAACAATGCTGTGCTACTGAATAATTAAGGCAGGGCATGACTTTCATCTTGAAGTTGGAGAATCCAGCTGCCAGGTTTGTGAGTAAAGAACAGGCAAATGCAATCTGAGAAATACTACAAAAAATTTTGGAATGTTCTGGTATAAACAAGGATGGAGTTAGGGGATTTTTAAAGTACTAGATCTTGGGGGAAAAAGACAAAGGGCTCTGGCTGCAAACCCTCTTCAGAGTGGCTGAGTAAGCAAGCAAAAAGTATTCAAATATTTTTTAAAAGTTTTTAAAAGTTTTTTTTCCTCGGGAGAAAAAAATGTCCAAGAGGACTGATTTTGATCACTGATCTAAAATGACAGTTGCAAATCAGGGGAAGGGAAAGGGAAAGGGAAAGGGAAAGGGAAAGGGAAAGGGAAAGGGAAAGGAAGGGGAAGGGGAAGAGGAAGAGGAAGAGGAAAAGTAGTATATTTAGATTCACATATATGTTTGTATATTCCCTCCTCTCAGTCTTTTTAGATTTTTCCCCCCCTTCATTTCAAAACAAAAGGCATCTTCTCATTGGAGGAGCAAAAATTCAAATATTTCAATATAAGATATGCTTGAAAATTTTACTTTTTGGTAAAGACACACCTGGATTAAGCAAACTGATACTCTTGGGCTTCAAGTTTGCTCTGCATTCCTTCCTTGATGTTACCTTCGATTTCAGATTTGTATTTCACTGCATTTGAACAGAAAGGAAAATTAACTGCAGTGAGTGAGCCTCGGACTATTGGGAAGAGAAGGAAATGACATTTGGCATTTTAAATTTGCTGCTCCATTAAATCAAATATTTACCCTGCGGACCAAGAAAATTGTATCAGGATGGTGATACTCGGATGCACTTGGACAGAATCATTTTCTGAGGGTGTGAAGTTGCCACAAGGGATTCTCCTGAGTCTACTCCATTAGGGAACTGTGCAGGGGAAGGACTCTCTCCTTTTCCTAACTGATTTCTTTCTCTATCCTGCACTGAGCACAAGCAATAATATGAAAGGAAGTAGAGCTGATAATTAAGTGCTTCTAACCTAATGTATCCAGACAAAAAGGTGGATGGAAATGGGATTCATTCCTTTCCAGGTTATCTGTACCACTCAGAAACAGAGTGGAAATGGTGATGAGGGAGTAGAACTCCCTGAAAGGAAACTGTAAGTCAGCCTCTTCTCCCAGGCAGCTAAAGACAGGAACAGGGGAAACAGCCCCAAGGTGTGCCAGGAGGAGTTCAGGTTGGATTTTAGGAGAAAAATCTTCACTTAGAGCATGGTCCAGCCCTGGAACAGGGCGGTGGTGGAGTCCCCATCCCTGGAAGTGTCAAAAAAACGAGCAGATGTGGCACTTCATGATAAGGTTTCATCAAAGGTTGGACTTGATGATATGGAAGATCTCTTCCAACCTTCCATGACTCCATGGGATAAAATACAAAACTAATTTGGTTAAAAAGCAGGAATCAGTGTCACATAAACAAACAGTGAAGCTGAGGCTGTAAGAAAGGAGGAGTCAGTGCTGTTGTTTGCTAGACATAAAAAAGCTACTGTCCCACCAGAAAAAGTAATCAGAAAACTCCATTTTTGGGTTATTAGTGAATCTATTTACTGCAGGAGCTCTGGAGGGGAGCAGAAAGGTGATGGGGAGTCTGGGGTTTTATAATCCTTTTGCTTCCTGAAACACACCTTGTACCACACCAATCCCATCTCCACAAAGCCAAAGTGCAGACAAAGGAGGAAGGGATTTGATTGTGCATCTTAGTTTGTCATCTCTATTCTGCAGTGAAAGCCAGCAGCTTTGAAAAGGAAACCCTGGGATGTCAGAGTCTTTTGAGGAGAAATTAGGAATCCATGTTTGGGAATTGGTGTCATTACTTGGCAAGGACATGGCGTATTCTTGGTGGGTTCTTTCAGTCTAAGGATTTGACAAGGAGAATTGATGCAAGAGCAAGTGTCTGCTAAGGGTTTAAAGTGCTGGCTGGCTTTGGTTTGCTGAAAAACACACTTCCAGGGAATAAATTAAAGGGAAAAAATTATGTTTTCTGCTCAAAGTGAGGTAGTATTCCCCTTAATGCCCTGTATCTGTGTTACTCGAGGAGAAAAATGGACACTGGACCACACAGCTAAATCAGGATGGCTCATAAATATCTTATGGATAACTCACTAACAAATCTGTTTTACAAATATTTATTATCAGTATCTCACAACAAATTCCAGTAGCTACAGTGCTCATTTTAATTGCAGGCAAAAAAATAAATAAAGGAAGAGGGCAAGATGGTGAGCTCCACAACTTATTTGATGGAATAAATGGAAGCAGGAAGAAAGTCCAGTGCTTTACAATGCTTTCCATGAAGAGTTTATTCATAATATCCAACTTAAACCTCCCCTGGAGCAGCCTGAAGCCATTTCAGTTCAGACCCTGTGTGTACATATCCATACGTTTTTCTTTAAAGAAGAATCTGGAATTCGAAATGTTTTAAAGGACCTTCTTTCAAACTTCTCAGATATGTGCCAAATAAAAATTCTTCTGAAAAATTATTTTTTTTTAGACAAATCTCAGCTCCCAAATGACTTTCTCTATCTCCACAGAGGTCAGAAAGGAAGAAATAACTTCTGTAAAATCTATAACAGTTATGCAACGTAACAGACCATATTTTTTCTCCTTTATTTCTGCCATAAAACAGTGAGATTAATGACTCTGAGTGTCCAAAGCATTAAAACCTGCAAGAATAATAGACTTTCAAGTTGATGAAGAAGTTCAGATCATTAAAATGAAATTTCCCATATCAGACTCTTTCAGACTTTCCAATTTTGCGCCGGGGAAAGAAGAGGTGACTTCAGCGAGAGCAGAGAAGTGAGTGACCCCAGTTCTGTTCTATATCACTGACATTGGGGTATAAATATAAATATGTACTGGAGGGAATGCTTAAACAGGAAAAACAATTTTAATTTTGAGGAAAAAATACAATTTGGAGTGTTGGCATAACTCATAGATGAGAAAATAACTGCTGCATGTCTCTGTATGAAATATTTCTTATTCTAACAGGAAATACTTTCTTCCTTTTGAGAGATATTGAGTTTTCCAATTTTGCCAGTTTTTGGCTTGTCAGTGAAAAACTTGACATCATTTTTATGGGTTTCAGTGGCATCAATCATAAAAATATTCTGTCATCTGACGAGACTCTGCAAAATTTTCTCTTAAGCAATACAAAAGGGAAAATACTTATAACCATAGAAATTCTTATAACCAAGGGAAAATTCTTATATTCTTTGATAATTTGAAGTCTTTCTCAAGCCAGTGTTGATGTCAATATTGAGCCAGTGCAAGACTCCATGAATTTATTTTGGTAATGTTTATTGATATTATTCTGGCCTAGTAATTTATTAAAAGTGGGATGTCAGAATTCCTTGGGTCAGTGAAGGGTTATATTAATATAGGCTGTATGTGTTTCCATTTCCTGGCTTATCCCAGAGCTTGAAGCCTGTTTTCAGTTTTTTCCTTTGACAAAATCAGTTGGGAACAGGGGCAAGAAAATTTATTGTACAAATAAACCCAAATTCAGGTCAGTGTCTCCTTCACTGCTGGCATTTGTCCAGGATGGGATCCAAAGCCATAATTCAGTTTGGTACAGATTTCTTCACTGTTTTTCTGAACTAACACTCCCTGAAATTTTCCTTGGAATGATACATTTCACCTTCTGCCTTGCCCCTTGTTCTTTACCCTTGCACAGTTGACTGCCTTTAAAATCTATGCCTCTTTAATTAATTTTAGAAACTTTGTCCTAGGGACATTGTCTTCTAAAATCACTTTTTTACAAGGTGAAAGAGAAAACACGATATCCACTGAAAGTTTCCTGGTAGGGATTGTTAATGGGGTCACTTTGGAAATCGAAATTCATCAAAATACCTCACAGTCTTCATGGCCATTAATCTATTGGTTTAAAGACCAAATTTTTGTATCTTTATCAGTGTAATAAAATATAATATAATAATGTGAATGTCTTTAGATGTGTGCCAGCTGCTCTCCTCAGCCTTTTCTTCACCTTGCAATAAGTCTAAAATACACAGACTGAATCCAGATGTCTTTTGGGAAGGTTTTTCTCTCCACCTTCCCCTCAGCCAGATAATAAATCCAAAGTGTAAACATCAATCTACTAAATTATTGAGCAGGATTTGAAAAAAAAAAAAGAAAAAGAAAAAGTATGCAAAATCTTTTTTTATTATTTTCAAACAAGATATTGTCTATTGAAATAGACAATTATTTGTCTATTTTAATAGACAAATTTTTAAATATTTATTTATTATCTCTTTTAGTGTGTGGATATACCCATGTTTACATGGATGTGTGCGAGCAGGTGTGTTTGTGTATGTTCAGGCATTAATGTGTGAATATGCATGAACACAGCAGAGGTCTGGTGCTCAAAAAGAACCCCTCTGGCTGCAAGAAATACCATTCCTGCGGTACAAGAAAAGCCAGGATTGAAAAATTAAAACCTGGGATTAAAATGGCATTTGCTATTGTCAGTTTTAAAACGTAAAATAAATTTTTTTTTTTTTTTAATGGCACAAAACTGTGCCCTTATGAATGACTTTGGTATTGAATTAAGCTGGAAGTTTTACCTATATGGAAAAGGAAATCAAGTGATAAACTTAGACACATTGGAAAGGAGATTTGCACATTTGGATCAATTTTTCTTGTAAATTTTTTAGCAATGATAGGACTCTGGAGAGTCAATCTTATGAGAAGCAGCTGAGGGAGCTGGGAAAGGGGCTCAGCCTGGAGCAAAGGAGGCTCAGGGGGACCTTGTGGCTCTGCACAGCTCCCTGACAGGAGGGGGCAGCCAGGGGGGTCGGGCTCTGCTGCCAGGGAACAGGGACAGGAGGAGAGGGAACGGCCTCAGGCTGGGCCAGGGGAGGCTCAGGATGGACAGCAGCAGGAATTTCCCCATGGAAAGGGTGCTCAGGCCTTGGCAGGGGCTACCCAGGGAGGTGCTGGAGTCCCCATCCCTGGAGGTGTCCCAGGAAGGCCTGGAGGTGGCACTCAGAGCTCTGGGCTGGTGGTAGGGTGAGGATCAGGCAAAGCTTGGACTCTGTGATCCTGGAGGGCTTTTCCAGCCTGAGTGAATCCATGATTCTCTGATTCTGAACATTTCCAGAACCATGAGCTATAATAGTAATCTATGATGGTATCATTTTTTTTTTTATTTCAAGATGATTTAACAACCTTAATGGGTTTGTCATAGGCACTGATCCTGATGGAATGTGCTTGGATGATTTCCTTTCCTAAGGGTGTATGTTGGGAAGCCTCCAGCAGGTCCCACTGGCACACCTCTGAATCCTATCTGGAAGTTTTCTCCTTGTAGTTAATTCCAAGTCAGTGTGAACGACTTCAGGGGTGTCTCCCTAAGAACTAGAACTGGAATTTATAGAAACCCCACATCAGAATGATCTCTTGTGCTGGACTTTTGAGGAGCCAGCTGTGCTCTCAGACACCACACATGGTGGGGATAAGGAAGAAAAGACAAAAAGAGGTAAAATTTATTTTCTTGGCTTAATTGCCAAGATTTTTCCCAGCAACACCTGGCACCTGCTGTATAGCCCACAACGTTCTGAGAACCATTTTTAGAACATGCAAGATGTCACTCTGCTTGGAAGAGAAAAATAAATCAAATCATGTGAGATGTTGAAAATAGTTTTCATCCATTAATTTCCAGTCTGACATTTCCTCCTCTTTTCCATAATGGATACCTGTCCAAAGTTCATGACAATGGGCACTCCAAACCACAGCCCTCCTGGTATCATTTTTCTTACAGTGGAATCTGGGAGGGGGAACTTTTGATTTGTCATTCTTTATATACACAGGTAAGAAGCCTTCTGTTTTCTGTAACACAATCCATTGTTTCAGCAGAAAAGAATTCTAATGTTTATATTCTCTAGTGGAAGGCGTCGTTTCCATGGCAGGGGTTGGGATCATGATGAGCTTTGCTCCTTTCCAACCCAAACCATTCTGGGATTCTGTGCTGATTCCATGATGTCTTCACGGGCTTTTACAGAGTTCTAAGACTTAATGAAACTGCTGTATCTCTTTATTTTTAAGAGTTTCAGGACTCCTTAGTGCAGAGTAGTGAGTGAAGGGAAGTCTGTTGAGTCCAAGAAGAAAATACTGCTAGGAAAAACAGAAAGATTGACACAGTCCATTCCCCTCCAGAGCATGAATTCCATCCTCCCAGCACTTATAAACATTTTAGTAGGTGTAGAAGGTTTATGTGCAGCTATTTTCCCCAACATCCTTTTATGCACCTGTTAACTGGATTACTTAAAATGATTTTTCTTATTATTATTATTATCTACCAACTTTTTAATATCATTTACCAAGTTATCAATATTATCTACCAGTACCATTGCCAACACCAAGTAAAGGTATTGTCTGTTTCTGGCACCTCCTATGGCAAAAAGTTCCAAATCCTCAGCAATTTAGGAAAGGACGTGCAAACCCCTGTACTTTGGGGGTACAGGGTTGAGGATATCTGCTTCCTGCAAGGATATGTGAAGTGTGAAGTGCTCTTCTGTGTCCATCTGGCAGATTCCTTCCTAGATCCAGTGAGCACTCCTAGTTCCAGGTCCAGCAGGAGACAACACTAGGCCCGTTTCCCACGTTTCTTCCCAATGTTTCTCTTTTGAGGGGAAAAAATAAAAAAAAAAAAAAAAATTAGGTTTTGTCCATGTTATTCTCTCCTGCTGTTTGTTTTTCGTTTATGGGTTGGCTTGGTTATTGTTTTTCATTTGTCATCTTCCCCTGAACATTCTAAGGCTAATTAATTTTCTTTTTCTTTTTTTTTCCTTGACAACAAAAGCATCCATTTTTCCTGGGCACATGGTGAGCTGACAAAGCCCTGTGCTGACCTTGTGGACTGAATGAAGATATACATATATATATATATATGTGTGTGTGTGTGTGTATTTTAATGCTTATCACCAGAGATAAAGGATTAACCATTTACCATCCGTGGAGAAGCTGATGCAGATAAGCAGTTCCACACCTCCTCCTTATTAACTCAGGTTATTTTATATATTTTTGACTACTTTTTTTGCTGGATAGATGCCCTTACATCCCTTAATGTGTTGTGGTTAGAATTCCAAAAATTAGTATTTTGTCTTTGTGATGGATGGAAGGAAGGAAGGAAGGAAGGAAGGAAGGAAGGAAGGGAGAGAGGAAGGAAGGAAAAGTTTCACATCTTGCCCTCAGGATAAGGAGTCCAAACATGTGAAAAGGCACATGTAAGTTTGAATATATTATTTAATTTTAGAAGAATCTACACCCAGAGTAATTCTCAGGTTTCCTCTAGATCTGGTTATGATTTATGAATTCCCACTTACTTATCAATTATCAGTGCTGATTTTCTTACAGCTCTGCAAAAAGAAATTGGCAGTCTCTCTGTTCTAGGTGTTTTTAAGGAAAAATGATCTGTTCCAACACTTCTTAAAGAAACTTAGAGGAAGTCAAAGTGGAATGTTTTGAAAATAAAAGATAAAGTGATATTACTGTCATGTCAAAGCTGCCACTTGAGTCTTATGAGCGAAGGAGGTAATTTGCTTAAAAACAGAATTAAAGCGCAGATGAGACTAAATGCACTGGGAGAGACATAGAAAGGGAATCATGTACTAAAGTGAAAAGACAGGGATGAGAAAATGAAAAAAAGGCTGCTACAGGGTGCATGCTGGAAATAACAGAATCAAGCAGTTTAAGAGAAGAAGAACCAGCAATACTTGCCATATTTTTATATAGCAAGGAATATACACTTGAGAAACTTTCAGTGTGTAGGCAAGCTTGGGATTTGCATTTCTGAAACACCAGCACCAACAAAAGGATATTGAATATAATCAAGGTGATGAAAAAAGAATGCAAAGGGCCACTGTGGTATTTTAGCATTTAGGCCTCCTCTCTCTCTCTTCCTGTCCTCTGGTAGGTGTTATATTTGTTCTGAAGTGTCCGATTCCTTATGAGAAAATCCTACACCCTTGATTTCCTAGGGGTTTTTAATGATTTGCTCACTGTGCCTGGCTGCCTTGTGTTCCAGCTGTGGCTTTTTTGTAGGCTGGGAAAATCAGAAGCCCTTTTCCCCATCATTCCATGAACTGTTGCAAGTTTGGGAGCTCCAGGTTGCTCCTCCTTTTCCCCGCTCCTGCCTTTCCAGCACTAATTGTTGTGGAAGTTGACTGGCACCATTGATTTTTCTTCCCCCCCTCTGTGCAAGTTCTAATTGCTTATTTCCTGCAAAAGTTGACATAATTAATCAGTAATGATTTTCTTTTCAGGCAGAGCACACTCTGCTTTGATGTTAGAGATAAGCTGATAGGGCAGGCCCTACAAAAATAATGAGGCCACTGTGGTTTCAAGTGGAATTTGAGTCTCTCTTGGCTCCATCCCACAGCAAAAGGAATCTGCTGGCCTTGCAAAGTGGCTGAGAAGTTCCTTTAACCTGGATATGAACATTCACTCCTCGGATGTGTCCAAACTCAACTGAGCAGGAGCCTCCTATAAACATTTCTGTGGAGCCAAGCAGTGAGAAACTTCTGCTGCTGCCAGACCTGGATCCATATGATCCATGTTCATATGGATCTCTGAGCTGGGATGGGGGTGTGCAGCTGGGAGAAGGGAAGACCTTAGAGCCCCTTCCAGTGTCTGCAGGGGCTCCAGGAGAGCTGGAGAGGGACTTGGGATAAGGACCTGGCAGGACAGGACACAGGGAATGGCGTCCCACTGCCAGAGGGCAGGGCTGGATGGGATATTGGGAAGGAATTGCTCCCTGGGAGGGTGGAGAGGCCCTGGCACAGGGTGTCCAGAGCAGCTGTGGCTGCCCCTGGATCCCTGGAAGTGTCCAAGGCCAGGTTGGATGGGGCTTGGAGCCACCTGGGCTGGTGGAAGCTGTCCCTGCCCATGGCAGGGGTGGCACTGGATGGGCTTTAAGATCCCTTGCAGCATATCTCAGAACCATGAAAGTGAAATGCTTCCATTATTCTCTGCTTGTATTTGAAAACCCCAGAGGAATTAACAAAAAAGAACAGAAGTGTCCATTGGTCTGGGGTGGGTTTCTGCTGGTTGGTTTCAATTGGTTGGTTTTTGTTTCTTTAAATGAAATGCCTCTTCCAGGTTTATTTGGTTTGGGTTTAGTTATTTAAACTTTCTGGTTTACATTAAATAATAGTCTTCACCGTACTCTAATAACAGTACACTACTTTTATTTAAATAAAATGGGAAGCTACAGGAGCTACACTTGGAAATAGCAATCCAGTCTTGTTAGAAATGCAACTGGAAACATCAGGCTTTAGCAATCCTCACACTTCTCTCCACAGAATTTACTCCTCAGAAGTTCACTCCAGAATCCTGCCCTGTGTAATTCCCTGTCTCCAGAAGCACTGAAGGAACAGGAGAGTCTCGATGCCAAGGAAAACAAGTGATATAAAAGGTGCTTAATTCCTTAAGTACAGTGCAAACACACAATTACAGGACAAGCAAAGGACACAAATTAAAATCACTTTTTGGCTTTTCTGTGATCCATAGTTTGACTCCTGACTTGACCTATGGCTTAATTGTAATATTTTTGGCCACAGCCTCATATTTGCAATTACAGTATTTTAAAGTTGGAAGCAGTTCTTGCATTGGCTCACAACACTGTGAAGAACAATCAGGCCAAGTTTTTGCTCTTGAATTTCCTGCAAATCATCAGAGTGTCCATGTCCTTTGAGTTTTCAACTTTCCAAACTCTTTGAAAGATCTTAGTTTCACACACCTTTGAGCTGAACTTTAACACCATTAGGAACAGCTGCAGATCACAGCTTCAAGAATTGTTCTTAAGAGTCTGGGATTAAGGGGCCAAAATAATTTAATTTGGTATCTGCACAAGGCTGAGTCCCAGTAGAGCAATTACCACAGAGCCAGGATCAGAGGGATCAGGGAAGTCAGACCCACTATAAACCATTTTTACAGGCACCCCAGTGCGTATGAAAAATGGGACTGGGAGGCAATGTCCACTGCTCATAAATTAAAAGTCATTTTTCTGCACCTGCAACACACTGCACAATCTGTGTATCCACGAGGCAGAATGGTCATGGCCACGAACTGAATCACCATTTCACACCAAGAAATGCTGAAATGATGCAGGATCCACTCAAATGAATCATCCAAACTGGCCAGGACTTGATCCTAAGTATGTGCTTATAGTTTGCTTTCTTTGGAAGCCTCGAGGAACTTCACCCCTGAGTTTCCTCCATATCAAATTGGGTTTCATTTCAGCACTTGTGAAAACCAACAAAGTGAAAGAGACCTGAAGCAATGAGGTTTTAGAAAGCATCACCACGGGCTTCCATTTTTATGCTGAAACATTTAAAGATTATACTTTTTAACAGGAAACCAGTATCAAATATTCTGTTTCACATCTGCATTGAAACAGAAGAGCAGGAGACTCTCTCGACTGAGGAAACTTGTAAAGTTTATACTTTTTGTAGTTTTGAATAGGAAATCCTGACATGATCAACTATTCTATTTTGCACCTGCTTTGAAACGGAATTTTTAACATTTAGAATCTTTACAGACATGGTAGAATATTCTTATTTCATTAAAAAATGATGCAAACGTGCAGTGTCTGAAACATGAAGTCAGGACTTCCCGTCCACTTACACTTCATTCCTGTCTGCAGGAAAAACAGCTGTGGAATGGAGTGTTATTCACCCAAAATAACCTCCCAGCAGGCCCTGATTTCATCTCAGGATCTTCCTAAGTGTTCACTGTCTTCAAATATGTATCAACTCTCTCTTTACCTTTTTAAATTGGTTCTAAATTAATATTTAATCCCCAAATTTCTTCACGTTGTTAATGACAAACCACTTCCTTTTATTTATTTTTGAGTTTTTGTTTTTCCATCTACGTTTTACAAGTCAAAAATTACTGTGAACTTAATTACTCTGCTAATAATTCTTAGCCCTTCTCCTTCTCTACTGAGAAGATCAGGTTAAGTCAGTTTATCCTAAAGACATCCCATTACTATAATTTTCCTTGCTAATAAAAACCTTATTCAAAGCAATTTAGAATTTTCAGAATATTGTAAAACCTTCTGTACATTTGTACCAAAAACCCCATCATGTGTAAAGATTGTTTGAGTTATGTGTGATTTCAGGAACATGCCCTGCAAGTGTGACCTAAGCAAAACGTTGGCTCCTTGGCTTTGCTACACTGTAAGTGTTCTTATTTTTATTTAATTTTTTCTGTAATTCACACTGTGTGCCTAATGAACATATTGAATATTGCAAAGATTCAGTCAGGCTAATTAAATTTTAGCATGGAAATCATCAAAAGAGCAATTTTGGGGAAAAAAAATAACACCTCACCTCTGCTGCAAATATTGCTTCTACCACTTGGCAAGTCTGAGACCTTCAGCAGTTTTTCTTTTTCCACCTCCCTGTTAACTCATCTTTTTAAAAATACCACAAGAGATAGGAAATGGAGCTGATCCCACATTATTACAGTTATGGAAGCCCTCTGTTCAGAGCCTTTCATTTTGATTGTATCTTTTTCATAAAGTACAGAAAGAAAACCCAGACTCTGAGCGTTTGGCACGTCCAGATTGCTTTAATCTTGCAGTGATTTTACACTTGAAAGGCCAAACAGCACTACTCAGTATTTGCTGCAGATTTAATCCTAATTTATTTCTTCTTCCAAACATTTGTTTTTTATTTGGCAGCCAGGAAAACACACCTCCCACAGATTTCAGTGGGAACTGGGCTGGAATAATGTGTTTTATCTACAAGGCACAGTTCTTAGAGACTCTTTATGAAATATATTATCAAAATGCCTTTGCTTTCTATGGGTAATTCTTGAAACAATACAGACATTGCAAAATCTGATGATTTGCCACATTAAATACATATGAACTCCTGTATTAGTAGTCATTAAATTGAATATTATATACACACATGCAATATGCAGACACTCATATATTCAATTTAACAATGTAAATGTGTTATTCCACTTATAGATCTACAACCACAGTTTGTTTTGCAGCCCACCATTCCTCCTGCTCTCTTTAAAGTTTGTTTTTTCTGTGGATTTACAGGTTCGAACCCCAGATAAGAGCCTGTGGTTATGAAGGGTAGCAAAAAGTGAGTTAGGAAAGAATGGGACTGAAAATCTGTGAGTTAAAGGGGCAGAGAACATGGATTCTCTGGCAATAAAAGTTGTGCAGTGACATTTGTCCTCAAAATGAACTCAAATTAGGAGAGCCAAGAAGGTAGGCTGGGAATACGAGATTTTTAGAGCTGTGAGAAGAGACTGTACAAAAACTGGGACAGTGGAAAATAACCAAATCTAGATAAAAACAATTAGTGGCTGAATTAGAATGAGGAAGGGGTAAAGAAAAGTTTGGAGGGGGTGAGAAGAGGCAGTCATGTCTCTACTCAGCACAGCTCAAACTGTCTAGAAAGTCAAGTGGAATTCCTGAAGTAACTCCATTTTCCTTCAGTTGCAGCAGACAACAATATTTATTGCTTAAATCTGTCTCCCAGAATCCACTTGCTTCCATTTGATCTCCTTGATTCCTTTGGACAGTTCTGAAGCTGCCATGAACTATTTCCTGGGATTTTGACACATCTGCTACGTTGCCAGGACACAAACATAAAAGGAGTTTTGCTTCTGTATTTCACACTCCAGTCAGGTTGGATAACGGTGAGAAAAATGGACTCTCAGTGGAGATGTGCAGGTCAACCATGGAGTATCCAACAGGTGAGAGAGCACCTCCAGCCCTATTTCCATTTTTTAATATATATATTTATAAAATTCTAGGTGTTTTCAATCTGATCTCATCTTTACTGCTCAAGAAAATCCTACGTGGAATCACTGAGTGAAATACTGACTTAGGAAAATTAAACTGCATTTAGTTCTTAGACTTCTGGAAGTGGAGAAAGTGCCCAATTCACCTGTGCTTCTAATCATTTTCTCAATTCAGGAACCACTTGGATGTTTCAAGGATAAATTTTTGCCCGTAAGAGCATGTTGTTGTTTTACCTCATTTCCCTTTGGAGTGGACAAGTGCAAATTCTAAGGACTTCTGTTTTCCCAGAATAAATGAGTTTAGTGAGTATCTGAGGATAAAAATGCCTCTCTTCAGTAAATAAGGGGAACTTTTGCAGTGAATTCAGCCTTTCTGTCATTGTTGTACCTTCAGAATTAGGGAATATCCTGAAGAAACTTAATGTCTTCTTGCAGGTGGATTTCTTGTTTGGAAAAACTGTTTGATTTCTTTAAAACAGCTCTGCAAATCTAAGACCTCTCCTATCCTTAGAGTGAATAACAAAAGTAGTCGCACCAGAATTTGTTAGAAAAAGGAAATGAATTCTGTTTCCATGGCTGAAATAAAATGAAACGTTAATGAAGTTAATGAAAATTAACTTGGGTTTTAAGTGTCTCACTGGGCAGGTGGAAAAAACCCTTGCACAGGAAACTAAGGCCGTCTCTTGGTTCTAAAATCTTTGAAATACTGGTAGAATTTAGGCCACCATCATCCTGCAGGAGATTCAAAGGAATACAGTGTTCAATATTTACAATTCCTTTAAAACATGCTTTTTTTCCTGATTTTGGGAAGCAGCTTCCAGCCATGTGTGCACACCGCGAAAACCATTAATTAAAAATGCTCACGCAGAGAATCCCTTTAAACCCGGGCAGTACGAGCTGCACAAAGAGTTGAAAGCAAACATCTGCAGCTACTGCATTCCAGGTTATTGGTAATTATTCCCTTTGGAATTTATTAGTCTCGTGTAGGCAAAATAAACCCTCCAGTTTAGAGGAGGCAATAGGAGTCCCTCCCCTGGCTCCCATAAAGTCTCCACAGCTCCTCTCTAAGCGCTTTAGGAAAGGCTGGGCTGAATTCCCCAAAGCCAAATCACAGCACAATGCAGGGCTCTTGTTCCACTTTCCAGGCATTTAAGCATCTTTTCCCAACTTCCACGAGATAAATCTATCTGCAGCCAGTCTTTCCTGCTCCAGAAAAGCCCCTGGTGCTGAGTAATTCCAAATCTCTGCCTAAAAAAATGAACTGAAATACAACATAGGGCTGATAAACTCACAAATTGTGCACAAACACTTTTTTTTTTGGTGTCTGCTTAATCTGTCCACTCTAATTCCTCTTATTGCTCCTCTGCAAGATTTTTATTGGGTTATTGATCCTTCAGAAAGTGCTACCACAAGTTCCCATGTCGTTATTTTAATAAAGGCAAATAACTTTAAAAAAGAAAGGGCTACAGAACATTTTTATTATGCAGCAAAAAGGTGGCTTAATTTCCAGATTTTTTCCTTTCTTTTTTTTCCAAGACACTTGATACTTCACAATATATTTTCATTTTTTTCACAAGTGTTTGGATATCAATTGAGTCTTCTGTAAGAGCTGAGATTAAAAAAAAGCAGTAAATATCAGCTAAAAGGTAAGCAGAGTTTACTCCCATCCCCAGTATGCAGCTGAAAGCCTCCCAGGCAGATCTTCAGAGTTCTATAAATTTTTTCAATTTTCAAGATCTTGGAAAAATTATCTTGTGCGTAAGTATGAGGAAATGCAGAACTTTAGCTCTCAAAAAGCATTTATCCTCATTTCCCATCTAATTGTTTATTGACTGATTGATTTATAACTCAAACAATGTTTGATTTTTATAATGTCATCCATGATCTTTATTTGCCATTAAAGCAACTGTTAGGAAAATACCTTTACAATCTTTTAAAATGCCTTGTGAAATATAAACTAGTAAATATTGCTTATCTAGAGTCATGTGTGTGTCTTTAATTAATTGGTTAATTTAGGATGAAAAAGCCCCTCTGATTTCACTGAGCCCAAATTCCTTTTCAAAGAAGGTCAAAACAGATCAGGTTATTCTCAGTCCTGACCAGTAAAGTTTTAAAAATCTTTAGGGGTAGAGATTTCACAACATTTCTGGGGAACTGTTCCAATATTTGATCATCTTCAAAATTAAAAAAAAAAAAAAAAACCAAAAAAACCTAGATTTAATTAATTGCATAATTCAAATAACGAAGTTAGATTCATTGTGCTCCTACTGTCTCTGCTGCCTCTCATCCCATCACTGTCCAGCTCTCAGAAGTGTCTGAATTTCTGTTGTCTGCACCTTCCTGTGATATTTATTCCTAAAACACCCCATAATTTTTAATGAATAATTTAATAATTAATTTCCTTTTCAGTACCATGTAGACACCAGCCAGACTGATAATTGAGCCACTATTATAAATCAATAAATAAACAAAGAGACGTAATATTTTCCAAAGTTTAAGTCTCTGGATCACCAAGAGAATAAATAAGTCATAAGAACAGCACTGCCAACTTTTTAAATTATGGCAGACTTTTTTGGGAATTTGTGTAGGGAAAGAGAACATTCTTCTGCCCTGTTTTGAGGTAGACAAACTCAGCCCTTCAGGATGATCCTGGGATGTTCCCAAGGCTGGGTGGGTAACACAATGGATTTGTGTTGCCAAGCCAAGCCCAGCAACACAATCAATGTAATTCCATTTATTTTCATTTGCAGGGCTAACAAGGAGATCACTGCTGCTCATGGACATGGAATGCAAGTTGATTGGAAGCACTTTATGCATGTGGAATTCGGGGTTGATTGGAAGCTTTGAGTTTCTACTCTACGCTGCCAATTTTCCTCCTCTATCCTCCTCCTCTTCCCTTTCCCTGCATCAGAAAGGGTTCCACCCTTCAGCAGGAGAGATCCCTCTGCACCACAGACACACCCTGGTTATTACAGAATCTGCCAAAATTCCAAGCACAAAACAAGAAATCATGGAGAGATCGTTGGCATTTGATCTCCAGGAGCTGAATGTGGACTTGTGCCCTGGAATACAGAACCACAGAATCACGGAATCAGAGATGAATTTGGACTCGCCCTCACACAGAAGAATTCCCTCGTAACCACCCTCGCAGTAAAGAGCTTCTTCCTGAGATAAATTATTAGTTCCATTTTGCTATTATCAAATAATGAAAAGAGCATAATGAACATGGAGATGATTCAACAGGTGTGGAACAATATTGCTTCTACCACTTAGCAAGTCTGAGACCTTCAGCAGTTTTTCTTTTTCCACCTCCCTGTTAACTCATCTTTTTGGATGAGTGGATTGAACTTGTGTCACGGGTTGACCCCGACATGACAGACAGTCGCCTGGTCGAATCGCGTTTCTCTCAATGTTACCTATAAAATCCCGCGGAAGGCGGGAGTGGGGACTTTCTTCCGGTCCAGGGGTGGTGGCCAGGGAGCCACGGTCCCAGCGGGGGCCCCGCCGGGCCGGGCCGGGCCGGGTGTCGCTGCCTTTGTCCCTTCCCGAGGCACCGCCCGGACTCTGCTGGGGCTCTGGGGGGGGGGCGGCCCTCAGGCTCCTCCGGCGCGGCCTCTCCGGGACGGGGTTTTTCCCCTCCCGGGACAGCGGGGCACTGACGGAGCCTGCAGTTCGCAGCAGCCAGCACACACTGCACGTCGAACTGAAGAAACAGCCCTGCATCCAGCGGCGAAGCGGGACGGTAACATTTTCCACCATGGTGATTCCAAAGCCAGAGAGAGAAAGAGAAAACCTCGTCATGTGAGACGGAGCCGAGATGGCCACGGGAGGAAAAAGGGCGGTGCCGCGGCGTCCCCGCGGGCAGCTTAAAAGACTCCTTGCCTTGCTGTGGTATGAATATTGTAATATCCCAGACTGTTTGTCTCTTTAATCCAGTTAAAACTCATGGGGGATGGACAATTTTAATGGATGTGTGGCTTGTAAAGGTTGTGAAGAGAATGCCCGATGCCAGGTTTATCAGAAAGCAGGGGCTTATAAAACCTGGTGGCAAAAGAGAAAAAAAGCCTTAGAATTTCAAGCCACAGTTACTTATCCGACAGAGTAATACCCCCATGGGCTGGCCCATGTTCTAAAGTTGAAGGAACCGCGAGAGGGTTTTATGGAAAAAAGGAGACTTTACATCACTGCAGATGGTTTTTGCTGCAGGAGGGGGCAGTTTGGAGAACCACGTGAAGCAGGAAGAAACCCTTTTCTTTTCCTTTCTTGAGAACTGCACATGGATTGAGGGAGAGGAGAAGGAGGGGGAGGGAGAAGAGGAGAAGTTCTGGCTGTGTGTGTTCTGCTTGGTTTTTTTTTCCTTTCTTTTTTTTTCTCTTAGGTCTGTTAATAAACTTTATCATAGCATATAAGTTGTGTGCCTGCTTTGCTGTCTCCTAATGGTTTATCTCACTGAAAAGTAATCAGGGAGCAGTGCATAATTTGACCATAAAACCACTACACTAAAATTTGGTGTTTCTGCCCGGTTATGCAAACCAAACCCGCTACAACTTGGAAGCAATTTTCTCCGTCCTGGTAGGGAAAGATGTGGCACCCAAGGTTTACCTCGTGTGTTCATTGGTATTTCAGGTACCAGTCTGAAACAAACTCATCAGTCCAAAAAATGTCCCCAGAAGGTTCCAGAGGAAGCAATGTTGTCACAATTAGATTTGGGAACTTAATTGTAAGCCAGATACTTCAGCCACCAGCAGTTGAAGGGAATGCAGAATTCTCAAGTAAGGGCAGAAAATTTCTGCAAATGAAATGATGATGATACCAAGTACCTTACAACTTGCACTATATTCCATGATTGGAAACTGAAACTTGGAGTTCTTCCTTCTCAAGAACTGTAAGAATTATTCAAACAACACAAATGAGTTCACCCAAGGGCACACTTATGGTGAATAGAATGCAACAACACCAAGGCAAAATATAATCTCAAGAGGAAGATCAAAATGGTGTTTTATATAAAATCTGATTTGCAGCTCATTAACAGAAAAAACATCTTGCACATGGCCATCCCAAAATTTGTTTAGCAGAGGAGCCAGGAGGAACACCCTGATATCTTCTGTGTCTAAGACAAGAGTGATTTGCTTCCACACATTTGTTCCCTTTGTGCCACTCTCCTTTCCTTTGCCAAGGATTTCTGTGCGTGCTGGAAAACAACTCTGTTTGATTACCATGTCCTGGTGACAAAATGCTGAGTCCATTCTGATTATTAATGATAATGAGAAATAAAGAAATCAGATGAGAGGGTTCATAAATCCTTGGGAGAGAAGGCCCAGGCTAAATGTTTGTTTTGTTGTGGTGATTATCAGAGCCAATACATCCTCCCATCTCTAATAGCAACATGAGGCCAGGTTCTCAGGGAGGATAAATCATTCTGGTTCTTGTACTAGAAAGGATTTTGCTTGTTTGGCAGGTTGGGGTTGTTTTATTTCAGTATTTTTGTTCTCTACAATGAATCAAGGCCTCTCTCCTCCCCTGGCACAGCTCCCCAACAATGGGCTTGTGTAATTGAATGTATCTTTTCTCCAAAACCCAACCACTGCCTAATACCCCATTTTTCAAGTATTCTCATTGAAAACCTAGATTTAAAGTCCTTTTATATATATATATCTATATATATATTATTTTGGTCATCTGTGGCAAAGCCAAACAATGACATGAAAAATGTAATTTTTAAAAAAGGCAAACAAAACTCAAAGACTGACCTGAAAATGCCAGCTCTTTTACCTTCTGCTTTTGCTGTTAAATCAAGAGCCTACCTGAGTAAATCCCAAGAGTTCAGGATGTTGGAGACAGTAATATTTCTTTTGTTGGAGCAGCAGCTCTCTCTTGTTGAGAGCACAGACCAAGGTGTCTTGTAACTTGTCCAGTCAAGCATTGAAGAAAAATGACTCAATCCATTTTCCAAATCTGTGTGCTTTCTCTCCAATTATTTCTTAATGTGCCTTTTGACAAATTGTCAAGAAGGGAAGTTAGCAGGCTTGGTTTCTCTGGTCAGACATGCCAAGCAACAAGGAGCCAAGACCTCCAAGTGGGAATCCAACCTGGAAATGGTGGTGGCTGAGCAGAGTTGGAGTCTGGAATACCAGGGAGGAAGCAAATATGGGTGGTGGTGACAGTGCTGTCCTGGATGTTTGTTTGGGGAAAGACATCAAAGAGAAGGAACTGACTGGAAAAGAAATCATTGCTACATTTGTAATAAAGAAAATGCATAGAGATTTTTTTTTAGGTTTTATGGAGAGAGATCCAGTCCATACCATGGGTCTGTATATACGTTCTGAAGTGTTTATTTTCATAATTTCCATAAAAATAGTATCTAAGCCAAGTGATCAGAAAGCACATGGAACCTGCAGTGATTCCATGTATTGAAGGAATGTATGTTTTGTTTAAATTAATGTGTTGTGCCCCAAATGCTTGCTGGGAAAGAAGAACAGAAGGGAAGTGGCACAAGGAATGTTTCCATCTGGAACAAAGCACATCCATCTTCATACTTTTCCACATTTATTTAGCAGTTTCAACCTTCTGGAATACCTGATTTGTCAGAACTGAAATATTTGATTACATTTTGAAAAATCAAAATGTGAGACATTGCTGTACATTCCAACCTAGGGTGCATTTGGAGGGAAGGGAGTTGTGCTGCCCTGCCACAAAGCACGAGATCCTTCAAAAGGGGTGGGAGCTCTGCTTTTTTAGGGACATGACAACAATCCAGTCCTATAAGATCAAACTACCGTGGAACCAGTTGGAAATTCCCTGGAAATATTTGCTGAAGAAGAGGCAACACAGCAGGGGTAGCCTGAATAAATGAAGGGAAATAAAGTGAAGCTGTGGCTGCCCCTGGATCTTTGGCAGTGTCCAAGGCCAGGCTGGCTGGGGCTTGGAGCAGCCTGGGACAGTGGAAGGTGTCCCTGCCCATGGCAGGGGGTGGCACTGGATGGGATTTAAGGTCCCCTCCATCCCAAACCATTCTGGGATTCTGTGATTCTGTGGTGCCTGCGTTAAAGCAATGAACATGTGAGCCACATGCTTACCCGTGAGGGACATTCATGCAAGTCCAGCCACAGAAATTTTACATGAGTTTTCCATTGTGTGCTACGTTTTCATGGAAATTCCTCCTGCTCCCTAACAGCCCATGCTTTTTCCCTCTTTTGGATGGACACTGTGAGCCTCTGCAATCATTCTACCACATTCAGAAGCCTGTTTAAAACCAGATGACACTTCAGTGACAATTAAAGTGCTTTCATTTAATACCTGTGCCTGTCTTGAGGCTTATAAAGTGCTTTTGGGCATTTCCAGCTCTGTATAAAGGTGAGATAATTTCTCTTGTTGAAATGTTTCAATTATCTATCATGAATATAGGATTCATAGGATGATAAAATCCCAGACTGGTTTGGGTTAAAATGGAACTTAAAGCCCATCTCATCCACCTCCTGCCACAGGCAGGGACACTTTCCACCAGGACAGCTTGCTCCAACTGGGCCTTGGACACTGCCAGGGATCCAGGGGCAGCCACAGCTTCTCTGGGCACCCTGTGCCAGGGCCTCCCCACCCTCCCAGGGAACAATTCCTTCCCAATATCCCATCTAACCCTGTCCTCTGGCAGTGGGAAGCCATTCCCTGTGTCCTGTCCCTCCAGGCCTTAACCTTGATAGGACAGTGTGGAATGGCTTCAAACTGACACAAAGTAGATTTAAATTAGAGATTAGGAATAAGCCATGAGCTAAAAGGATTGGAGCACCGGACCTGGAGAAAGGCTGAGAAATTTGGGAAAGTTCAGCCTGGAGAAGGGAAGGTGGTGTGGAGACCTCACAGCACCTTCCAGGATCTGTAAGGGCTACAAGGAAAGCAGAGAGGCACAATCTGTCAGGAACTGTGATCACAGGACAAGTTCCTTCCGATGCAAACCACTCTGGGGTTCTGTGATTCGATGTTTTATTTAGAAAACTTTCTGTCCTTATGGCAGAAAATTAAAAAAAAAAAAAAAAGATAAGGTTTGTTGTAGAAATAAAAGGTTGTTATAGAAATATAGGAACATAGAAATATCATATACAATGCTACAGAAAGAGGGAAGAATAAAGGGGGAGAGCACACCTTGTTCAACCAGCAGCATTTTGTGTGCGTATATTACACTCATTAAAATATTTTATATTAAAGAATTACATAAATGTAAAAAAAAACCACCAAAGCAACAGACCATTCTGTCCTATTATTTTTTCCTTTTCTCTGCCAAGAATGGAAGACTCACCTAATGCCCCTGTATTGTGGCTGACCATTTGCAGTGTTAATGGAGCACAATTCACTTGGAATTCAGGTTGACTCACATGAAAGTGTGCAAATGTTGTCCCTTCCCTACCCCAGAGATCTCAGCAGTCCCAGGGAAGCTGTGCACGGAGAAACCTCAGGGGTTGCTCACAAAAGGGCAGAGAAATTCATCAAAATTGAGGGAAAGTTCTCCACACTTTGAAGGAAAGTGAAGCCTTGCATGACAAACGGGGCCTGTTTGGATGCCTGGGATGGAACAGGGATGGGATGAATGTGCTCCCAGGCATGCTGGATGGAATAATCCTGTTCCCAGGGCAGGTGGAACAGCAGGAAACACTGACCTGGGCATGCTGTGCCCAAGGAAACACACAGCCCTGGGCTTTAGAGCCAGTGATTGGCAATTTTACTGCTTTAATGGGGATATATAGAGAGTTTGAAATTGTGACCTTCAGGGAGGAAAAAAACCCAAACAAAACCCCCAAACAGTAAATCAATAACACCAATAAAAACTTCACCAAAAGCAGGCTTGTTAGGGGAGTTTCAGCTCTTTTAAGGACAAGTTTTGAGAGTTGTATTATCCTTTGTTGTAGGCGGGAGGAAAAGATCAGCACTAGAAGGTTGTTGGGTTGTCAGAGTGAACTGAAAAGGTGATCAAACTGACACTAGAACTAATTACAGCTTCTGAATGAGAAGGCCTCAAGGAAAGGGACTAAATTGCCACATTTATAACATTTGTAGCATCCCACCTTGGAACTAATTGAGAATTTTGCCTTGATGAATTACAAGTGTAATTTTGCAACAAAGTTGCATTTCTTTGGAGGGTCAGAGTATACAGAAAGCACCTCCCCAGACTCCTTTCCTCAGATGGGAACTGAATAGAAGTTGCTTTTGCCTCACTGGTGAAATCAGTATTTTTAGCAGATGAACAGAACTGATGAATAGAAGTTGAAACAGTGAGTAGCAAGTGTCGTGGTTTGACGCAGGTAAGCGTCAAGAAAAAAAATCTGTTATTTTCATATAGGGAAAATAAGAAAATATTGAGGAAATCTAGAGAGCTGCGAGGCAGAAACAGGTTCAAGCTTAAAAAGAAATGTTTATTACTCACAGGATTAAAAGTAAAATGAAATAACAAGAAATTAAAGCAAACCTGCCCTGTCTTCTAGCACTTCCCTCCTTTTACCCAACTCGCACAAAGGATAACAGAACATGGGATTTTAGTCAGTGTTGCAGTTCTTGAAAAGTCTCTTTCTTATGCTTAAGGGAAAAAGGGTTTTCTTCTGCTTCATGTGGTTCCCAGACTGCCACCAGCAGCAGACCTGCCCAGAAAGAAACAATCTGCTGTGCTGTAAAACATCTCTCCCATGAAAAATCTCACAGTTCCTTCACACTGCCAAACATGGGCCAGCACATGGGGTTATTACTCTTTTTAAGGATGAGTTATTTTGGCCTGAACACAAAGGCTTTCTTCGCCACAAGTCTCTAAAATCCTCTCACTGCTTCTGTATAGCCTGGCATAGGCACTCTTCACAATCTTCACGGGCCACACATGAATTCTCCATCCCCCATGTACTTCAAATGGATTAAAGAGACAAACAGTCTCTTTATCACAGACAATCTGTGATACTACAATTTCTTACCATGGAATGCAGGAAGTATTTTTAAGCTACATGTGAAAGAAACGTGGCACTGCCCCTTTTCTCCTGTGGCCATTTCAGCTCCATCTCACCTGAATCACTTTTTCTTTCTCGGTGACTCTGAAGCTGCCATGCTGAGGAGGGTTCTTGTTCAGGTCTGTGGTGGAGAAAGCCTTGCTCCCTTTGTGCTGATGGCTATGGGGTGTTTTCTTCAGCTCAGCGCCGAGAGTGCGGCTGCAGCAAGGAGGCTCCACGTGGGGAGGAGCGGGACCCGCCGGGCCCATGGAGCCGCGTGGGAGGAGTTTGGCTGTGGGGAAGTCCATGGATGTTGATGCTGAACGGGCTTTAGCAGTGAATTTCTTCAGCTCACTAGTATTTTGTGAGAACTCTGTCTTTCCCATGCAAGTCAACTAAAACAAAGTTACCAGTTTTTAACAATATCC
>VXAC01006320.1:235140-247773 GCA_013399225.1 Rhipidura dahli
GCTGGGTTTAGCTGTGGGGCAGTCAGTCCATGGCTGGTTTAGCTGTGGGGCAGTCCATGGCTGGGTTTAGCAGTGGGGCAGTCAGTCCATGGCTGGGTTTAGCTGTGGGGCAGTCAGTCCATGGCTGGTTTAGCTGTGGGGCAGTCCATGGCTGGCTTTAGCTGCCTGTGGCTCTGGGATAATTCTCTCCCAGGGTCCGTGCTGGGGCGTTGGGAAAAGGGGAAGGGGCAGGGGCTCAGCCCCGCAGGGCCCAGAGGCTCCGAGGCCGCCTCACTCTCTGGCAGGAGAGCTGGAATGAAAGGAAATTCCTGCCTTTAATTGTGTTAATTGTGAGAAGCATCATTAGTCTAAAAGCCTGTCCATCAGCTGAGGTTTACCCACTACAGCATGTTATAATTCTTTCTCTGGATGTAATTAGAAGGTCTGTGCCATGCCCTTTGCTGGTGGTGGCAATGAGGAGCTGCAGATAGGCAGAACTCTTGGGAAGGACCAAAAAATTCCATTCCCCACCACCAGTGGTGCTCCCAGGTGGTGGCAAAGCTCTCCTGCATTGCCATGGACTGGCCCCAAGCCTTACCCAAGCCTCAGCCTAAAGAATTTAAAGTTTAAACATGAACCAGCTGTCTGCAGCTCCCAGAGAAATCAATGGAAATATGTGCTTGGACATTTTATTAGGGAGGTTTGGCTTCGCAAGGGATTCAGTTCTAAAAGGAACTAAAATGTTCTAAAAAGAACTAAAAACTTTTAAAAACACAAAACCCTCTGGTCAGAGGTAAAGGACTGAGGCAGGAAGATAAATGTGTCTCACACTCTTCCTTCCAAGAAGGAGGACCTGGGCCTGGGACAGTGCATGGGTGTTGTTTATACTCCATATGGGATATAAGGAAATGAAGTTTAGAAGAGTTCTCTCTCATCACCACCAGGATGATGCCTTCATCTTTCACATTAATTCAACATTAAAACAAAAACAAGACAAAAAAAACCAAACAAACAAACAAAAAAACCCCAAACAACAACAACAAAAAACAAACCAAGGAAAAATATTTTTAAAATAGACATTTAGACAACATGGAGTTATCAAATTCTTAGAGGATCCATGAAAACTGGGAAGAGTAGAGACAAGAATTTTTGGCAGATTGAAAGGGGAAAGCTGAGCCCTTGTTAGAAACTCGTGTGAGCTCAGGAATTCCCAAGTAACTAATCAAGGCACAGTGGGAATGTGCAGCCAGGCATGGGAGGGTGGAAGCAAAGTTCCAGCAGCAAAGATTAAATGGATCATGCTGTACACAGAATTTGTGTTTTAGTACTTCAGGTAATTCCCTCCAGTTCATTCCTTAAAATAAACATATCATTCTCCCACAGACTGTATCCTGCTCTTCCATTTACCACTTCTTCAAGCCTCAGTGTCTTAGTACTTTTTCTGCTAAAAACCTTCACTCCAGACCTGTTCACAGGGACATTTTTATTGCATTATTCCAGATTATCATTAGTTTTTACTTCAGAAACATTCATTGTATAATTGGCATTGGGAAAGGCAGGTCAGAGACCTCTGGAAAAGGGCAGTTTGTTGGTTTTGGCAGGGCCAGGAGTAGGACTCGATGATCCTTGTCTGACCCTTCCCACTCAGAATATTCTGTGATTCTGTGAAAAAAAAAAAAGAAAAAAGAAAGAAGAAAAAAGAAAAAAGAAAAAAAGAAAAACCTGGATAAATTTTTGCTTTAGTTAGAAAGGAATTTCCTTTCATGTAAATATATATATTAAAAAATCTAGTGAGAAAAGTTGACAAAGAGAAAGAAATGTTTGCTTTTAGTGGCTGAAGTAATGTGCAGGAATTGTCCCTTGAGGTGACCTTTTGCTTCCAGGTATGCCCAAAGGTTCCATGTGTTTTCCCAGGATTCTGAGTATTGAATATATTCTGTGTAATCTGCTCTTTGTAAGGTTCCTGCTGCTCTTAACTCCTTCTCAGAGACATTGATAAAAGATGAACCAAAAGAGAAATGTCAGGGGCGAGGCAGAGGGGCTCCTGTGTGCTTTAACCCCCGTGCTTTGCTATTCTCTTCCATCCGTTCTTTTCCTGGGAGGAAAAATGAAAAGCAAAGATTGGTAGGGAGCAAAGCTTTTTGGTTTATTTACAGATTAATGTATAGCAACACTTGTGGAGCAGGGAACAGGATTTCTGGATGCACATTTGCTGGATTCTCTGGTATTTTTCCCAATTTCCTACTACTACAAAGTAAATAATTGTTTTTTATATAAATAATTCCAGATTTGAAGAAATTAATTTGTTCCTGGACATTGTAGTGTGTTCTAAAGAATAACTGGAAAGCTAAAACTCCCTAATATTTTCAAATGTGTGTCTACCCAGTGCCTAAATTGATGTTTTCTTGTATTCTACCTTGAAAAGTTTAGGTACCAGGTGGAGGAATATTCCAATTAACATCCCAAAATTATGTTTTAAACTTACTGCAAATAAAACAATTTTATTCTACTGTAACAGCAGCCTCTGGAGCAAATGACTTCTGACACCTTCCTCCAGCCTAGGAGAGATATTCCAGGTGATTTTGGCTCTTTTACCAACCCCTCAGTGTGCCAGGCAGCTCTAAACTTGATTTCCAAACATTTTAGGTGAGGCTGGAGAAAAAGCTGATTACAGAAAGCAATGAATATTCCATTTACTGGAAAAGCAAAGAAACAAGCAGCAGCAAAGAAAGAGACAAAACTTAAGGCAACACACTCCAAATGGTGTTTCATTTCAGCTGCTGGACCTGAGACACTGAAGGGTTTGATTCCAGGAAAATTCAGGACTCCAGCCGATAGCATCAGGCTCCTTGGAAGCAAAGCCTTCTGAGCAAACACAATTCAGGTGCCTAAAATAATTTTCTGTTCTGTCTTGTTTATAGAAATAAAGAATTTCCTTCGAGCTGAAGTAAACAGATTTATGGAGACAGAAGCTGTGCTGAGTGATTTTCACTCCATCAGGTCAGGGCAGCTCAGTCCATAATACAAGAAAACAAGTATTTGTTGCTCTCTCTTTATCTAATAGATTTTGGCTCTCGGTGTGGTTGTTTTTCCTTGCAACATAAAGGATCCAGAGGTTGTAGACAGACATTTCTATGGCTTAATGTAAATCACTTTAAGTTGAAATAATACTCTTTTCCAGTTGTATTATAATTTCTATTCCACAGGCCAGCATTTTTATTTGACCTTTCCAAAGAAACATCAAATTTTTTCAATAACAATAACAAATAGCAACAACCTTTGGCTCTTCTGCTGGGGGAAAAGTGACCACTTGTGACACTGTCCTCGTTGGCATTCCTGCTTAGTGGGATGTTCTCAGCCACATACCCATATTTATTTCTCATGAATTACAAATTAACTCTTCAGTCTGAGCTTTCCACGAGGCAGCTGAGACACGCAGGAGGTAACGATGCATCAGTGCCGTGTGCCTGTAACCAAGCACTCTCATTATGCTTCATGTTTAGGTAATAAATGCACTTTGTCCTCCAGAGATGCAAACCAAGCCCCATGATGGATGAGCTCAGCTTGGACTCAAAGCATCAACACCACTTCAGATTGTTTCAGTGCAGAGAGGAAACTGCTTTAGCTCAGGTCGGAGCTGCACTCTGATGACCCTTGTGGGTCCCTTCCCATTCAGTGGTTCTATGATACCACCACAATTGGAGTCATTACATTTATTGTCTATTTGATGTAATGTGGTTTAACTTTAGTTACTTGGTGAGGAAAATCCCACGAGCAGACCTTTAAAAATGTGGTTTGTATTTTTCTTTCACTGCTTACAGCTCATTTGGGTCTCTATTCAGCAGCTTCTCTTTGTAGCCCCAAGGATACAGGAAAATGAAGCAGAGCCTTCACAAAGAAAAGAAAATTACCTATTTTTCCTTTTACACAGTAATTGCTTTCCCAAACAAAATCAAGCAATCACAGCCCTCTGCAAAACAAAAGGACAAACAAACGTCAGCAACAAGCACAGCAATGGCACAAAGTTCCAGGCAGTTTTTAGATCCATGGATCTCTGCTGGAGATGAGTAAGTTGTTCCACTAACTCAGTCAGAAAAAAAGAAGTCCAAAAAGCATCTTATTAATCTTCCTGAAGTAAAAATAAATAAACAAACAAACAAACAAACAAATAAAATATCCCAAATCATTACTAGGAGAAAAAAATGCTCCTAATATACCTGGCACATATTTGCTGTACAATCAGAAGCAGAGGTGGGAAATCTGTGTGTTTAAATGGAATTATTCTGCCAGTGTGACCAAGGCTGGGTCTGTGAGTCCTGTGACTGTAATCCCTTGGACTGTGGGGACAGCCCAGAACAGGAGGATTTAGGAGGAAAACCACACCACAAACACACCACTTGTCTTCTTTAGACCCTGTCTCAGTGCTGCTCAGACTTAGGGCCTGAAGAATTAATTTTCTGTTTAGCTGGTTGCTCCAGAGACTTAAAAATCTTATGGAGAATATAGAGAATATATTCTGTAATGGTTACATCCTTCCACACGGCCTGCAGTGACCTACAGCAGCACCCAACACACTGGCCTTGGTCAATCAGTTTTCCTTAATCCTGCTTTTCCCTTTTTCCAGAAAGAAATGGTGAGCTGAAACCAGAATACAGGTTTTAGAATGGTTTAGGGACCACAACAGAAGTAGGGTGTTCCGAAGTCAAAAGAGAGGAATAATGACAGCCTTGGAAAGGCTTGGAAGGGGAACTGAAAAAGCTTCAGCTGTAATTCCTTCCTCAGGTATTCCGACAGGAATTTCTTCAGAGGAATCCTACTGTCATCAATTCTTTGGAAAACCAAGGCACTGCTTTATTATGGAGAGTTGTAGAGCTGGGAGTTGTGGCTCTAGAAACAGAGCAGGGGAAGAAAAAGGTGAATTAAAGAGACTAAAATAATTCAATACCAAAATCATTAGAGAGCAACAAATTTCAAATAGTCAAAGCAAGTTATTTGCAATTAATCAGTAGGTTATTTTAATATGTAAATATTGTCCCGCACATATGGAATCCATAACAGTAGAAAGAATACAGTTTGCAAGCACATCCAGCTTAAAAATTCAGTATTATATCTGGGAATAAATCAAGATTTATACCTGGGAACAGAAAGGCTTTGGTGTCACAATGTGTTACTCATTGACACCTAAGAAATCCTGAGGTAAGCCAACCTTTCCCCTAGGATGTTATGGCAACCCTGTGGTTCCTAGGCCAATAAAAGTGAAAAATAGGATGGATTTTGTCACCTGGCCTGCAGCTGAGATTCCTGGACTTTGTGCCAGGAAGATCCCACAGAAACACAGCCCTCACAATGTACCTTTTGCACTGTTGCCTCCAAGAGCAGGACTGATTTTTTTGCACAGACTCAAAAAGATGCTTTAGAATTAACTAATTGTGGCTGATTGCCACAATTAATTAATTCTGAAGCATCTTTTTGCAATGCTGCTGTCTAATGACCATGCAACTACAAATTGTCAATCAATATTTAACCCCATAAGGAAAACACCAAACCCAGACTCACTCGTTTTTACATCATGTCATTGAAAATTGACTTTCCTGCAAGAAGAGTTGTTCTGTGTTTTGTGCGTTCTGTTATTATTATACAGCAGTTGTTCCTCACCTTGGAAAAGGAGGGGTTTGTAAAGATGTGAGTTTGAGAAGGGATTCTGCCCCAAAAGTCCCATTATAAGGTCTCTGGGGGACATTATATCTAAAAAGCATCACTGTGAGATGCCTGATTACTTACTCACTTCTGCTTCCCCAGTTGTGCATATATAGAACTCATTTATGCACACATAATACTTCTTTTCCCACACTTGACAATATTTCTCTCAGGTAGGATTTTTGGCTGCCTTTGGGATCTTCATTTGTTCAGCCATCTGCTTGGGAATATCCCATGCTGGAGTGGATTTGGGAAAGCCCATTCACGTGCTGTTGAATATCTTTATTAACAAGTGGGATGAAATGAAGTGAAATGCTCCAACCACAAGTGGAGTGACTGATAAATTCTGGGATGGGATGCTTGGACAGGGGGCCTGGATAGGACCAGAGGGCTGGACACAACCTCAGGAGGTCCAGCAAAGTCCAGTGGGGGCTGGACTGAGGGGACAGCTGGAGAGAGAGGAGCAGCTGGAGATGTGGGAACAGCGGAGAGGAAGGAAGAGCCGGAGAGGCAGGAGCAGCTGGAGGGACATACCATGGAAATACTGGAGAGAGCCCAGTGGAGGCACAGGAGATAAAAGAACAGGCCAGGAGAACTTGGTTTGTTGGATCTTTATGGGCTTGGCTAAGGGAGATTAGAGCTATCTTCAGCCATAAACTTCCTAATAAATTTGGCTGGTTGTGCAGGAGCAAAGTGGGTATAAAAATCCCTTCCTGGTTCAGTTCGTGCTATAAACTCAATGGTTTTAACTACCACAGTTATGCATCAAATCAAAAAATTATCCAGCCATTTTAGAAATTCAGCTGCACTGTTTGATGCCCTGACCTCTCTCTGCAGAAGATTTCACAGATCCACTAAAAGAGGTTGGAAGAATTACTTCAATTACCCCTTTTCTTCATCACTGGGTTTTTAGGTTGCAATTCAACGAATGTAACACCAACCCTGGGCTCCTGGATGTTAAATCCCACACTTCTGTTCTCCTGCAATGTTTAACCAAGTGAATTTCTGTCACTGACATTGATTAGCAGGTGATGGGAGGCAGCAGGATGAAGGCAAAGGGCCAAAATTTTACCCACAAGGATTAAACAATAGGGGCAGTCTTAGACAAGAGGAGAGCATTGAGAGTATTGATGTGAATCACAGAATCATGGAATATTCTGAGCTGGAAGGGACCTACAAGGATCACTGAGTCCAACTGCACAGACCCCCCAACAATCCCCGAGAGCATTGTCCAAGACTTCCTTGGTTTCCCTCAGTACTGGGGCCATACCCATTCCCTGGGGAGCTTGTTCCAGTGTTTTTGGGGAAATTTCTTACCTGTGCCAGGGCTTTTCTGGAAGTTTCTTGCCTTTTTTTCTCCATGCCAACTGTAAGTATTTCTTTACATCTCAACAGCACCTCTCAGGACTCAAGTGAAGACCAAGTAGACAAAATTCTGCTTCCTCAAGAAGCTAAAAAACTTAAAAATCATGGAAATCACAGTTTATTATTTGATATCACCCAGCTGTGAATTGAACTCAAAGTTCAATATAAGAATTTTATACCAGCATCTGCCTTGCTTTGGGGCGGAACAAAGGACTATCCCTAAAACAAGGTAAAAATCCCCCTTTTCCCTTGGGGTTGCATGTTTATCCTTTCACCCTCCTTTTCAATCCACACAAATTAATTTGTGAAACACAACCAAGATACCACAGACACCCTTCTGTCCTGGCAGCCTGGAAATACACCCACTGACAGGCTGGAATTTTTAACACATGACATTTAAAGCTGGATAATACCATAGATGATGTCAAAGAGGAGAGTTAAGTAGGAATAGACATTAGACCTGGGGTGGCTGCTGTTAAGAAGAAAGCCTGCAATGGATAACTGGGGAAATAATAACAACATATCTTCAATTAAAATATGTAGGCTAAATTGAGCCATTTTGATACTAATTCATTGTCACAAAAGAGTGGTTTCTGCTTCTTAAAGAATCACCATCAAAGGTATTGGCAAAAAGCAGATTTTAATGGAGTTCAGTGGCAAGGTTCACTCTATTACTGACTCCAGCAAGGAAGTGTATATAGGAAAATGGGATTGGAGTCAATTTCGAGTGATTTACAAGGTGACCGGAGGTGCAAAAGGGTCAGGGGGCAAAGGATACAGATACAAACGAGGGCAAGAGGATTTAGCAGCCCTTAATCATGCACCATTTAACATTAAAAAAGAGTGATGCACCATCACACTCAACTGACTTTATTAAAAAAAAAATTAAATAAAAAAAAATAAAAATACAATAAAGAATTGATACTGCTTTTAATGTTGAAGATTTTTTTTACAATAGCCAACAGCTGGCAGATTTTTTTTGTGTAAAATGAAGGTATTTAGCGAATTTAAATATTTATTTATAGACAAATTTCTAAAGCATAAAAATGGCAGGGGGTTAGAGTGAGATGATCTGAAAGACCCCGTTGAACCCAAACCATTCCATGTTTTTGAGTAACAGGCATTTGCAGGTTTTCAAACTCTAATGTAAAACTCAGATGAAGGTACAGATGGGTGGAAGACAACACTGAATGTGAGGACAGTAGCACTGAGTTCTATTTTCCTGTTCATTAGAAAATGCTACTGATCTTTGCCAGGCCATGGAATGAGATAAAGGAATTATCTAACACACCCGTTTTATATTTTTTTCCTAGTAAATATTTATGATTTTTTTTTTTTTTGGTGGGATATAGGGAGGGGGCAATTCAAGCCCATCTTTTCAAGAGATCTGGAGTAAAAGACTGTGCTACAAAGTTCTTGGTGAACATTTAACAACATGAGAGAGGGCTAACCCTGTACTTGCATGAAAAATATCTAATTCTTGTGTCAGAGGGTGAAAATAAACTTCCTGGTATCCAAACTGGATGCTCTCTGGAATTCTGGTTTCTCCAATGGACTTCGTAGATGAGAAGGTGAAGGATTTCCTGGGATGCTGCACAACCTGCTCAGGCCAAGGAGGGAGTTCTCATGGTTCTTGCAAGATGGAGCCTGCTGGAAGTTCCTAAGTCTGCACAAACCAAGTCATGAAAACCTTGAAAAAAATGTGGGGCCATTGGAATGTCCTTTCCCCTGTTGAGCACACACCAGGAATCCAACAGGAATGTCATCAGTGTAAACCGCCCTGGTGAATCATTCCATTTGCAGCAAGTATTGATCTTTTGCTCTTTACAATTCCAAATCAAAACCCCTCAGTGGTCTGGTGGGGAAGACAATCTCCACAGACTCAAAGGACCACCCCACATCCATCACCATCTTTATTTTACCCAGGTCAGACCTCAGATAAATACAAGGTATAAAGGACTTTAGGAAGGCAGATGGAAGGTTTATCTGCAAGGAGATACATAGGGTATGAAAGATATTGGGAAGGAATTCCTCCCTGTGAGGGTGGAGAGGCCCTGGCACAGGATGCCCAGAGAAGCTGTGGCTGCCCCTGGATCCCTGGCAGTGTCCAAGGCTGGGCTGGACAGGGCTTGGAGCAACCTGGGCTGGTGGAAGATGTCCCTGGGGTGGCACTGGATGGGCTTTAATGTCCCTTCCAACCAAAATGTTCCACGTTTCTGTGATGAAGGATAAGAGGTAGATAAGTTACATATGCAGGGGACAGTTGGCTAAATCTGTCTAACCTATATCTAAAGATTTTAAGGTATCTTGGGAATCTTTTAACATCTTAAATGTTAAATATGATTTCAGTGTTCCCATTTTAAACAGTGAAAGTGAACTTCTCTTTCCTATTCTTGCTGTTTACAGGGAAGTGGGGCTAATGCCTCTAATTTTTTACTTGTTTTTGTTGTTTTTATCAAGTAGATGAGTAATGATGCAGCCTTTCTATTTCTTACAGACCTCCAGAGAAGTGTATATGTCACCACTGGTTCATACTGTTTGTTTTCCTGTAACTGGGAATGAATTACTGTTTAATCCTTTCTTGTCAATACAGCCAAAACCAATGGTGGAATCCTCGCAGGAAAACTCTGGAAAAGAATTTGCACTTAAACAGAAGTGGAAACAAGGCAGGTGGTTAAAATGAGAAATAACAAAAATAAAGTGTAATGACCCTAAAAAGATGAGACTGTGCAAGAATAAATTCGTTGTAATGATGATATCTAACTTTGGGGATTTTTTTGTTTATTTAGTTAATCTTTAATGAAAGGAGCAGACCTTCAGTCACTGTAAGGCTTCGTTGACTTCAGTACCAGCTAATATGCAAAAACTACTCAACATTGTATCTGGCATTAATCCAGTCAATAAACTCCTCAGATAAAGGATATTTTCTGGCCATTTAGGAGGAATGTCACAAGGAACTTCATCATTCCGACATTCAGGTTCATTTACAGGCAGCATTTTTTTCAAAGCCAGACAAGTTTTGCCCAGGACTGAATGTTCTCTGGTGGTATAAAAGATCTGGTTTGAGGTCTGGGTGAGTTTCTACTTTTATTGGCAAGTTTGCCCCTATTAGAACATAACTTGCCAAGCCATGTTTCCTTGAATTCAGGTGGAAAGCCAAGAACTAAATCTCCTGTCAGGTTATGGCTGGACAAGCCTAGTGAAGGTGATGAATGCCGAAAGGAACCCAGAAAGCTCCATGCATTTGAAGACAGGATACAGATATATTAAAGTTCTGAGATGTTTTTCTCACTGAGGGAAATCTCCATTTCCATTTCCATTTGGATCTTAGAGGTCCTGACTCAAATCTTGCTGATATTAAAACAGCAACAAACATATTTGACAAGAGTTTTAAAGGTTTGGAGCTAGGAGTTTGATGAGAAAACATTCACTGTGGTTTGAAATGTGCCTCTGGGATCATCCAGAAAAGCAGAATTTTACTTAAAAAGTGCATTCAGACAACACAGAGAGCAGCTTGGGGTGCCTGAGCAGATGTGTCCCTTCCAGCTGGGAAATGTCACACATTCCACAGTGTCCACAGAAAGTCTCTCTTGCAGATTTTTGGAGCCATGGCTAGAGCTCTGCACCACTGTGGCCCCAAATCAGATGCCAGGAGAAAAAAAAAACCATGCTGGAACAGGAATGCCATGGGATTTCTGGATGTGGGATTTCTGGGCACTCTTTATCTGCAGCAGAAATGCACAGGCAGGGTCTGGGTGCACAAAGAAATTGAGGAGGGCGATCATTTCTGCAACACTGAACCGATAAAGACCTTTGTCTGCAGAAATTTGTATCTCATGAAAACAAGGTATAATTCACAAAGTGATCTGAAGAGGGAAACAGTAGGAGAGAAATTTTTGAGATGTTGGTTTTCCTTGAGGTTTTGCCAAGGACAAAATGCAAGGGAGTCCTTCCCTATCAGAAACTGAGATGGAAACAAGCAAAGAAATTTGTCCCAAAGAAAATGAGCACAACTAGGTGAATTCCAGCTTTTGACAGCAAATTTTTGAATCACTGTGTTGAAACATCAAGAATCCAACTGTCAATTAATTAACACAGCCTAATGGCTGAATATTAAAACATTTGATTTGATCTTTCTCATTTTCTTTGAGGTTCACTCACTCCATGATGAAAATATGCAGATGTAAGCACAGCAAAACTTGTCCCACTGCAATGATTTCATAAATGGGCTGTGAGGATCATACAGGCACCACTTTAGAGAAATGTGTTTGTTCCAGTTAGGAAGGAAAACATTGTCACTGTAAAAACAGAAGGTGAAAAGCTCCTTTAGTATCTGTCCAGAAACTGCTGAAGACGAAGTACCAACTTCAGTCTAAATGGGATATCTACAAAATCTCACTCACCAGCAAAAAGTTCTGTAGATCATAACTTTATTAATAATGAGATGAACATGTTGCATGTAGGCTATTGAACTCACTCTGGCAGATAAAGAAGCATTAAATAGTGACCTTTAAATGCTAATTGCTGATGTGTTAAAGCTTGTAAACTGCTTAAAAGGAGTTCATGCATACAAGTCTTAGAGCAACAAAGGATGTGCTCATTTGGAATATTAAAGGAAACAATTTGCCAAAGCTTCAACTTATATTTACTGTAACAGTTGAGAAAGTAAATTTGACATTAGAAGTGTAGCAAAATAATGAAACAACATTATTAGATGTCCAAAGATCAGATGTCTGAAGCCAAAGCCACCACCACGTGTAAAAAGCCCAGTTGGTTAGAAGGCATAGAAGATGTCTACAACACCTTCCCGTGGCCACATGTAAACTGTAGAGAAGAAACAGAAATGAGAAAGGCAAAATAAGACAATAATAGATTTAAAAGGTAGTTCCCTACCTGGTTTTTGGTAGCAGGAGGACCATAGAGGTGGCTTCTGCAGAACCCTGCAGTGCTGATGAATTCTCCCTGCAGCAACTGCAGCCTCTGTCCCCTCCGAATGCCAAGAGGGCAAAGAGAGAGCTCAGAGCTGCACCCAAACCCTTTCCCCAGCAAAAATGTCACAGTATGTCTACTCTTCATGAGAAACCCCTGGGTAAAAGAGAGTAGCCAGCTGGACCCCTCCCCTGAGCTGTGGCCACTGCGTTTGTCTATCTTAAGTGTCCCGATGTTAATGTCCCCTGGCTACATGTATAGAGATAATTCCTGAAAAAAAAAAAAAAGGGACTTCCTAAAACCACAGAACAATTTAGGAAAAAAATCAAAAAAGTGGACACTTATTTTTTACAGCCAGAGAAGAGAAGGAGGTGAGAACATGTGAGGGAAACAACACAGAGACACCAGAGTCAGTGGAGAAGGAGGGGAAGGAGGTGCTCCAGGTACCGCAGCCAAGATTATTCTCCAGGCTGTGGTGAAGAGCAGGGTAAAACAGCAGAGCCCCTGCAGCCCATGGGGATCCACAGGGGATGCAAAGATCCATCCACAGCCTGTGGGGATCCACAGGGGATGCAGAGATCCACACACAGCCCATGGGGATCCACAGGGGATGCAGAGATCCACCCACAGCCCATGGGGATCCACAGGGGATGCAGAGATCCA
>VXAC01006323.1:9124-53728 GCA_013399225.1 Rhipidura dahli
GGGGCACCGGGCACCGGCGGGCGCGGGCAGGACTCTCCCGGGACATCGCCGACCGCCCAGAGCCACCGAGGCGGCGCTGGACTGTTCGCCGGGGCCAGGGTGAGTCCAGCGCCGAGGGGTCTCTGCGGGAGAAGGGAGGCAGGAGAGCGGCAAAGGGGAGCGGCACATCCCGGTCACCTGCCCGCAGGTACCCGGTGCCGGACAGGGATGCCCGGGTCGTGTCCCGATCCAGCCCTGCCCGACACGGACACAAAAGGGCCGGGAGCCGTCCCACTGCCGCGAGCACGGCACTCGGGAGGTACTTGGGGTCTGGCTGAGAGCTCAGGGCTGGATGAGGTGGGGAGGGACATTGGGATGGATGCGTTTTCTAAACATCCCTGCCAACCCCAGGTAAGACACACGGACAGCCTCGGGTAGGGCACGGAGTAAAAACATTTGGGAGGCAAGGAATGATTACATGAATCCAAACGTAACCTGCACTTTCCATTTACTCAACATCAAAGCTTTATGCTGGAAAACCCAACACTCTTGTTTTGAAAATGTGTCTGATGGGTAGTTCATGTGTAAAGTTGCTCTTAAAATTCCCTAGTTTGTAGGAGAAACAGGACATTTCAGCAAGATACTGTTGGGAGATGACGCTTCATGAACAGTTATTTGACATTATTTTTCCTCCATAGTTGATTCTATCTGACTACTCAAAATCTGCCTTGCAGTAGTGGCACGCTTTGGGTCCATTGACAGATTGTGTTATATCAAAGTGCTTGATGGCTAAATCAGAGTGGATTTTTTCCCAAAATGCTCCCCTCCAGAGAAAAAAAATTAGGAATTGAGTGCGATCAAATTAAACAAAGTGATTGGTTTTTGGTTTTAATTTTGACAAAATTAAAACAACAAAGTATTTATCTCTGACTCAAGCTGAAATAAAAAAAATTTCCTCTTTAGATTATTAAACCAAGGATATAATATAGAAAAAAAAAAGTATAAAATGTTGAAGTGTTTGAGCACTTTGGAAATTAAGCATTTCACAGAGCTATTGCCAGGTACAGTGATTTGCTGCATTTGTTTTATCTCCATTTTTGGAAGCTGAGATATTCCCTCAATGAATTTCTGTTCGTTGGAAATTCTCCCCCAGCTCTGCTAAATGTGTGTTTAAACACTTTGCTGAACAAAGGCTCAGGAAGGTGATTAAATCCAGGCTCAGCCTGGCCACATCTCCTGTTCTTACACTTGTGTTTTTCCTGAGTAATGTTGGTCTCCAAGAGGAAAAGGAAACAAGCTGTTCTCCATCTTAAGGAAACTCCTATTAGTTATTTCAGAATTAAATATTTTGGGGAAAAAGAAAAAAAACACTTGAAAAGAAAGTTATTTCCTTTCAGGCCTTGAATATCCACACAGCCTTTGGACATATTTTATAGACATTGAACAAACAAAGGGTGGAAATGTTTCCCTATGGGACTGGAGTGGAGAGATATCTTTGTTATCTCTCTGTAAATCTTTCAACATCTCCCATCCGTTCTGGGTGCACACAGTGACTCTGATCTGTCCCAAGTGCAACAACTGCTGAGGTTCACTCTGGGGAGTGCCTTGTCTCTGCCAACACCAATATCAGGCTTTTTCTCTTTGAAGTTCAGCTGTAAAATAAGGGGAGAAAATCGTGTTCTTCACCTCGTAGCCCAAACAGAAGAAGCAGAAGAAGCTGGAAAATTATATTGCACCAAATACCTATTCCTTCTTTTATGGGTTTATCTCCGCATTCTGGGAAACTGCCTAATCAGATTTCATATTTAATATAAAAAATAGTAGGACAGATGATATCATATCCTCAAAGCTAACTAAATTTTGTATTGTGCAGTCTTGCTTAATCAAAGTTTCATTTCCATTTGTTCAGGGCATATTTTGTCACTTTTTGTTGTTTTTTTTTTTTTTNCATCTTAGAGATGAAACTCAAACCCATGCCTGCTGACACCCCCAGTCAAAGCCAGGAACACGAGTGTTTCTGGAGGTGAGCATTAGGAAATAAAATTGTTCTCCGTGGTGAATGCTGTGCTCCTTGGCACACACTGTCTGACCTCCTTGCTCAGGAAACAGGAGAGATCCAAATGGATTCCAGGTACTCACATCTGGGCTGTCTTTCAGCTCAGTATCTCTGGGAAGGAGTGGAGGGTTGGGGTTTGTGCAAGCCCCAAAAACAGGATCATAAGGGCTGAGAATTTCGGGTGAAACTTGGCTTGTTCACGGGAGTGGGAAACCAAAGGGTACGAGCCCCCCAGGCCAAGGGACACTGAGGCAGGATGGAGAGGACAGGCTAGTGGCGTTTGGTGCTGGGAAATCCGGAGCGAGTGACCCCCACAAAGCAAAGCTTCCGTGCTCACGATGGGGCGCAGGGAGATGCAGGCGGGCTCTCCCGGCGGGCTGCCCCCGCTGTTCCCCCTCCGAGCCCCTGTCCCTCCCGAGGAGAGCTCGGAGCGCGCTCCCCCGGCGCTGCCCCGTTTCCAGAGCTCGCTGCTCCGCGGACAGACCTGTTGCCGTGTGCCCCCGCTGCCGAGCCGCCGGTGAGACTCTTACACCGAAGGCGGGCGGTCCCATGATGTAATGCTGCCGCAGCTGCCCGGAGCAGCCGCTGCCGTTGGCCGAGGAGCGGAGTCCCCGCCCGGGCGCTCCGCCCGCCGCCCCCCCGGCGGGCCATAAAAGCCCCGAGGCAGAGGCAGGGCAGCTTCCACGGTCCCTCCGCCGTTCAGGTGACCTGGGGACAGGTGAGCCCCGCAGGTGCGGAGGCGGCTCGGGGACGCTGCGAGGGCCTCCCCGCTACCTGTGGAGCCGCTCCCGCTTCTGCCGGGCGGCTCCTCCGGCGCAGGGACCCGGCGGGTGCGGGGAGCGCTCGGGGGAAGGGGCCGCTCGCTCCCGGCCCTGGGGGCAGCCGGGGCGGAGGGGCCGCGGCGATGCCGGGGAGATCCCGACGGGATCCCGGCGGTGCGGCCGCGGAGCAGCACCACGGACAGCGCCCGGCGGCNCGCTCCCGCTTCTGCCGGGCGGCTCCTCCGGCGCAGGGACCCGGCGGGTGCGGGGAGCGCTCGGGGGAAGGGGCCGCTCGCTCCCGGCCCTGGGGGCAGCCGGGGCGGAGGGGCCGCGGCGATGCCGGGGAGATCCCGACGGGATCCCGGCGGTGCGGCCGCGGAGCAGNGAGGCAAGGAATGATTACATGAATCCAAACGTAACCTGCACTTTCCATTTACTCAACATCAAAGCTTTATGCTGGAAAACCCAACACTCTTGTTTTGAAAATGTGTCTGATGGGTAGTTCATGTGTAAAGTTGCTCTTAAAATTCCCTAGTTTGTAGGAGAAACAGGACATTTCAGCAAGATACTGTTGGGAGATGACGCTTCATGAACAGTTATTTGACATTATTTTTCCTCCATAGTTGATTCTATCTGACTACTCAAAATCTGCCTTGCAGTAGTGGCACGCTTTGGGTCCATTGACAGATTGTGTTATATCAAAGTGCTTGATGGCTAAATCAGAGTGGATTTTTTCCCAAAATGCTCCCCTCCAGAGAAAAAAAATTAGGAATTGAGTGCGATCAAATTAAACAAAGTGATTGGTTTTTGGTTTTAATTTTGACAAAATTAAAACAACAAAGTATTTATCTCTGACTCAAGCTGAAATAAAAAAAATTTCCTCTTTAGATTATTAAACCAAGGATATAATATAGAAAAAAAAAAGTATAAAATGTTGAAGTGTTTGAGCACTTTGGAAATTAAGCATTTCACAGAGCTATTGCCAGGTACAGTGATTTGCTGCATTTGTTTTACCTCCATTTTTGGAAGCTGAGATATTCCCTCAATGAATTTCTGTTCGTTGGAAATTCTCCCCCAGCTCTGCTAAATGTGTGTTTAAACACTTTGCTGAACAAAGGCTCAGGAAGGTGATTAAATCCAGGCTCAGCCTGGCCACATCTCCTGTTCTTACACTTGTGTTTTTCCTGAGTAATGTTGGTCTCCAAGAGGAAAAGGAAACAAGCTGTTCTCCATCTTAAGGAAACTCCTATTAGTTATTTCAGAATTAAATATTTTGGGGAAAAAGAAAAAAAACACTTGAAAAGAAAGTTATTTCCTTTCAGGCCTTGAATATCCACACAGCCTTTGGACATATTTTATAGACATTGAACAAACAAAGGGTGGAAATGTTTCCCTATGGGACTGGAGTGGAGAGATATCTTTGTTATCTCTCTGTAAATCTTTCAACATCTCCCATCCGTTCTGGGTGCACACAGTGACTCTGATCTGTCCCAAGTGCAACAACTGCTGAGGTTCACTCTGGGGAGTGCCTTGTCTCTGCCAACACCAATATCAGGCTTTTTCTCTTTGAAGTTCAGCTGTAAAATAAGGGGAGAAAATCGTGTTCTTCACCTCGTAGCCCAAACAGAAGAAGCAGAAGAAGCTGGAAAATTATATTGCACCAAATACCTATTCCTTCTTTTATGGGTTTATCTCCGCATTCTGGGAAACTGCCTAATCAGATTTCATATTTAATATAAAAAATAGTAGGACAGATGATATCATATCCTCAAAGCTAACTAAATTTTGTATTGGTCAGTCTTGCTTAATCAAAGTTTCATTTCCATTTGTTCAGGGCATATTTTGTCCCTTTTTGTTTTTTTTTTTTTTTTTTTAAATGGCAATTTTCTGTAGCTCTCATAGATGGATCCAACCCTGTCCCTGACAGAGGTCTCTGAAGAACAGGGAACTCAGGGTAAGATCTGAACTTAATTCAGTTTAATTCCTGACCTTTTAAGTATGCTTCAAAATGAGTAAACTGGAAATCAATCTGGCAGGAGGGTCCCACATGACCTGCTGGAAGGAAATATTTGAAGTTTTGCTAGAAATAAACACCATACAGACATACAGATGTGTGTTATTTAAAATTCAATAGAAATATATCCTGCTGAAGGCAGGATCCTCCTTGCCCTCTCCCCCTCCCACCACGCAGACACTGTTCCAGGCTCCTGGCTCTGTGTGCCTTGCACAAATATTTGTCTGTGTGTCGCTGCCACTCCACTGCAATCGTGGCATCTGGTAGTAGCTGGGAGACTGGGAGGTGCTTGGGAATCTCAGCAGGAAAAAGAGAGTGGATTTCAGATGCAAGATCTGCGACAGCTTTTGAGCCTGGACAAACAGGGCGAGGTTGTTCTGCCTTAGTGGGGGTTTGTTCTGCCCCAGACGCCTGAGGCGGGTTCACCTTCAGCCTCCCTCAAACATCGCACTCAACGTGTGCCAAGCCCAGCCCTGCTGGCCCCAGCCCACACCCACCCCAGTCCTGCAGGAATCAGGCCACAGAGAGATCTCAGGGAAGTCTGAGCAAGGGATTTGGTTTTTTCTGCTCACCCAAGTCATAGAATCACAAAAAGGTTTGGTTTGGAAGGGACCTTAAAGCTCCTTGGAACATGGAAATTGTGTTCCATGTGTGTTCAGCACTTCACAATTCCGACTCTGGGACTCTGGCTCAGGGGTTTAAGAAGTGCAAAGAAAAGATCTTTCATGGCACAGCCCATGGCTGTGCAGGTGAACACATGAACCTGCAGCAAGCCAGCGAACCCTGCGTGTCCTTCAGGGGAGAACTTTGCCTTTTGATTTATTTTAGTTTGAAGACTCAGAATTTTTCATAAACCTGCAGTAACTTACACAATATCAGGCCCCACTTCATACAAATGCACTTGCACAAACTTCAGCACTGAACTCCCTCAGGAATCAAACTGAAGTCAAGCACTTGGCTGCACTGAGGATTAAAGGATATTTCCATAAAGTTTATGCAAAGATCTTTGATCTTCTCTTTATCCTGTGTTACTTAAGGCTGTACATTCTTCCCAAGTCATGTTCAGAAACACAACTCCCTCCCTTGTGATTTTCCAAAGCATTTGAGTGTTTTTAGTGCCCCCAGCATGACATATTCCAATTAATCCTGATTTTCAGGGACTTCTAAGCACCTGCCTCTTGTAATCTGTCCCTTTCCAAGTGTCTCAAACAGAAATACAAGGGATCCAAAATTGCTAACTTCTTTTGAAAATCCAGAGCCATGATGAACAGTTCACCTACAAGACTCCAGCCCAGGTGAAAATTGCATGGATTCAAGCCCCCCAAAATCAGAGGCAGTAGTCAGTACCTGCTCCTGTGAGATGACAATGAACCCTGCCATTAGAGCAAAGTTTCTGTTAGAAAGGAGAAAATTGCACCAGTGAGAACAACTGCAAATCTTTTCAGTTCAGCTCACAAAATTATTAATGTTGTGGTCTGTAATTCTGGCTAATCAAATATTCTGTTGCTCCGTGTTGCCAGTCGAATGTTCGTGGAGAAATCAATGCCACGAAGAGATGGAAAACTTTCCTCAGTTCCTCCCTCAGACAAGGAGTCCCCCTCTGGAGGCTCCAGAGAAGGGCAGTGCTTTGCAGGCTCGGACCTTGCACCTCAGATCCCTTGTCCATAAAGACAGACCTTGTGATCGCCATTTCCAGGGTACCAGAAAACCAAATTCAGTGATATCTGTAAAGCTCTGGTGATCTGAGAGCAAATGGAACCAGAGAACAGAAAAAGGTGATTATCCTGTCAGGTTTGGCCTGGGAGGAAGATTATCCATCTATCTCGCCAGACCTATTTATCGTCTGATTTTCTCCTGGCTTAGCTTTTATCACCTTTCTAATCCTCCCCATCTAATTCAGATAACATTTTATCTCAGCAGTTCTCACCCTGTGTTGACGAAGGTGGGCTTGGAGCTCTGGGCAGGTTTTACGTGACCTCACGAGGGGCTGCAGAGGTGGGTGGAACATTAATTACCAGCTAATGAGTTCACAACTTTTAAAAATAAATGAGCTGATATATTTTTCTAGAAGAGAGGTGTTAGACCAGTCTTTCTGCTGGTCTGTCAGTGAGGGAATGAGTTTGGAAGAACTCCTTTTCCGGAATTTTTAAAGAATGGACTCGTTCTGTGTAACATACACTGATAGAAATGTGTGTGTATATATGTATATGTATATATATATATATATCTGCTGCACAATGTGTATTTAAGTGGATGTGATATATGAAATTGGTTTGTGGGATGGGAAGTCCTGGAATGTGGCATTTGAATCAAGCAGGACTCAAAGGTAAATTTGAGGCGGAGAATGTTTTTCGAGTATTGCATATGATTTGAACCCACTCAGAGGAAACACTGAAATTCCAGAGCTTCCAGTCCCTCACAGGGTTCAAGAACCAAATCCCAGCAAGGTGGACATTTCTCTGGATACCACAGCCCTTTGCCTTTTTCCTTTTCATCCCAAATCAATGGGCGCTTTCCCCACCTTGTCGCTGGTGAATGCATTAAGGGCTAAACTTTATCATCTCCACAGCGGTTCCTGGAATAGCTGCAAGCTGAGCACTTGGTTAAGGACAGCCAGGAGGCTGGGAGAGATGATTACCTTCAGGCAGTCTCCCTGGAACATCCCAGGGTTCCTACAGGCACAGCCTAATGCGGGACTTAGGATGCTGAACAGACTCCCATTACGGGGCCAGCCATCTCCACACTTCCACACGGAGAGAGCTCCTTGTTAACATGCACACCAGTGGCTCCAGAACACAGCAGCTCAGTTGGGGCTCCTTAAGGGCAAAATCATTCCAAGGGACATGGTTTCAGAAAGGAAAGAATTTAATTTCTCTGAGGGTTGGGGCTGAGTTGCAAAGAGCCTGGGGATTTTGCTCACGGCTGTGTTGGAAGTTGTCGTGGAGCTCGGGGAGCACTGGGGCAGAGGCTGCGGTGGGGTTACCTTGAGAGGCACCTGCAGCCTCTGCCCCAGTGTGACCCTGGCTCACGTCAGGGGTATATTAAAATAAATCTTTGTTAAAGAGGTGACTTTAAAGCCTGTGTGTCCCACGGGAATCAGCAGCTGAGGTGGGAATTGCTCAGGTAGGAGCCACAGGCTCTGTGCTGCCGAGGGAGGCTCTGGCTGTGTGCCTGGTTCTCTTCTCTTCCCTTGCCCCAGACCTGCAAAGCTTTTGAGATCAGGAGGGGCTGTTGTGATGAGGAAATCTCAGTCCACTTTAATCAGCAGGTATTAACAACCCCTAAGAATTATCATTAATAGATACAAATGAGTCACTGCACAGCTGAAGTGTCAACTTTCTCCTGTTTACCATGGAACAATGCACTGGAACACACAAGATATCCAACGCTTTAGTAATACACTGCAAATAAACATCTAATTATCAGGTCTGAGAGGGGAAGGACTAAAAAGCAACAAGGATGAAGCCATTTGTCATCTCAGTTTGATTTCCTGTACAGAGTCCTGCACAAAGTGTGCTGGTAGCTCTCCTCTCCCACGTGTGCCACTGCTCCTCTGGAATAACTCTGATGCCTGTTCATTCAAAGCTCAGCTCTATTTTAAAAATCTACTCTCCCTGAAAGGGCTGTCTTTAAAAAAACCAAAAAATTGTACAGGAAAAAGGACAAAATTGCTCCTCAACAAAGGGGCCTATCAACAGCCTGTCAATAATGTGCCAAAGGCCAGAACCTGCCTTTCAAAGAGGCTCTGAAGCCTCGACGTGTACTTTGAGAGCAATTAAGGGATGTAAGCAACATGATGATTATCTCATGGGTGACATTTTCATCGGCTCTTTGGGAAAAAGGAGAGATGGGCTTGAGATGGCTGTGATCAATGTTCATCCTAGTCCTGCAGAAATGGCAGGAAAACATGGGGTGGTTGGGCCTGGAAATCAAAATGCACAAGGAAAGGAAGGGTGGGAGGAAGAGGTGATGAAGGCAGGAGGATTTTAAATCATAGAAGCTGAAAGAACAAGTGACATGAGAAGGCGAGAACCTGAGAAATGAGAGTGGGAATGTCAAGAGGGCAGGAGAAGGAGAGGAAGGGAGTGCAGGTGGAGAAGTACAGGAGGAAGAAGGCAATGGATCCTCTGAGTGAGGAGCAAGCCCAAAGACAGAGCTACGGATCCGTGGCACTTGCACAGGGAGAAGTCTCTCATGGGCACATCCCTGTGACTCTTCCTTTTCCCATCTCGGGCCCTGTGCCTTCCACCTCCTCACTTATCAGGGCACAGCTCCATCCTGAGCCTGAGGAAGGAGGAACAGAATATTCCCAGGGATCGAGGCGATGCCTCAGGGCTGACGTGTGTTGTGGTCACTGCCCTTTCTCCAGGGTATTGCACAGAGCTACTGAGTTTGGGCCGTCGAGTCCAAACATCAACCACTTCATCTGTGTTGTCCATCCATCCATCCCTCCATCCATCCCTCCATCCATCCATCCATCCATCCATCCATCCATCCATCCCTCCATCCATCCATCCATCCATCCATCCATCCATCCATCCATCCATCCATCCATCCATCCCTCCATCCATCCATCCATCCATCCATCCCTCCTTCCTCTCTTCTGTCTTCGTGCTGCAGGTTCCAACACAGTCCCAGGGACAGGAGTGCGAGGGGCAGACGGAGCTGGAGGGGTGCAAGGCAGGACTGCAGGTGGGAACCTCAGCCAGACAATGCTCAGGAAAATGCCTGAGGGATGAGAGGAGCCTGGACACTGCCCCAGAACAGCGGCTGCATCAGTGGGATCAGCTCAGCCCCAGCTGTCCCGGGTAGACTGGGAGAGCAGAGCCCCCACGGACTCTGCTGCCAGCACCAGACCAGGACAGAAGCCAAACAGAAGCCCAGATGTTGCACGTACCCAGCTGTTTTGGAGCTAGGCAAAATGTTTAATGGAAAATACATCTGCAAAAGTGCACATTTGGCTGCAGTATTTCCCCAGTTTGCTGAATTTCTTGTTTAGGGAAACAAACTTAATTGCAGCAGAACAAAATGTTGCTTAATTTGCTATAAAAATCTCCTTCCTGCATTTCATTTAATGAAAAAAATTAAAAATGTTAATGTTGAGTGAAATAAATGATTTTTTAAATGTTTGGAAATCTCCCTTGTCCCAAAAGATCCTGTTATATTCCCAGCTCCTCTCTGCATGTACAGCACAGAGGAGCACACATCCAAATTTCTGTGTGCATCTCCACAAGCGCACACTCACATCCTAGGCAAACAATTCCAGGCAGCTCTGACAGGCATAAGCTGCTCTGCAATCTCCAGGAGTGCCTTTTGAAGAGGATCTTAATAATAAAAATAATGTTATGTTACTAGTTAAACATTGGGAATAATTCCTCCATCACAGGCAAACTGTGCTGAAGCCAGGAATGAACCCACACGTTCCCTGGGAGGAATCCCCAGGGCCCCAGCAGGATGCATTAACAGCTCGTCTCTCCAGCGAGCCGTGATGGGAACAGCACGGAGCAAAAAAAAGGTAAAGTGGTTAAAAAACCCTTGTGTTTTTAGAGCCCAGTCTCCCACAGAAATCTTCCGAGATGCTGAGCTCTCCACTTCTGATTTGCAAGAAATAATAGTTTGGAAGCCCAGCTGAGACTCCTGGGCTGTAAATTTTCTGTACTGTTTTTCTCCAGACCCATTCGCTGTCCTGCTAATTAATCCAGGTAATGGCTGGGTTGGATTTTCCCCCTTCAGCAGCAGTTTTCCTTTTTGTTAACACAAGCACAGAGAACCGAAGAACCGATCTCTCGAAGGATCCTGGCTGGCAGCAATATCACCATCTGACTGAAGAGAACTCAGCCACACGCATAATCCTCGGGAAAATTCATCTCCACCCTCCCGCAGACCCCGGTGAGAGCCCTTGAAGTGGAAATTAAAGTCTATTGAGTGGCAACTGCACCTGTTTAGAGAGGAGAGTGCGGGTAAGAGGTGCACAAAGGGAGATGAGCAGCGCGGAGAGAGGAACTGCTGGAGGTGGGGAGGAAGAGAAGTGGAAGGAAGGGGGGTAAAAAAAGTGTTGGTTTGTTGAAGTCGATCCAATCAGTTGTGTGTTTCCACCCTGCCCCTGATTTGCTCCGTCCCCGCTCTCACAGGCACTGCTGGAAGCTCCGGGGGGTTCCCCAGCAGCCCCGGCCCCGCTGCTCCCGGGCTGCGAAGCCGCAGCTCCTGCGCGGTCCTTGCGGACTCAGAGCAGCCCCCGCTCACTGCCGCCGCTGCAGCCCCGGCCCAGGGATGCTCGTGAGCAGCCCCGGCTCTTCCCCAGCGAGGGCACAGCCCCGTGTGACAGCCTCAGCCCCCTCATCCGTGGCTCCCAGTGCCATCTCAGATGTCCCCACGGTCTGTAGGAGAGGCCACACAAAATTGACTTGATTCATAAATTTTGTTCATGGATTTTCACAAAGGCCAGAGAGCCAGAGACCAGTGCTGTAGAGTGATCTGGGTGCAGGCTCCAGGGAAGTTTTCATTCTGAGACCCACGACTTGATCACAGAATTCCTGTCTCCTTCTGTCGCAATTCCAGTGAGACCTCGGATGTCGGCAAACAGGGCCCCAGGCTATTTACCCTTCAGATGAGGCTCTAAAACCTTAGTCAAAGAGCCCTGAAAAAGCTTTTTATTGTGGAAGTGAATAATCACCCCTTACACTCTACACAGGCATTAGAACAGTAATGTGAGCTTTGTCCCGTCACTGCAATTCCGTGTGTGCCCCAGAATCAACTGGGCTGAACCAGGGTTCCTGGGGTGAGGACAGGAGGGGGAAGAGGTTCATCCCGAGAACACCCCGAGGCTGAGCTGAGCAAACGAGTCAGGCAGAAGAATTCCACCGGTGTTGGCAAATTTTTCTCTCTCACTGGACTTGATAGCAGCCGGTCCCCTGTGAATCCCTGACCTTCACACTCCGCGGGCTGCCTGGGATGGCTGACAGAAACCACAGGAGATTTTTTCCTGTTCCTGATTGTCAGAGCACACAACAATTCTGGTGTGAATGTTGTTGCATCTGCTTTGAACAAGTCCTGTCAGCAGCACCTCTGCAGCTTCCCAAAGCTGTGCCAGGACACGCTTTGGTGTGAACAAGGATAGGGAAGAACTTGCACTCAAAAAGTCGCAGAATCCCAAATGGTTTGGGCTGGAAGGACCATAAAGCTCATCCAGTTCCACTCCTGCCATGGGTGGGGACACCTTCCACTATCCCAGGCTGCTCCAAGCCCTGTCCAATTCCACTGACTGTTCCAGGTGGGATTTGAAGTTAGCTGGGTGTCTGATCCAACCATTTGGCTGCAGTTTGTGTAGCCAGGACATCCCTAGACAACGGGATAACCTCCCAGTCCAGTCCTGCCCTAGGGTGAGAGGAACTGTTGTGCTGACTGGGCAGGGAGGCTACATGACTGAACACTAAAAGCCCAGCTGCCAAAGAATCATCCCTAAAATACCTTCCTTGACTCCTAAACTCCAGTCTTGTGCATTAACCAACTAACTGGGTGGAAGGGCACCCTGTGATAACTTGCCTTGTTTCTGCCTTTTGACTCCCAAACACTCCCCTCTCACTTTTCCCTTTTAGCCCTCCTGTCCCTTGGCCCTTTTCTCTCTCCACCTTTCCTCTGATTGCTGAGCAGCTTTTTGACTTTTCCATCAATAAGTCTAAAGACCATTTGAACTGCTCTGGTCCCCCTTCTCTCCTCCCTCCAGTTCCAAGTCAGGCAAGCTCATCGATCAGAGGAGCTCAGGAAATATCTGGTGTTTTGTTGTCAGGCTGATAATAACATTGCAGTTGTGAATGGGCTGCTGCAGGCCTGATCATGGACACCTGCAGGGTTTGTTTAATTGCATTTAATGACAAATCCTATACAGAGGAGCATTGCCAGAGAGATTTATTATCCGCCAAAGAGGCAAAGCACAACAGCTCAAAATATAATTTGCACTGAGCATTTTTCCCCCTGCCTCTCTTTAAAGCACGGTAATAAATGACAAATCGGGTAAAGTGGGAGACACGGGGCTGGGGAGGAGGTGGGGGGCAGAGGACAGGGATTGAAACCAAAGGAAATAACAGCAATAAGGCCACATTGTTCTCCCTGCCCTCCCTGTGGTCTGGTGTGGAGGAAATACTGTTTGTTTAATTTACAGCCTGGAAGTGCAGCTGGGGATCTCTCTCTCCGTGATGAGCCTGGTCGGAGATAGCTGCAGGCCAAGAGTGCCCACTCTTTCCAGCCAGGCTTTTTGCCGTGTGCTGGAGCTAAGTTTAGCTCCCATCCATAGAAACAATTACCAAGGAGCCTCCCAGCGCCCGGGAGGGGGGCAGGTCCAGCTGCCACCGCTACAAGGAGCCACGTCCCTGAAACGTCTGGGACGAGCCAGAAGTGGCAGATCCCTTCCTGAAAAATATCACACGGAGAAATACGGCCCCACGGAGACAGTCCAGACAGAAACCTCAACGCCTCTGAGCCTGCGATTTATGTTTCCTGCTAAACACCTGCTCTGAGCAGGGAATGTCTGGCTGTGAAACCAAGAGAGGAGCTCTTGCTCACACTTCTCCTGTCTTGATTTTCACGTGACTATCTAGCAATGATTTGTGGTAAATCCCTTTGTGGAGCTGTGTCCCAGAACAAGGACTGAAAAGTGTCCTTGTCACCTGGAATTCCAGCCCAGCTTAGCACTTCCCAAAAGGTCTTCTTTCTCAAATTCATTCTTCTTTACAATTCATCCTCTCTTCCAATAATCTTGGGCTGAAAACTGAATTGATCTGCATTTTTATTTCTAAATATTGTCTCACTCCCCAGATGTTTTCACTGCAGACCCCTCTTTGGGAGGGCAGAGAAGCAAATATGGGATGGTTTAGGTGAAAGTGTAGGAAATGCAGGGCCAAGCAGGTGAACCTGTATCCAGTGTGACAAGGAGTGCACACTCACTGCTGTTCCACCCCAGACTCAGACTGGGATCACAGAATATCCTGAGTTCTGAGGGACTCAAAAGGATCATCCAAGTCCAACTCCTGGTTAAATTTTACCCGTGAGCTTTGGGGTGACGGCAGTTTTGTACAAGAACACATCTCCCCCGTGTTCAGCAGTTGGCTCTGTCCTTACACAAACACGGTGTTGGGTAACACCTGGACCCGCTTTTATCTGATTTCCTGGACAATGGCAGTATCACTAATGCTCCCTGTTAAATAAGACCACCTGGACACCTCCTGGTATCAGCCCCAGCTATCACAAACACTGCTGCTACCTAGGCCAGCACAAAGGGCTGTTATCTCGGAGCAGCACAAATCCCCAGACTGAAACACCCATCTGGAGTTTGAATAAAGTGTGCATAGAAAGCACAGATGTTATAAAAAGGCAGAGGGAGGGAGAGATGGGACTGCTCCCCATGAGCTCCCACAGGGCACAGCCCCTGCCAGCAGCAGCAAACCCAAACCCTCTCCTGTTGCTGCATGATCTACATCCTCCCATGGAAGGAGGGATGGGTTTATTTCTTTCCCTTTTTTCCCACCGGCTTACGAAAGTATCCAAAAGAGGCTGGGTGAAGATGGGAAGAGGGCGTTCCCTGCCTGATTTCCGTGGCTGAGGTGAGTAAATATCCACTGGACAAGGAATAAAGTCAGATCCTTTCCATGGGTGTGAGCCAGCACTGTCCTTCCACACCTCATCCACGTGAGGTATTAACAGAGAAAAGCTGGGCAGTGAAAGAAAAGCTGGACCTGAACCAGAGATTGCTCATCAGCAAATCCAGAGAAAGGAAACAGCAAAAGGGGTTTGTTTTCCTTGCTTAAATCAGCCTCCCAGCAGGATTCCAGGAAACTCGGCACTATCATTATCTTTTTCTTTGCAGAGTCCTTTTCTCCAGAGCTCCCCAGCAATATATTGCATTTGCTTATTTTAGTCAGACTAAAATACAACTGGGAGACAGACAGGTTGACAGAGCACTCCTGGAGAAGTTTATCACAGGGTAAGGCACGAGGAGCCCCTGCTGAGCCCTGATGTCCTAGTCTCTGGAGTGAGAAAATGGAGCAGAAACTCACGGGAACAGCCACAAATTGGAGAGATGATTACAGGAGGTTTGATGTGGTCTCAGGAGGAACGCTGCAAAGGGCAGCATCCGTCCCTGAAGGAGACACAGGAACCAGGATTGCAGGATGAGAACTGAGGAAGGATGCTGGGAGAAGACGTGTGGGAGGACGTCCCTGAGGAGGAAGCGCTGCTCTCCTGGCCTGGCTCTGTGTGGAAGACTAGTGATTTTGTTGTTGTGTTTGTAAAGGTGACAACAAATCATAGCCTGCCATACAGCCCAGGCTGCCACGGCCCGGGTGTGCACGTGCCTTGGGGTGCTGCAGCTCCTGTCATGGCTGAGCCTGCTCTTCGGTCCAAATGTCCCCCAGTTCCTTCTTTGGCCCCATTTATGATGTCCTGGGGTCTGAAATATCCCTGGGGTCAGTTGGAGTCACCTGTCCCACGCCCCCAGGCAGCCCAGCCCCTCTCCAGCAAGGGCAGGGAAGGCCTTGGCTCTGAGTGAGCTCAGCAAGAACAAAACCATCTGAGTTACCAGCCCTGTGCTCAGCACAAACCCAAACACAGCCCCAGACCAGCACAGGACCCAAGGAACCCGCCCCAGCCACGCCAGGGCAGGGTCAGGGCACTCGGACACCGCCGGCCCTCGATGCCTGGCAGGGGTTGTTGGGAGAGTTGAGCCCTTTGCTTCCAACAGGGCTTTAAAATACAAAAAGAACAAATTTTCAACACCACTCAGAGCCTCCATTCTCAAAGGTATTTAGGTGTGAAAATGAAACTCCTGAATCTTGCCGAGGCCACTGGTAAAAGCACTGAAATATCTTTAATAATTTGGGTTGTTCGTGCTGTCGAGCACTTTTCTCTTTTTCCTTTTTTGTTTTTTTTTTAATCCACCAGGCTCAGCACTGCCCACATCACTGGGACTGTGGCAGATGTGACTGAGGAATCACAGAATGTTTTGGGTTGGAAGGGTCCTTAAAGCTCTTCCAGTGCCCCCCCTGCCATGCCCAGGGACACCTCCCACTGTCCCAGGCTGCTCCAAGCCCCGTCCAGCCTGGCCTTGGGCACTGCCAGGGGTGGAGCAGCCACAAATCTGTTGCCAGAAGAGTTTTAAGCCTGTACAAATCGCTGTCATTTGATGGTGCCTGAAAGAAAAGATCCAGGCTTCATAAACCACAAGGACTCTCTCTCCCCCTGCCTTTTGCTTCCCCACTGACAGATTAAATCCACACAAAATTCCGAGGGCAGCAGTGCAGCCATCAATGCTGCAGTGGCCAGGCTGGTGTCTGATGTAAATGAAACTTTGATTTAGTGTTCCCCCAGAAGCCTCCCCAGCGTGTTCATCCTCTGCAGGCTGATCCCTCCCTTGCAGGTACCCCGTGCTCCACAAAACCTCAGAAAATAATGTCATGGCAGCCCTGCTGATGGAGGCACTTACAGGACAAAGGCCCTGCAGCAAGTTGGGGATTGGGTCATCGTTCCTGCTAATGTCAGGGTGCCATTTCTCCCTATTTTTAGAATTGTTCCCTTTGTACAGCAAATTGCTTAACTATAGAGATAATCTGGTGTTCGCTGGCTCTGGGAGCAGGGACCCATCTTCCCTGGCTTCAGGAAATAGCACAAACTGCTGAAAGCTGAAGAGATGGATAAAACCTGGGTACACATAAGCCTGCAAACCTCCATTTACACTGAAAAACCTGAGGAGCTGCTGCAGCCCTGACTGAGCACAAAGGAAATTCGGCAGGCTTCCAAATTACCCACTTGCTGCTTCAGAAGGAACTCAGGGATTCAATAAATCAGTATGGACTCTTTTCCTAAATTATTTTGATGCTTTTGGAACTCTTAGCACAGCTCCAAACTTCTCCACATTTTGAGGGAAGAGATGGGGAGCAATAGATTAGGAATTCTTGAGCCTTTCACATGGAGGGTGTTGCAAACCATCCCTCCCAGCCCTTTGTTATTCTCCACATTGTACACCGTGGTTGTCCCAGACACCTCAGCACGGACTGAAGCTCTTTGGCTTCAAAGCAGAGCTGTAAATTCCGAGTTTGCAGCCTAAATAAGGCAGGCAGACAGAACAGTTATTATTGCTGTGTTATTGGCAGGGAATTGAGACACAGGAAGATTAAATGACTGGCCCAAGGTCACCAAAGGAGCCTCCTCTAAAGGTGAGGGCTCAGCCTGGATTTCTGAAGTCTCTGCCCAGTGCTTCAGCCATCCATTCACTTGCTCTTTAAGTACCCTGTCATTATTTCTGTGAAGGAAATTATGCTCCTCCTGCAGCAGCCAGCACCGTGTAATTCAGCTTGTCTGAAAGGGAATATGAAATGGCAGTTCCACAAAAAATTAACCCTCCTGCCACGCAGCCTGGCAGCCCTCTCACAACGCCTCATTTTTATCTGCTCTTCCTCCCGTGGGGATTTCACTCCCCTCTTATTCCCAGAGCTCTGGCTGGGGCTTTTTCTGTGTTATCCCAAAAGCCCTGCACAGGTGTCCCCTGTGGGGGACTGTGGTCTGTAGGGGAGGGACACGGGGGGGTTTGAGCCCCTCATTTCTGCCCCAGATGTTGGGGTTCACCCACGTTCCTGAGCTGCTGCTGGCACGGGGAGGATCCCGGCAGCTCCTCAGAGCAGCAGCAGCTGCTGGAGCTCAGCGGGAGAACCGGGGAGCAGCCAAAATCCCTGACACCCTCAGAGAGCTGGAGAGGAGCTGGGGACAAGGGCTGGAGGGACAGGAGCCAGGGAATGGCTTCCCAGTGCCAGAGGGCAGGGCTGGATGGGATCTTGGGCAGGAATTGTTCCCTGGAGGGTGGGCAGGCCCTGGCACAGGGTGCCCAGAGCAGCTGGGGCTGCCCCTGGATCCCTGGCAGTGCCCAAGGCCAGGCTGGACATTGGGGCCCTGGTCACTGGAAGGTTGGGGGTGAGCTCCTGAGGCTCCAGCACGTTCCACACCCAGGGAGAGGCTGCTGTGACACTTCTCCTCCTGCTCTTTATTCCCTCATTACTGAGAAATTTCTTATTAATGGAAAAGCCATTTCCATCAGCTGCACTTTACCCCAGGATGTCTCTGAGCCCACCCAGGAACGGGGGGCGGGTTCTGAGGTGGATTTGGGACCTGAAAAGCCCGTGTGGTGTTCTGGTGAATTCCTAATGGATTCTGTGGAGGGGAAATTAATAGGAAGCTTTGGTTAATAGATACTTCAGATAAAAAAGCGAGTGCATCTGGTCACCATGGCAACGAGAGCCAGCGGGGAGAGGAAATGTCACCGTGTCTGTGCCTTGACCTGCAGCACAAACAGCCAGAGGGCTGAGGACTGCAGGGTGCTCACACAGGGGACAGGGACAGGGCACTGCCAGGCTGGATATCCACACACACCCAGAGGGTTCACAGCGTTCCAATGGAACTTGTGGGGCTTTTTCTGGGTGAAAACACGGTGAACTTGTGCCCAGAGTTGTTGTGTTCCCACAGACCGGGCAGGGCTGAGGAAGAAGTTGGACTTGATGATCCTGGAGGGCTTTTCCAGCCTCAGGGATTCCCTGATTCCTCCTGTCCTGACGCGCAGGGAGCTGCTCCTGCACACCCTGGAGATGCCCAAGGGACCTCTGCCCCTTTTCTTCTCAAACACAGTCGCTGCGTCACAGAATTCCAGAAAGTTTTGGGTTGGAGGGACCTTAACCCCACCCAGTGCCACCCCTGCCATGGGCAGGGACACCTCCCACTGTCCCAGGCTGCTCCCAGCCCCAATGTCCAGCCTGGCCTTGGGCACTGCCAGGGATCCAGGGGCACCACAGCTGCTCTGGGAATTCCATCCCAGGGCCTGCCAGGGAACAATCCCGGGCACAGAGCTCGTGTGGGAATTCTGCCACTCCGGCTCCAGGAGCAGCTGCTGCTCCCGGCGACTCTCAGAAGCTGCTCAAGCGAAAATTGGGCTCCCGCTGCCTGTTATGCAAAAGCAGTTCCTTAGCAACAAAAGTGAAATTCTGTTGCGTGAAGGCAACAGGCATCAGTGGGATAATCCACTGTAATTCCAGACAAGACCTAAAACGGGTGGATGGACTGAATAATAATCATGACAGACAGAATGATAATAATGGAAATAATGAGACTAAGCTTATTTCCCTGGGTAGGAGAAACCCAGCTATAAATAAAACACAATGGGAGAAACCCTGTGCCAGTTCTTTGTATAAAGATTAGAGACACTTAAACTCAATTTATGCCCTAAAAATAGGCTCTGGTTAGTAAAGAAAGCTTTGCTCATCTAAGCTGAGCGATTTACTGCGTGTTTTCCCTCACTCTGAGCAGGTATTGTCACTCGGGACGGAGCAAGCCGGGGATAGTGCCCCGAGGAGGGAATTGGAGGGAATAAATCTGTGCTGGCTGGCGGGGACGAGGCTTTGCCACCTCCAAGGCAGGAAACTCGCACTTTAAAACGCATCACACACCTGGGCAGGGCCGTGGCCTGGACTGCGTGACCCCTGTGGCTCCACAGCTCAGAACATTAGGATTTCATAAAACCTGCAGTTGAACCACGTCAGATTAATGCTGTGCAGTCGCTGTGTTTTGAAGTTCGATGACATCAATGAATTTAAGAGAAATAAAACCGAGCAACGAGCACCGACGCGCCTGGACAGCGCCCGGCCCGCGCGGGGCGCACTGGGAAGCGTAGTCCCGGCGCCGGTGAAGCCTCGCTAGCGGCGCTGCCCGCAGCGGGGCGCCAGGACTACNCCGCTGCCGGTCCATGGCCTGGAGGCGGCCCCTGGCGCCATGGACCTGCGCACGGCCGTGTACAACGCGGCCCGTGATGGGAAGCTGAAGCTGCTGCAGAAGCTGCTGGGCAGCCGCAGCCGGGAGGAGCTGGAGGCGCTGACGGCGGGGCCCGGCGGCGGGGGCGGCCCCGGGGCCGGCAGCACTCCGCTGCTGATCGCGGCCCGGCACGGGCACCTGGAGGTGGTGGAGTACCTGCTGGATCACTGCGGGGCCCGCGTGGAGGAGGGCGGCTCCGTCAGCTTCGATGGCGAGACCATCGAGGGGGCCCCGCCGCTGTGGGCGGCCTCGGCCGCGGGGCACCTGGGCGTGGTGCGGAGCCTGCTGGACCACGGCGCCTCGGTGAACCAGACCACGCTGACCAACTCCACCCCGCTGCGGGCCGCCTGCTTCGACGGGCACCTGGAGATCGTGCGGTACCTGGTGGGTGAGCGCGGGGCCGACCTGGAGGTGGCCAACCGGCACGGCCACACGTGCCTGATGATTTCCTGCTANCGCCTCCTCCCCGCCTCTCCCTCGTCCGTGCTGCCTTCTGGGAAACAGAGTACGCGGAGTGCGACACCGGGTCGGACCTGCTGCGCGCGGGACTACGGCTCCCATCACCCACTGCCCGTCCCGCTCCGCCCCGCGCGGCGCCATTTTGTTCCGCGGCGCAGCCTGAGATGGCGGCCGGGCCCGGGCGGTGAAGGTCCCGTCGCGCTGAGGGCAGGGGGGTCCCGCCGCCCCCCGCCCGTCCCGCGCCGCGCNGCAGCACTCCGCTGCTGATCGCGGCCCGGCACGGGCACCTGGAGGTGGTGGAGTACCTGCTGGATCACTGCGGGGCCCGCGTGGAGGAGGGCGGCTCCGTCAGCTTCGATGGCGAGACCATCGAGGGGGCCCCGCCGCTGTGGGCGGCCTCGGCCGCGGGGCACCTGGGCGTGGTGCGGAGCCTGCTGGACCACGGCGCCTCGGTGAACCAGACCACGCTGACCAACTCCACCCCGCTGCGGGCCGCCTGCTTCGACGGGCACCTGGAGATCGTGCGGTACCTGGTGGGTGAGCGCGGGGCCGACCTGGAGGTGGCCAACCGGCACGGCCACACGTGCCTGATGATTTCCTGCTACAAAGGGCACCGGGAGATCGCCCGCTACTTGCTGGAGAAAGGGGCCGATGTGAACCGGCGCAGCGTGAAGGGAAACACGGCCTTGCACGACTGTGCCGAGTCGGGCAGCCTGGAGATCCTGCAGCTCCTGCTCCGCTCCAAGGCCCGCATGGAGAAGGACGGCTATGGCATGACGCCTCTGCTCGCCGCCAGTGTCACCGGCCACACCAACATCGTGGAGTACCTCATCCAGGGGGGGCTGCAGCAGGACGAGGCCGCGGGCAGCCAGAGTGGGAGCTGTGCCTCGGGTGGGAGCCATCAGAGGGGCTGCAGTGAAGAGAGCTGCGAGGGATGCGGTGCTTCGGCTTCCAGTCAGGACGAGGTCCCGAACGTGTTCTGCACTCGAGAGGCTGCTGTGGAAGCGCTGGAGCTGCTGGGTGCCACGTTCGTGGACAAGAAACGAGACCTGCTGGGAGCCCACAAGTACTGGCGCAGGGCGATGGAGCTGCGCTGCGAGGGCGGGAAGTACCTGCCTAAGCCCGAGCCCCGGCAGCTGGTGCTGGCCTACGACTATTCCCGGGAGGTGAGCTCTCTGGAGGAGCTGGAAGCCCTGATCACGGACCCCGATGAGATGCGCATGCAGGCGCTGCTGATCCGGGAGCGCATCCTGGGCCCTTCCCACCCCGACACCTCCTACTACATCCGTTACCGCGGGGCCGTCTACGCCGACTCCGGCAACTTCGAGCGCTGCATTAACCTGTGGAAGTACGCCCTGGACATGCAGCAAGGCAACCTGGAGCCCCTCAGCCCCATGACTGCCAGCAGTTTCCTTTCCTTTGCCGAGCTTTACTCCTATGTGCTCCAGGACCGCTCCAAAGGCACTTTGGCCACCCACCTGGGCTTCTCCGACCTCATCGGGGTGCTGAGCAAAGGGGTCCGGGAGGTGGAGCGGGCCCTGGTGCACGGCAAGGACCCCGTGGCCGACTCGGCTCAGTTCACCAAGACGTTGGCCATCATCCTGCACCTGGTTTTCCTGCTGGAGAAGGTGGAGTGCACCCCGGAGCAGGAGCACCAGAAGCGCCAGACCATCTACCGCCTGCTCAAGTGCAGCCCCCGCGCCAAGAACGGCTTCACCCTGCTGCACATGGCCGTGGACAAGGACACCACGACGGTGGGGCGCTACCCCGTGGGCAAATTCCCGTCTCTCCACGTGGTGAACTTGCTGCTGGAGTGCGGGGCGGACCCCGACAGCCGGGACTACGACAACAACACCCCCCTGCACGTGGCTGCCCGCAACAGCTGCCCGCTGATCATGAGCGCCCTGATGGAGGCTGGGGCGCACATGGACGCCACCAACGCCTTCAAGCAGACGGCCTACGAGCTGCTGGATGAGAAGCTGCTCACCAAGAGCACCATGCAGCCCTTCAACTACATCACCCTCCAGTGCCTTGCTGCTCGCGCCCTGGACAAGCACAAGATTCCCTACAAGGGATTCATCCCTGAGGAGCTGGAAGCCTTCATTGAGCTGCACTAGGGTGGGAGAGCCGACGGTCCCAGCCTGTCCCACCCCGCTGAGGTTGTGCAGCTGGAGGACTCGGGCTGGCTGTGCCAAGGTGCCCAGGGCTGTCACTGTGCTGAGCTTTGTCCCCATCTGTCACAACCCAGCTGGCGTGTCAGGGCAGGGGAGGAGGAGGCTTCAGAGCTCGTGGCAGTCCCTCGTTGTCTCCTGCAGGTACCAGCTCTCTCCAGTGCACTCTGCCCACAGAAGGCCACGGCCCCTGCCCTTCCCCATGCCACCGTCTTGTCCTGAGAAGGAAGGAAATGGAGATTCCCTGGCACCTGCTGCCTCTCCTGTTAGTGCTGGATTAACTCAGTGTTCAGCTTTGGAGCAGCTACACATCCCCCACGTGATCTGGCCCTTCCCACCCCACACACCCAACAGATAGAAAGTGAGTGAGGAATAAAATACCCTCCAGCTAATCCCTTCTCCTCCCTCCTGTCAGCTTTGGGACAGCCCATGCCCAATGTGCACGAGGGGCTCGTGCCCTGCCCAGGGTTGGCACAGGGCTGGGTGTGCTGAGGATGGGGTTTGTCTCTCTCTTGGTTGGCCAAGTAGCAAATGGTGTTAAACGCCTGAGATTTCCATGGTTGTGCATAAAGCTGGGATGTTTTTTCTCTTGTAGAGCCAGGCCCTATCTATGCTGCAAGACTTCTCCAATCCTGTAAGATAGAGGAAGGTCAGTTCTGGTTATACAGTTTTGTCCATAGATGTTGTAGTTTATGAATGGGGAGGAAAAACTACTTTGAGAACAAAATCCTGATGTGGTGTTCAGGCCCTTGGCTTGTCCATTCCACACCCATTCGCTCCATTCCCAGCATGGATGTGCTTTAGCTCCAGAGGTCAGCAGGGATTGAGTGGAAGGGTGAATGTGGATGGTTTGGGGAGCCAAAACTGCACATTTTGAGCTATTTTTGAGGCTGAGCTCTTGCAAGCCCTTTAGGCCAGGAGGTACCTGTAGTGTGGAGGTGCTTGGAGGGGGTTACGAAAGCAAGTGACTGTGATGGGTTTGCACCAGGGTGGGGCTGAAGGAAGAAGCAAGAAATGAAAGTTTAAGGTGCCTCCTTGTCCTTCTGAGGTTTTAGTACCACCTGCCTGGGCTCTGTTCCTGCCCCATTCTGAAACCTCCTGCAGTGGGCTCTTAGCAGCTGGGTTGGGCTTTTGAGTCTTTTTTTTCCTTTTTTTTTTTTTTTTTTGTAACTTCACTGAGGATGGTGCTACTTCCAAGGTGGAATTTGAAATCTCACCTGGCTGCTGTTTGGGCAAGCTCCTTCCTTTGACGAGGATCTGCACACACCTTGTTTTTAACTCTGTAGTCTCAGGGCAGGTTTTTGCCTCCATGAGCAGGACCCTCAGTGGTGGAAAACAAAAGAGTTTCCAGCAGTTTGTGCTTGTGCAGGGGGTGATGGGCAGCCCCTGGCTCATTCCCTGGCCCTGAGCGGGGTGGGAAGTACAGCTGAGGGGGGAAGCAGCTGCCTCGGAGCTCTGGGAAAGTCCCACATGGGAGAGCAGACCCCAGCCCCACCCTCGCTGTCTGTGCTACTGAAGCTTCTCTACTTGTATTTATCAGCCTCAATAACCATGCTCTCTGCCCCTTCAAGATAATGTAGATCTGCCAGTACATTTTGCAGTGTTAACTATAACATTTATTTATAAAGCGAGGAGGTTTAACTTGAATTGAGCTGTAAAGTGCAGAGTTAGTTTAGCTGCCTTCTATTTTTTTTTCCTTTTGGCTGAAACCTGAACTAAACTGCAGGAATGGGATTTGTTCCTTTGTGAGCTGATGAGCGCTCTTAACTTTAAATAATAAAACAAAAAATGGCTGCTAGAATGCAAGTGCCTTGGATTTCTTCCCAATAAGCCTCTATCTTCAGTGTTTTTCCTCTGTTTTCAGGATGTTTCCCAGGGATGGGACACTGTGGGTATGGAATTTCAGGGTGTTTGCAATTAACAGGCGTGATTGGTTCATTTCATGGTTACTCCAGTGAAAAACCAATCTGTGCTGCAGTGGCAAACATTTCCCATGGAAAAGGGTAACATTGACACTGAAGTGACACCTCTTTTTACATGTTTTGCCTTATATTTTGATGTAAATCAAACAGTGTGAGAGGATCTTTGTTTGCTCGGGTATTACCTGTCTTACACGTGGGACAGTGGGCACAGCAAGCAGAAAGAGGGACACAGTGTCTGCAGTTTGTTTTCCAACCCCAAATCCATCAGGGACAGTAAAAACAGAGAAATTACTGGTACTGGAGTTAGTTCCACACAGGGACCTGGCTCCCCAAAAATGCTTGGTCTTCCCCAGGGAGGGTGGATGGATAAAATATTTGAGTGTTTGTCCTGTCATTAATTGCTCCATCCTTAATTCTTGATGCCTTGATGGATGGCGGTGCCTTTGTGCTACAAATGGCACGTAAGCAGTGTCTGTAAGCCTGGGGATGTGCTCCTCCCCCCCAGATGTTCCTCCTGGGCTGCAGGTGATCTCCAGGTGTGTGGGAGAGCAGGAGCCAGGCAGGTGCTGGTCAGTGCAATTCCATCTGCACCCACGCTGCTGGCAGGAGAGAGGTGGGAAGGGACTTAATCCATGTAGGAGCAACTGGAGCTGGGCTCTTGTGGTTGGGGAATGCAGTCAGGTGCAACAGCCCCAAGGAGGAGAATATTCTGTGTGATGGAAAAGGCTTCACTTTTTTTTAACACATAAATAATCTGTAATTACATGGAGAGCCCAGCAATTAAATGTTGATAGTAATTACAGGGTGGGAGAAATCACTGCATGATTTAGGGGTAACTACACTGAACAGGCCTGATTGACTGTAGGGCCAGCTCCATGTGGGGAAAACACAGAGTTGTGGGGAGCAGGGCAGTGTTTCAGTGATTATTTTGTTAATTATCTTGGACAGAGAGGAGTTTTTTCTCCACTGTGGTGGCTGCAGACCCTGCTGTCCGCCAGACACAGCTCTGCCTCCCCTCTGTGTGATCCAAGCACGCTGGATGTGGCTGTGCTGAGCTTGTTTACAAGCTGGAGCAGCTTCCAGTTGACTAATTTTGTGTGTTTATTTATAGTAGGAGAGTAGCCAGGAAAGGAGGGATGTGTGTGTGCTCCTGAGGGGAGGGACTGTCCTGCACCAACTGCAGGGGACAGGAACTGCAGTAACACAACACCTCTTAACGGTGCTAAGGAGGAGAGAAACCAGGAAAATAAAAGGATTTCAAGCACTTGGAGGATGCCAGCAGGCTCTGGAGGGAGTAGATGAGTTAATCCACGGTCACTGGGTCCTGCAGAGTTGAAATCCAAACTGTTGGAGAGCTGGAAGCCAAGAGCTGGGGGCAGCTCAGAGTCCAAGGATTTGGTAACATCTGTGTCATACAGGGGTTGGCTGCAGGGCTCACACGGCTCTTGGACAAAGCTGCAGCCTGGACTTAGGGCCTGTTGGAGTCCTGGGCTCAGCTCCTCCTGGAACCTGCTGGGACAGACATTGGGAACCTGCTGGGGGAGCCATGGAGAGACAGGAGCACACACAGACCTGCAGAAATACCGGGGATGGGGTCACTTCCCTGGGCTGATCCCAGTGGCCTTCGGCATCCACTTTACCAGGGAGCAGCTCCTCAGGAGTCTGCGGGCTCTGCCCTGCTCTGGCACAGGCTGAGCTGGCTCTGGGCTCTGCTCCGGGAGGGAACAGCCGCATTTCCAGTCTCTCGGTGGCTTTGGGGTGACCTCTGCTGACGATCCGGAAAATGGCTGTGCCTGGAGCGTGGCAGGAGGAGCGAGGGCTCGGGGGATTTGCTGCAGGTGCCCTCCTGGTGTTAAAGCTCAGTAGGTACCAGCCTGGTACATCCCTTGCTCAGATCCTGCAAAATTACCCCTCCCACTCCTCATTCCTGGAGCATTACTCTGCTCAGTGCTTTTGGTTTTTCATCCCACTTTTTCCTTAAAGGCAGCTTCCCAAAATATCCCCTGCAGATTGTCCCTCAAATCATTTGGTCAGTGCCATCTTCCAGCCCCTCCACCCAACATGCAGAATAGTTTTCCATATATCCCTAACTATCCCTTTTCAAATTCTACAGGAAAGAACCAGAGGAACATAAATAAATTAATTAAAATTTATTTATAAAATCTTCAAGTAGCTCCACAGAATCCAGAAAATAATTTTCTCAGTTAATTGAAAATATGCACAAGGAAGAACAGTTCCAAAAGATCTCCATGTCTTTTTTCCAACCAAAAATGAAGAATTTTCTTTTGTGCTTTAGGAAAATGGCACTTTTGATGCACAGAATAACAGTCCCAGTCCCAGCAGAATCACTCCAATCAGGATTTGACATTAATTGTGTCTCTGACCTCAGCTGCCCCGGGTCAAACATTGTGCCTGGTTTGCTCCTGGCTGTCCTGTGGCCCAGGTGGGGCAGTTCCCACCTCCATCACGTTGTGGTCCCCGATCTGAACCATCTGGGCATGCTGGATGATGAGGGTTGGGGTCCCTCCCTGGCCAGGCACGATGTAGTGGCCTGGGGGGAGCTGTGCTTGGGAAGGGGGAGGACCCCTCTGAGCAGGCAGGGGGTGCATCGGGGCAGGGGGACACCAGGGCTGGGGTGATGGCTCTGGTGGCCGTGGCGCTGCTGGAGGCACCCAGGGAGGAGAGCCCAGGTTCAGGGCAGCCAAGTTCTGCTGCGCTTGGTCCCGTTCCAAACACGCCTTGAGCTTCCTTCTCTGCATCTGGTCCCATAGGGCTTTCTTCTCCCTGATCTTCTTGGGGTTAAAAGTCTTGTGCACTTTTCTGGAGAAGAGAGGAGAGCTCTCTTTCAGGGTCACGAGCACACTGAGCATCGTGGGAATCTGGCTGTGCTCCAGGGCGTTCACTTTGGGTAAAAATGGGATGACTGAGTCTTGCTTGGAGGGGTCCAGGATGGACTGCATCAGAGCAGCGCATGCCTGGAACAGACTCAGGTTGCACAGGAAGTTCTTGGTCAGCAGGAGGATGGTGAAGGCCGAGTTTTCCATGGCCTCCTGGAAGCAAATCATGTGGCTGCGTCCGGCAATGAAGAAATCCTCGCTGACTGTGGCACCGTTGGGCACCCCCATGCTCTCCAGCAGGTTCTTGACCCGATGGGCCTCAATCTCATCTTCACTGGTGTTCAGGACAACAAATGTGAAGAACTTGGCACCATCTGGCTCTGATGGATCCATGGGTGGGAGAGCAGGAGGAGGCCAGGCTGGAGAGGGGGATGAGCGCAGGGGAGGGGGATATAATGGGTTGGAGTCAGATTCCTGAAGAGGAGGAAGAGTTGAGGTGAAGGAGTATCCCGGAGGAGGAAGGGAACAGGTTGAAATAGAAGCAGGTGCAGAGTTACAAGGAATGCCTGCTGGAATGTAGGAGTCCTCTATGGACACGTGGGCAGGAGCAGTATCCACTGCAGCCCTTGGGTCAGAGACACCAGTAGATAATTGCTTTTCATCCTGCTTTTCTCTTGGTGTGTGAGGCTCTGTCAGTGTGCTGGACATGTCTCTGCTTTGGGCAGGCTCCGAGGGCAGCGGCATCCCGGGAACGGGGAGTGTGAGTCGACAGGGACTGACCTGCAGAACCTCCTGTGGCCCTTGTCCTGTGTCCTGCCTGGGGACAGAGCTGGGTGTGCTGGTCCAGCTGGATTCCTGTGGGCCGTGGTTCTGTCTGTCCCCGTCGGGGTGTCCAGCACAGCTGGGCTGGGGGACAGGCTCAGGGATGGAGGGCTGGGTGTGAAAAGCAATTGTTGGTGATGCACTGATCTCCAAACCGCTGGACAGGGAGGAACCCTCCTCAGAGCACAAGGGCCGGGGGCCTGAAAGGTCTGAGTTGTCTCCGATCTGCACTGGAGAAGTCCTCAGCACGCAGTTGGATCTGGTTGTGCAGGGAACTCCCGCATCCTCCCGGGATCTCAGCATCCAAGAGCTATTCCTCGAACCCACGCTGGCTGCAGAGCCCTGTTTGTCCTGTTCCTCGGCTGGGATGTTGTTGAGTGTCCCCCACTGAGTGTCCTTGCTGGCGTGGCAGGCTTTGTCCCTGGCCTCAGCACTGCACAGCTTTTCCTGTGCCAACACTGTGTACACCTGTGCCAGCAGTGCCACGGCACCTGCATCCAGCTGGGGAGGCTGCAAATCCTCCCTGCCTTCCCACACTCCTGCAGCACCCAGTTTGATCTGGTGGATGTACTGGGCCGCCTGGTTATCCCTCAGGGTATCCAGACAAATTCTTGCATCCGTTTCTTGCCCCAGAGTAAGCAGGACCATGGCTTGCAGTACCTTGCTGCAGGGCTCAGGGATCAGGTGCTTCAGTTTGTGTTTGAGGCTCAGCAGTTTCTCTGTTGGGGCCTGGGACAGAATGTTGAACACGTCCTCAAAGCTCGGCTCAGCGCTCTGTGCCATCTCTCAGCTGCTGGCCCGGACCGTGGACTGAAGCAGGGATGGGAAAAGCATCTCAGGGCAAAGGGTTGTCTCCCCGTGGGGCTCGGGGATGCCCCGGTCGTGCTCCTCGTACCACACAAACCCTTGGTGCTCAGGGGCTCATCTCGGAACCAGGAGCTCTCTGTGCTGGCAATCTGTGAGGAGAACAGAGGACAGCGTTCAGAGGGGTGATGTGGGAGCTGGGGAATGCTCCTGTGCCTGCCAGGCTCTCTCTCACACCTCCCAAATATTTTTGCATCTCTTCCATGCTTGCAGCTGTGCCAGCGCTCTGTGCGTTATTCCAACTCTGTGATTAAGCAAAGAGCACATTCTTTACCTTCATTTCACATTAATTACAACTGGTTTAAAATATTTGTTGAAATAATTATGTATTTAGGTAAATCCAAGTGTCTCCTGCAGGCAGCTGGTTCCAGGGGTCTCTCAGGCTCCTTGCAACAGCAGCTGAGGAATAAAACGGGCATAGAGGAAACCCTTTCCAGCTGATAACCTGTGTTATCAGGGAAGATTCACAGGGAAGAATTCCTTCCCAGTATCCCATCTAACTCTGCCCTCTGGCTGTGGGAAGCCGTGCCCTGGCTCCTGTCCCTCCAGCCCTTGTCCCCAGTCCCTCTGCAGCTCTCCTGGCCCCCCTTTAGGCCCTGCAAGGGGCTCTGAGCTCTCCCTGGAGCTTTTCTCCTCCAGGTGAGCACCCCCAGCTCTCCCAGCCTGGCTCCAGAGGGGCTCTGGCACTTGGAGCAGCTCCGGGGCCTCCTCTGGACTCTCTCCAGCAGCTCCACGTCCTTCTGACGCTGGGAGATTTAATATCCCCATCCACAGCTGATCCCTGACCCCTTGCACTCACCCCAGGCCTCTGATGGGATTTTAATTAAACAACAGGAGTGGCTGGAGGGGAGGAGAGGCTTCCCGGTGGGACACTGCTCCAGGCGCTGCCCGAGCCTGCTGCAGGAACTTTCCCTATTTAAAGGCAGCCCCAGCAAACGCCCCGAAATAACTCTCGAATGGGGAAAGTTTCTAACTTCAGCTTCCTGTTTTCCTGTCTCATGAAAATCCTGCAATTGCCCAATTGCTCTCCCTGGGGCGGCCGGGCCAGCCCTGCCCTGTGTCCCCCGCTGGGCACGGCGGTGACACGGCCAGGCTCGAGGAAGTTGCAGCGGGGGTCGGGGCGAGCCCAGCGCCGCGACCACGGCCCCGGTGGAAGGGAAGGGATGGGATCAGCCGAGAAGGGATGACGCGGCAAGGGAAGGGATCAGCCTACCTGCGGCCGGTGCCTGTGCCCGGGGCGGGCGGAAGCGGCGCGGGGCGATGGGCACGGCCGGGGCGGAGCGGGGCGGGGCGGGGCGGGACCGGGAGAGACCAGCCCGGGCTCGGGAGAACACAGCCCGGGACCGGGAGAACACAGCCCGGGACCGGGAGAGCACAGCCCGGGACCGGGAGAGCACAGCCCGGGACCGGGAGAGCACAGCCCGGGACCGGGAGAACACAGCCCGGGACCGGGAGAACACAGCCCGGGACCGGGAGCCCCGGGCGAGCCGCCTCCGACCGTCCCCAGCCGGGGCCAGCCCTGCCCGCTGTCCCCAGCACGAGCAGCCGGCGGTGACAGCCGGAGGGGCAGGAACCGGCACTTTGTTTTTCCCCTCCAGCAAGAGCAGGGAACAGACAAGCTGGCCAGGGATGAGATTTGGTACCGGCAGCGCTTCAGCACAGCTCAGGTGAGGGAACAGAACCCTGCAGCTTTAGGTACACACAAGCCCACACATCTTTAAAAGTAGGTCACACTTTATTCCAATGTCTGCTCACCAGCCCTGGCACAGGGACAAGGTCAGGACACAAATTACAAAAATAAGTTACATTAGTTTTTAATGCTGTGTTAAAAATAAGTTGAGGTCACTTCTCTCCTGCAACTCGTTTCAGCAAGAATTATCCACTCACAGCTATGGCTGGGCTGAGCTAAAAGGCTGAAGTGCAAGTCCCCTCTCCCCTTTCAGCACAGCAGTGTGATTTAAAAACAGTAAATCAAGATTCAGAATCTCCCCACCTTGGTTATCAAATCTCCTTACAACTACATCTGACTGTAAATTCAGAGAGCAGAGGGTGGGTACACTATTAAAGGATCAGTGCTGTTCTAGCCAAGGAGCCTTGGCCAAAAGAGCTGGGATTGATCAGAGATTTTCCTCTGGTGCACTGGTTTTTATCTGCTTTGCAGCCAGGGCCACCTGTGTGTCCTTCTCTGCCTTCACCTCCAGCTTCCCTGCCTGCTCTTCCAGCTTCTCCAGCACTTCACACCATTTTTCTGAGATCCTGTTGGTTCCCTTTGGCACTTCAGGTGCCTTTGTCACCTCCTGTGATGGTGGAGCCTTTTCCAGCGTGGGTAATTTTCTATCAGTCCTCATCTCTTTCTTGCCGTGCTTTCTGCTGTCCTGTGCCACCTTAGCCATGGCCCTGAAGGGCCCCACAATCCAGTTCAGAGGGATGTTGTGAGTGACGTACTCAAAGAGGACATCGAGGGACCTTCGGGCTTCTGCCACACGGTCCCGGCTCTTGGCCAGGGTAGTTCTGGAGAGGTCCCGGAAGGACACGGCCCTGGAAAAAGAGCTGTGGAGCTTGTGGATGTGTCGAGTGGCCTGAGCCACCGCTTCCTGGATGTTGCTGGGGAGGCCGTGGGCGCTGCGCTTGAGGCTCTCGTAGGCGGGCTGGAGCTGCTGGGTGATGATGCGCAGCATGGCCAGGGTGCGCGGCTCCACCTGCTGGGAGAGACACAGCTCAGGCACAGCCTCCGGGGCCCGGCCACGCGGGGCCAGCTCAGCTGCCCCTCCTGCGGGTACCTCTGCCTGGCAGGCGGTTCTGACTTGGTTTCCTTTGGGTTGGGTCAGGCTCCAGTCCACCCACAGCTGATGGAGCTTCTCTTGCCCCTCCAGTAGCTTGTGGCCGACCGCCTGTTTCACAGATTCAATCTGATGGGAAAAACGAGAGGAAAGGTTGTATTGCAAGCACACACAGAGAAGCACCTTCCTGCCAGGGAAGGATCCAAGGTGACATGGAGCTGGTGTGGGATGGAGGAAGAGCTTCCAGCTGGATAGCAGGGCAGGAAGGGCTACAGACAGGAGGAAGAAGGGCAAAGCATGGTGGTACCAGTTTTATTGCCAGCTGCAGTCGTGAGAGGGTGTCCTGGGTGCGGTGCCCGATGCCCTGCAGCTTGGCCAGGGAGTGCTGGTAGGCTCGGTGCCGGACCCTGCCCGACAGGGAGCCCAGGCGCACAAAGTAACTCCGCTGCCGCTTCTGCTCCTCCACGGAGGCCACGCCAAACCCCTGCACCGTGGTGGCCAGTTTACCTGGAGGAAACAAGAACAGAGCTGCAGCTGGGCTCCACTGCCAGCTGGGAGGGGTGGAAGAGGTTGGATCACCCATTGGAAAACATAAAGACCAAAGCTTGCTGCAGGAGCAGGAGGTTTGCAGTTGTTCAGGTGTTCAAGGCAGGTTAGTCCCTGCTCAATCTTCACATAAGCAGACTTGATGGAAAGGTGAAGCATGAACCCACATGTTTATTTACTTTTAGGCTGATGGTCAAGGACCAACCAACAAATGCTTGAACTCTGTCCTGTACCATGTGGCAGTTTGGTGTTGACAGCCAGCCAGCTTGGTGACAAATTTGGAGCTACCTGTCTGCTTCAGAAGCTGGGTCTTGCTGGGTCAGGTGCTCTCTGCTCACATGGGAAAGGACTTGCATCTACAAGCGCCAGGTAAGTATTTTCTTACCCAGCTCCTCCTCAGTCATCGGGAGGTAATGATCCACCAGATCTTCTGACATTGCCAGGACAGATTCCACACCTCCGGCCACTGCCTGGCTCACTGCCTTGGCTTTGCTTATGCTGTTGGTCACCACTGAGTTGGTCATCTCCACGCCCTCCTGGAGAGCCTCCCTGCCCTGCTCCAGGGCTGTGTTGATCTTGCTGGTGATGGTGCCATAGGCAGCATCCAGAGCTGTACTGACCGTCGAGGTGACCACGGATTTGGTCTTCTCAACGCTGTCTTGAACAGCTCCTTTGGTCAGGTCCACTGCTTCGGTCACTTTGTTGGCCACCAGGTCCTTGGCCCCCTGGGCAGCCCCCACAGCTGCAGTGATGGTGGAAGCAACTGCAGACTTGGTCCTGTCAACGCTGTCCTCCACCATGTGCTTGGTGACATCCACAGCCTCTGTCACCTTGTTGGTCACCAGCTCCTTGGCACCCTGGGCAGCCTCCACAGCGTTGACAATTGTAGAAGCAACTGCAGACTTGGTCAGGTCAACACTGTCTTCTACGATGTGTTTACTGAGGTCCACTGCCTTGGTCACCTTGTCTGTCACCAGCTCCTTGGCTCCCTGAGCAGCTTCCACGGCACTGACAATCGTGGAAGCAACTGCAGACTTGGTCCTGTCAACGCTGTCCTCCACCATGTGCTTGGTGACATCCACAGCTTTGGTGACCTTGTCCACGGCATCGGTCACTTTGTTGGCCACCAGCTCCTTTGCCCCTTGAGCAGCCTCCACAGCGCTGACAATCGTAGAGGCAACAGCAGACTTGGTCCTGTCAACGCCGTCCTCCACCATGTGCTTGGTGACATCCACAGCCTCTGTCACCTTGTTGGTCACCAGCTCCTTGGCCCCTTGAGCAGCCTCCACAGCACTGCTGACAGTGGAGGTGACCACAGACCTGGTCAGCTTGACACTGTCCCCAACAACATTTTTAGTGAGGTCCACAGCTTCAGTGACTTTGTCAGCCATCGCTTCCCTGGCCTCGCAGGCGGCGTCCATGGCAGATGTCACCTTGGTGGACACCAGCTGCTTGGTGTCTGAGATTACCTGCACCAGGGAGAGGCAGAGAAAGATTTTTTTTTTCAAAAATTTGTTTTCCCTCCCTGAAAAAGCTTTTTCACTTGGGTTAGTTGTGCTTGCAGTCTGTGGGAGGGCCGGGGAGGTGAGCACACCTGTATTGACATGGACATGTTCACTCCCACACACTGAGGGCACCTCTCCAGCTTTCCCTCCTGCTGAGCTTATTTATTTCCCCATATTCTTCTGCACCCATAACAGTTTCATCAAGCCATGGCTTCCCCAGGAAAGGCCTTTCCTTACCTTATCTGCTGGCTGCTGCAGGAAGGGCAAGTTCTCCTCCAGCTGATCCAGACCTTTACAGGCGTATTCATTCACAAGGGCAACTGGAAGAGACAACAGGTACCAGTTTATTCTTCCATGCAGGGATGGGGTTTTGACCCTACAATGGCCAGTTCAAGATACACTCATGAAAACAAGCCCCAAAATATAAATCACTATTCTGGGGTGGGATGTGTGTGGCTGTCTTGTTAAAAGTGAGCAAACCCTAAAATTTGGTAGGTTCAAATAGTCTCCATTTTGCCTTCCCAGCTTTCTAACTGTAGACTTTAATCCAATTGAGTGTAGCACCTGCCCTTGGTGGGTAGGGCAATGCGTTCAAAGGGTTGAAGAGTGTTGGGATAAGCCAGACTGAGCTCTGTCCGTACTGACACTGCTACTGCCAGTTGGGATTGTCAGAACTTGGAGTGAGAGAGAGCGAGCAGGGAGTTACTATGTAGTAACCTAAAGAAATCAAACTCTGTTTCTCCTGGAAACAGTTCAATTCCCAGGAAGTTCAGCGTGGGGAGCTGCCGAGCGGGAGGCTCAGGGCTAGAGCAGAAGGTGCTGTAAGGAGGTGGGATCACCCTCCAGGCTCAGGAACCTCCCTCCCCTCGTGTCCCTCCAGCCCTGCACTCACTCTGTGGCTCCAGCTGGCTCAGGATGGGCTGTGCCCCTCCGACCACGCTGCCCATGGCCACAGCAGCCACCGTCTCAGCCACGCTGCAGACACCACTGAGGCAGGGGTGGGACTCCTTGGTGTGGTTGTAGGCAGAGGAGACCAGGCTGAAGGCAGAGTTGAGCAAGGGCAGGCTGGTGACTCGATCAACAGCACTCTAAACCCAAGAGAAACGGTGCCATTAGAGCCCAGCCTGAGCTGGTGGGTGAACACAGCTGTGTGCCCGTCCAGAAATGTCCCAGCAAATCCCTCTCCTCATCCTTCTTAAACTCAGAGTTTTGGAGACTCCTCCAAAGGCCTCCACCAAGTGAACAAGCCAGGATTAAAAAATTTGACCTCTGGGCTCATGAATTCTGAGTCACACTGGTTTTAGCACCAAACCAGATGTGGAAGTAGGACCTGTAACAGCTCATGTTTCAGAACTACTGGCACCACTTGACCAGCCCTAAAGTTGTCTCTTGAGCAAAACAATTACCTTTTGTACTGAGTGGGTTTTGATTTGGCCACAGCTTCATTTGGCTAATCTTTCCGTCCCCCCAGCCTGGTTTTGGGGTGCTGGCAGAGGTTTACCAGCATGTATCAGCAGATGATTTAACTGCTGTGTGTTGCCCTGGCACCTACCACTGTCTGCTGCTCCTCAGCCTTCAGCAGGTCTGGGGTTGGGGTCTTTCCTGAGGCCATGCTGAATTCAGCTGCAGCTGGAAGGAAAAACAAGAGTATCACAGCATGAGCACAACTTTATTTCCTCCAAAGAAATAAAGTCCCACTAAAAGAGGGGAAAACAGAGGGTACAAGGCTGGGATCCCTCATTCAGCTGCTCCAGGGAAGGTTCAGGAAATAGGTGAGAACTATTTTATCTGTCTTGTGTTTTCTCTGTGGGTTGGGATGACTCTGGCTGGACACCAGGTACCCACCAAAACCACTCCATCACTCCCCTCCTCAGTTGGACAGGGGAGAGAAAGTATAATAATAGAACCACTTTGGGAAGGACATGGAAATCACGTGGATTTCCCTGGAGGATGAGCCAGGTTTCCCAGCTGCAGCACTCTATGGCTACCTGGACATTTGCCTTCTCACCCTACTGACCACTGAGGCAGGAAATCTCGCTTCCTGTGAAACCAAGGCTCAGAGACTTTCTCATGACATAATGGGACTGAAGAAGTATAAAATGTTGCAATATTTTGAATGTGTGTTGGCTTCCCCAGCGCAGATCTCAGGCAGTATCTGGACACTCCAGTATTGGTGATGAATCCAGGATTACTCTGAGCCTTAGTCAGGCACAGCTGGGATCTCAGCCCATTTGTTCTTCAGGACAGAGTCTGCTCTTCTCTCCTGTGCCACTTCCTATTCTTGGATTTGCCATGACATTTTCCAATGGGAAGCCCTCAAACCAAAATTCCTCCCAAAGTGGATTTCTAAGCCAAACACTGCTCCAGGCTCACTGGCAGACTCTTCCCAAAAGAAACTTGCCATCTGAGTTGTGGCAGAGTCCATTGTCTTGTTTCTTGTGTTCTTTGCCTCATGCAAGGTTGTTCTTTTGCTGAGAAACAGGAACAGAGAGATGGGGAGAAGCAGTGAAACCAGCATTTGTGAGCCTTGCACTGGTTACCAAGAGGCAACTTAGTAAAACACCAAATACTGCTGGCATTAAGCACTGAATTAGTGGGAATTCAGTGACATTTGAGCAGGGCAGGGATGCTGAGTGCTACGTGCCCATAGTAAAACCTGTCACACAAGCTGTCACCTCCGGCCTCCCCAGTGAGAAGCTGGGAGCCAGCATTCCCCTGGGAGCCCTCCCCAGTTTATCTGCACAGCAAAAACACCAGTGGATCCTCACTGGAGAAGTTGTAAAAACCTGCTCCAAACAAAGCAAGGCTGGATATAAAATCCGAGTCCCAAAGTCCGCAGGGTTTGCTATCAGTGCCTGTCCCTCTGCCTTAGGGCTGTGGAGCCAAGCACAGCTCTTTCAACACCATCACAAACAACCCCTTTGCTCTGTTATTTTATTTCTGGACAGGTGGAAAAAGCTCAAGCTGTGGAGTTTGACACTGTGGTGGCCTTGGTGTCAGGGCCAGCCCAGAGACACTGCAGCAAAAGGAATAGGGGAGGATTCTTGTTGGAGCAATCCAGGAGTAACTCCTTGGCTGATGTAAAATCTGTAAGGTCAGAAGTACAGGGATCCTGTGGCAATAATGGATGCCAGGTGCCAGTGCCAGGGACAATCCTGCAGCACAGTCGTGTTGGAACAAGGTTTGTTCTCCGCTGTGCAGGAGAAATCCACGTGTTGCAACACCAGGATTTGCAGCGTGGGCAAATCTCCACAGCATGGTTTTGTTTTCTCTTTCCCTGCAAAAGTGCTGAGCAGCCCTTGTTTTACTTCAGAGATTGCAGGAAAGCCCAGTGCTTGGCAACTCTGGGTGAGTGGTTCTGAATCCTTTGGAGAAGCCACAGCCAAGCCAGGATCGTTGGGAGTGGAAGTTCCAGTGGGCAGAGGAACAGAAACAGCACCACTTTGTTTTGGTTGTGGTTAGCGTCATATGAAAGTGATGATCAGATGATTTCACACCACTGCTACATCTGAAATATTAGGTCACTGCTGAGAAAGCTGTTGAAGCAGGTGGTTTCAGAATGATGAAACTTCGGTGCTCTTTTCTAGCATCAGGGTCAAGAGATTTTCTGGCTCCTGATCATTGCCCAGCTGGAGTCAGTGAAAGAACAGGGGCTGGCACCAAACAGCAGGACAGTGGCACCAAGCCCACCCAGCTGCTCCCTTTTCCCTGCCTCACCCCACTCCGGCCTGGCAGAAGAGCAAGGATCTTCCCCGTGTACGGTCCTGCAGGCCCTTCCAAAGGGCTTTTACCCTGGGAGACACCGAGCCACAGCCAGCACGGCCGGTTCAGTGGCTTAACTGGCAACTCCTTAATGACCATTGAGGAAAACAAAGCTAAATTCGGTGCTTTAGATGTTAGCAGAGAGGGCTAATCAGGGCAGAGGAATTCAATTGTGGTTAAAGCACCTATTTACATTCTTGTCGAGATTTGCCACTGATACCCAGTTTCCAAAAATGCAGAGCTGTGTCATGGGATGTCTGTAGGGAACGGGCTGCAAATGCTCTGAGAACAGAATGAGTTTTAAGAGGAAGATCAAATGAGTCCCAGCTTTGACCTTAGGACAGTAGTTTCAGGAGGGCTGGCAGAGGTGCCTGTCTCACCTTTCTGGATAAACCAGCAGCACTAGGAAACCTCAGAGATCAAAGGCACCCTTGTGGATGGATGCAGGGCTTCCCCCACACACTTCCAGCAGAAATTAAACACCGCAGCCAGTGGCCGCCCCTGGGTCAGGAACTGCTTGGACAGAGATATCTTAGGAAAGAAGAGAGGAAGTTTGAACTGAAACAGCTTCTCAGTAGTTCCCATTTACCAAGCTCTCCACGAGGACAGAGCTCTTGGTTTCAGCTGGAAGCTGTAACTCTTGCAAAGCAAGCAGCTCAACACACTTCCATCTGGAATTTTCAGCAGAACCAGCTTCAGAAATTGAAATCCTTTCCAACCATGCTCAGCTCCAGGCAGTCATGACCACATTTGAAGCTTTGTTAGTCTTGAGAAACGCTAATCCAGTTTGCCAAAGCTCCCCCCAGGAGCTGGCAGGGCCCTGCAGGGACAGGGTGCTCCTGAGCAAGAGCTCCCTTGTCACTCAGTCCTCGGCCAAAGGATCACGAGAAACAGCCCCGGGCAGGGCTGGCAGCGCTGTCACAGGAAGGGAATGCCCGGTTGGTCACCTGCAGCACCCATCCCAGGATGTCACCTGCAGCACCCGGGGTGTCCCCACCACCCACAAACACAGCGCTGGGCCGTGCACGTGAAGGTGACTGGTGGGACCCGCCTCCTGTGGACCCCCCCAGCCGGGATCCTCAGCACACAAGAAGCAAAAAAAGAGCTTTTAAACCCCAGACTGCTCAACCAGAGATCAGAGATCCATGGAGTTACCAAGGAGTCATCTCCAAGCCAGGAAGGAACCTTTAGGGAGGGATTTGAATCCCACAATGGTTTGGGTTGGAGAGGACCTTAAAGATCACCTCATTCCAAGCCCCTCAGCAGCTCCCCAAGGCACACACACCATGACACCAGAAAATGTCACCTTTGGCCTCAGAAAGCAGATCTCCCCGCCATGCAGAGGAAAAGCAAGGACCCAGCTCCTGCTCTCCCAGCTGCGGGAAAGGCCCCGCAGCTCCCGCAGGCAGCCAAGGGCTGGGCGATGGAGCCGCGTCCGTCCCACCTCTGCCCTGGGAAGGGCTGCAGGGAGCCCCCGGGACAGCTGGGGACAGCCCTGGCGAGCCAGCCCGAGCCCCCAGACAAGTAACAGACCCCCCACCCCAGCTCCCTCCCCTCCAGCCCAGCCTTACCTGCCTGCTCCGCGCCCGGCACTGGTGAGACTGGGAGCGCTGGGCGCCGCCCCAGTTAAATAGCCCCGAGGGTGATTGGCAGCTGCGGGATGCTGGAATTGGGGCGCTGCGGGACCGGCCCGGCCAATGGGGAGGGCAGGGGAGGGGGCTGGGGCCGCAGGTGAGGGGCCGGGGGTCTCCCCGGGGCCGTGCGGGGTGTTGGGAGCTGCTGTTTGTTCCCCCCAGGAGGGACGGAGCTGGCCGGGGGTCCCAGGGATCTGTCGGAGGGTGTCCATTCTCCGGTGCTTTGGCCGTGGGGTCAGGGGGTTATGGAAGCCCCTGAGTTGGGAGAGGGACCGTCGGTCCAACCCCTGGCCCTGCAGACACCCCGGGAACCCCCCCGGGCATCCCTGGGAGCTGCTGGTGGGAGAGGAGCACTGGAGCTGCTTGGGAAGAGGGTACAGGGACAGGAGCTGAGCTCTTGTTTGTGCCCCATCTGGGTTTGAGCCCTTGGGCTGCTCCTTGCAGGGCATCACAGATGTTGTCAGGAAGCCCCAGGGAAGCAGGACACGGAGTTTGTGGTGTGAAACATCATCATCATCCTGATGTTCTCTTGGCAAAGCTCCCCCTCCCCACACCAGGGCTGCTGTGCCTCCCCCAGGAGTCAGCCCTGCTCCCACCTCAGCCTGTGCCTGCCCCCAGCAAACACCTGCTGATGAAACCTTCTGCTTCTCCTGTTTGCTGGGGTTTCAGGGTAGGTGTTGATTTATATTTTTATCCTTGCAGAGGGCCCAGCAATGCAGGACTCCAGGGAGCTCAGGGCTTTGTAACAGCCATAACAAATACTGATAACTCCAGTTAATGCTTGTCTTTTCCATTTGTGCCTTTTCATCTTCAGCTCTCAAAAACTGGTTTGAAACCTCAATTAGGCTTCCTGTTGTCTGTTTCCAAGATCAGCGGGGGAGGAAACTGAGGCACAGGTAAAAATTATCTGAAGTCTTCTAACGCTATTAAAGTGATTGAGTCACCTTGTTTTGGGCCCCTGGATGCAGGAGAACTTGGCTCTGTTTCTGTATTGCCATTCAGGCAGAGGGGTGCCAATGGTTTTTGAAAAATGTGCTGTTAAGCTGACAAAAATGTGGACAATTGTCACTCCTCAGCTTTGGGGTTGGAAGGAATCCCCATCCTGAGGCTGGGAGTGTTGGCTGGAAAGGCCTCTGGAGCTCAGGTACTCCTGGAGAGTTGGGATCTGGCTGAGACTGGAAACTCCAGGGATGGAGATCTCACACAGCCTCTCTGGCTGTTGGATCTGCTGGATCTGGATAGTGTGTTAATGAAGAAGCAGTTCCCAATGGCCACCCTGAGCCTCTCCTGCTACAAATTGTGGCTTTCCCCTCTGGTTTGATCCCCTGCACTACTGGAAATAGTCCTTGTGCATTTTTCAGCATGACATAAACTTCATTTTTCTGTCATCACCTGGGAATCTGTCATACAGTCACAGGATCTCAAATGGTCTGGGTGGGAAGGACCTTAAATCCCCCCCAGTGCCACCCCTGCCACGAGCAGGGACACCTCCCACTGTCCCAGGCTGCTCCCAGCCCCAATGTCCAGCCTGGCCTTGGGCACTGCCAGGGATCCAGGGGCAGCCCCAGCTGCTCTGGGCACCCTGTGCCAGGACCTGCCCACCCTCCCAGGGAAGGATTCCCTCCTAATTTCGTATCTAAACCTGCCCAGTTTGGACGTTTTTGATGCAGTTCTGAAGTGTTTGATGTCTTGTACTAAAACTGAAGCCAGCCAGTGGTTTTTAATAACTGTGATGTTTGTAAAGGATATAAAAGTTGTTCTTGTCTGTCCTGTGAAGAGTTGATGAAATGCAGGGTTTTTTACAGGAACAGGGAACCAAGAAACGAGTCCTGTGTTTTTTGGAGTGTTGGGCTGACATGGCCAGTGCTGCATCCTCAGGCAGCATGTCAGTGATGCAGCTTCCAGGTGGTTCATGGGTGTGAAGTGCCCCAGTGGGTCAGTTGTGGTGGGATGGTGAAAGTCTCATGGGACAGGTTCTATTTAATGCCCTAAGTGGGTGAAACAGCACTGCCTACATGATGCACCTTCATGTGGCTGTGGTGGGGGACGGGGGAATGTGAGCAGAAGTGGCAGGTGATAACCAGTAATTATAATTGTAATTAACCAGTGTTTAATATCTAATGTGTGGCTTTAATATTAGGGTAAAATACTCATTGCTCCTGCTGGGTGGCAGAACTGCCTGCAGGGTCAGGACACCGGATTTGGGAGATTGCAGTGTCAGAGCAAAGGTTTGCACAATCATTGCTGTGACCCTTGGTGCTGTATGAAAGACACAGATTTAAATCAGAGATAAAATCATCACTAAGAGGTTTGGTGGGCGTGGGAAGGGCGTGGGAGGAAGTGGAGAAACACGTTTGGGGAAGGGAGAGGAGAGTTCCTGTGCTCGGGCAGGAACTGCAGCCCTGAGCAAAGCTGCAGCATCCAGCCCCGGGGCAGGATCCCTCAGGTGAGAGCCCACCTGCTGCAGCTCTGGGAGCCAGGAGCCCCTGTCCCTGCTGCCCTTCAGCTGCCCCCTGCCTCTGCCTGGGGACGAGGCCTCTCCAGCCTTGAGCCTCTCACTTGTCCCGTCCTGGTGGGGTTTCTGTTGAGTGCAAAACCTGCAGGTGGGTGCAGGATTTGGAGGGTCAGGCCCAGTGCTGGGGCCATTCCTTTCCCTGCTCTGTGGGGTGTCACAGCTCAGCGTTGTCCCTTTGGGGCCCGGAGGCTGCACGTGGCACTGGAGCTGCCCACTGCAAATGTTCACCTGCTGCTGCTCTCCCAGGGCACTGGCTGCATGAGTAACCTGCCACCTTCCCCGTGGTCACCTTCCCCGTGGTCACCTTCCCTGGGGCAGGCACAGGCACGAGAAGGGACGAGGATGATGATACAGGGCTGGGCTATGAGGTGCTGTGGTTCTGTTCCTCGGTAAGTGCAGCCCTGGGGTCTGCAGGGCTGAGCTGCCACAGCCCACGCAGGGGACGGGTTTGGGTCACTGTCATTCACTGCTGTGCAAAGCCCACCAACCTTCCTGGTCCCTCCAGGAGCGCTCTCCTGGGTCAGGACGTGCTGCAGGTCTCTGCTGCCCTCCCAGTGCATCAGCCCAGCAGGACTCTCCTGTCTCCTGTGCCTGCCTGAGGCTCCCAGCCCCTGCTCCCCTTGCAGCAGCTCTCCCCACCTCCCAGAGGTACAGGTGGTGGCAGGTTCCTGCTGCCCTTCCAGCCGCTCTGCCCTCACAGCAGGGAACAGCCTGATGGTTGCTGGCTGCTCTCCCAATATTCCAGTTCACCTTTCTGCTGCTTTTTCAGGCTGCAGGATGGTTTTCTACATGCCCGGCTGCTCCTCCCTCTGCTGCTGCTCGCTTGCCGGAGGTGGAGGTGGAGGTGAGGTGGGGTAATGTAACGCTGTTGGTTTTGGTAGATGGGAGGGAGAGGGGATGTCACCTGGGCCTGCTGAATGTGTCCTCTCCATCCCAGGCTGTGGCTGAGACCCCCAGGTCCTGCTCCCCCAGAACCACAGGCCAGCTTTGCCTGGTAAACTGCTGCTTGTTCAGCTTCCATCACACAGAGCTTTGCATGGCAGGAATCCGGTGACTTCCCGGGTGCAGCATGACTCTGGATCATCCCAGAGCACGTGGGGGCTGGAACACCCCCACACTGCTCCCCCTTTCCTGCAGCCCTCCCCTGGGGGCAGCTTCTCGCTGTGCTGCGTGTGACAGGACTGAATCACCACCTGTCCTTGGGAACAGCTATGCAGGGAATATGTATTTATGCACATAAAAGCATAAATGTCAGTGCCTGTGTGCTGCTTTTGGCTGGGATAGAGTTAATCTTCTTCCCAGTAGCTGGCCCAGTGCTGTGTTTTGGATTTAGCATGGGAATAATGTTGATAACAAGTGATGTTGTAGTTGTGGCTGAGTTGTGCTTTCTCCAAATCAAGGACTTTTCAGTTTCCCAGGCTCTGCCAGCGAGCAGGGGCACCAGGAGCTGGGTGGGAGCATGGCCAGGAGAACTGAACTGGCCTGGCCAGAGGGATATTCCACTGAATTATGAGTAATGTTCTTGTTTTAGAAGAGGGAACTTTAGGTACAACTAATTTAACCTCTAATCAATGTTCCACTACTAGAACGATCTAGAATTGAACCTTATTTTAGGTGATTTTGGGGCCCAGCTGCAGAGTGTGTAGGATGAGGTTCAGTGTTTGTTTGCAGCGTGGGGATTCACTGCATGAGTCAAAGTTTCTCTGGAAAGTGGGGGCTGCTTGTTTCTGCCCCTGATGGTTCCAGGGATGTTTTCTTTCTGTGAACAGCCCGTGTGTCACAGGAACCATGTTCACCTGCTGTGATGCTGCCAAGGGAAAAGGACCTGTGGGAATGGCACCCATGGAGATGAGCATGGGATGGGACCCTGATGGGGGTCTCTGGTGAGCCCCCCCTGCAGAGCTGCCCCAGCCCTGGGAATTCCAACAGCACAAGGACGTGGAGCTGCTGGAGCCAGTCCAGAGGAGGCCCCAGAGCTGCTCCAAGTGCCAGAGCCCCTCTGGAGCCAGGCGGGGAGAGCTGGGGGTGCTCACCTGGAGGAGGAAAGCTCCAGGGAGAGCTCAGAGCCCCTTGCAGGACTGGGGACAAGCGTTGGAGGGACAGGACACAGGGAATGGCTTCCCGCTGCCACAGGGCAGGGCTGGATGGGATACTGGGAAGGAATTGTTCCCTGTAACATCTGAGAACCCTCCCAGGCTGCGGGAAGTGCTGTGGTAGGTTAAGGTTAATCCTCCAGTGCATCTGCAAGGGCAAGAAATGACTTTCCTTCGGCCCTGGGAGGAAATGAGGCCTGGCTGCTGCAGACCGCGGGTCAGAGCCGCCTGTGTGCCCCGACACCCCCCGAGCTTTGGCTCTGAGCTGATCCAGGCCTGCGATCCGTGGCTCATCCGTGGCTCATCCGTGGCTCATCCGTGGCTCATCCACGGCGGATCCTCGGAGAGCAGCGGGACGCGGCACAGGCAGAGCCGGGGGGCCGCAGGGCACCGCACGCCGCGGGTTCGCTGTGCTGTGGCGGGGAGGGGAGGGGAGGGGAGCACGGAAACGGGGGGGTTTGCCTCGTGTTCCTTTGTCCGCGGGGCCGGGCGGGCGCAGCCTCGGCGGGGCTGTTCCGGCCGCGCAGAACCCGCCGCCATCCCCCACCAGCGCCAGGCCTCGGCCTTTCACCCTTCTCTTCTCTCGGGGGCCTCTTGGCAGCACTTTCCCCCATCCAATGGTTGTTCTAAGCGAATATTATCATTTTTAATTTCCTCATAGCATCAGTGGTGTTGGGGATAAACATCCTCCGGGACCAGCCCGTTCTGTCGGCTGGCGTGGCCACGCCACGGCCCTGCCGTGCCACCCAGGCCACGTTGTCACCAGCGGGGCCCTGCAGGAGCCCACAAGCGCCCTGGAGCTGGCAGCCTGGGGAGTTAGAGCCCTTTTGCGGATTGTTTCGTTTATTCGGCTTATTCCGTTTATTCGAATTCGGTTATTCGGTTTATTCGCATCAGGGGATTATTCGGTTTATTCGCATCAGGGTAGGGCCTGAAGCCCCCCAGGGGGACAGGACACCTCAAGAAGGGTGGCTGTCAGAGGGGAGTCTTCTCTCCCGCTGGGGCTCACCAGGGCCCGTGTTTTAGGACAACAACCGGCACCGTGC
>VXAC01006323.1:54551-67839 GCA_013399225.1 Rhipidura dahli
CGGCCAATGGCGTGCGGCGGGCGCGGGGCCCGGCCCGCCCCGCCGGTGCCGCCGCCTGAGCGCGGTCCCCATTCCCGGGGCAGGACCGGCGCCATGTGGATCCAGGTGCGCACCATGGACGGCAGCCAGACGCACCGCGTGGACTCGCTCTCCAAGCTCACCAAGGTGGAGGGGCTGCGCCTGCGGATACACGAGGTGTTCGGCGTGGAGCCCCAGCGGCAGCGGCTCTTCTACCGCGGCAAGCAGGTACCGGGGGGATTGACAGCCTCGCACCGGCAGCAGCGCGGCGCACGGACACCCCTGCCCGGCCCCGTCCTTTCTCCCGCTCCTCTCGCCCTCCAGCTGAGGACGGATATTTTAATTTATTTATTTATTAATTGCGTGGAAATGAGGGGTTTTGCTGCCATCTAGTGATCCCCCGGCTCCCTCCCGCGCTGCTCCTCCCGTGGGTTTGCGAGGAGCGGAGCCAGCTGCAGAATAGCCTTTATTCCTACTTTTCCTTATTATTTTTCATCTAATGTGTTGCTCTTCTGCCTTGACATCGCCTTTATGAAGTGTCTGACAATTACCAGTGATTTTATGGTCTTTAAAGTGCTTAATGTTTTTGTGTCTTGCAAATTTCACCGCTCTGAAAGCCGTAATGATCTAATTTTTCTTTGTAAATTGGGATAAGCAACTCATGGTTTTGAAGTTCTTCGCCTCTCATGTCAAATTCTCACTCGGTACAGAGCACTTGACTGTGGCTCAGTGGTGTATTATGTTCTCAATAACACGTTTACAATCGCTGTTGTACAACTGTTTTCTTCCCTGCGAGTTAATAATGTAACTAAATTAGCACTGAAGTCAGTCAAAACCATTTTAAAATACAGTTGCTGTATTCTGCCTAGTCCTATGCTGCTAAACCTTCGTGCTAGGGGAACTCCTGATCTGGTGGTTGGTTGATGAGAGGCTTTAATTTCAGAAAAAGCAGCGACATACTGAGTTGGCTGGAGATGGACAATTTTTTCTGGTTGCTTTTCTTTCTGTTTTAGGCAGTCTTGAGCTAACTGTGCTCTGTAATTAGCAGGTGTTGCTGTAGAACATGGAAATACACCTGGACTAGCCTCAATCTAAGCTCAGGTACCAGTTCTAGTATAAAAAGAGGCTTGTAGGATGGTGTAACCCACCTTTCTGTTGGGTTAGCTGCATTAATTACCCATTGGTGCTGTAAATCAAGTGATAAAGGGAGATTGGTTCAGGGCAGGTGCCACCTGTCAGCCTTACCCTGAAGCCTGTGCACATAACCGGGGTTAAGTGGATTTTTGGGAGAAGTGGTGACTTCTCTCTTGGTCAGGATGCCCTTGCCCTGCAAAGGGGATCCCTCCTCCTGCAGTTCCAGTAATTCCTCAGTTCACGCTGAAACGTTCCCCAGCGTGGTCCAGCCTCTCTTAGGCCTTGCTCCCACTGTGCTTTGTCTGGCTTTTGGGATCCCTGGAAACGTTCAATTTCTCACTCATGAACATTTTTAAATGGGCTTAGGAAATTAGCTGTTAGTTAACAGCTGCCTCCTTTGTTAGAGGTTTGTCTTCAGTCCCAGGCTCTTCTTTCTGGCTGTGCTTTGGGCTCCTGTGGTTTCCTGTCCTGCTCCTGTGCTCTTCCATTTCGGTTTGCACCTGTTGACACCGAGTCCTGCACTGCTGGTGTTCCATGTGTGTGACACTGTCTCTTGGTGAAGAAGAAACAAACAATTTCTGTTGTGTTCTTACATAGCTGGAGGAGTTTTCATCTCTAAACCAGCAAAAAGCTCAGATCTCTTCCTGTGCAGTCAGATTTCCAGGGATTGTTCCATAACAATAATTTGATGCCATAAATCAGAATTGAATTATCATACTGATTCCTGTGAAGTGTAGATTTTTGTGGTTTTGCTCTGCTTCCCTCTGATAGAGAACAAAGCTCCAGGGATTGCTTTTTCTGGTGGTTTGGGTTGGAAGGGGATGATCATTTCCTGTATAATTTCTTAGTCAGACCTTAAATATGTGGGGAAGCTTGTCTGAACTTCTGACTGCTCTGTGGGCTCCAGCCTTGCATGTTAACTCTAAAATGATTGTGCTCCTTAGAGCTCTTGAGAGGTTATTGAGGGACCTCTTTCTCCCTCTGCACTTCTCTTTTCGCAGTGACAAGGTCTTGATTTGACTACAAACCGTGCCAGACTGGCATATAACTCTAAATAAACTCTAAAAATTAGAGAGGGTGTGAAATTAGGACACGCCTGGCTACGCTGAAGAGCGATTGGGTAGTTTCAAGTTGAATTGAATCTTTTTTGATTTTACTTCAGTGGAAAAAATGTGTGTTTGCTGGGAGAAAAGTGTGTGATTAACTCTTTGGCTTCTCCTTAATGCTACGATTAATGGGGATGATGTAACAATAGTCTGGATCACACACAATTAAAATACAAAGACCAGTCTGCATTAGCATTAGCATTAGCATTTAGGAGGAAGAAATAATCTCCTTTTGAGTTTGTAGATAACGTGGAATTATCTTTGAATCCTAATGAGAGTGTGGGGCATCTGTAGTTGTTTAATTGATGTTTCTAGGGAATGTGCTGAAAACTTTTCCAGATCTCACAGAGGCTGGGTAGCAAGTCCAGGGCAGCATGGAAGCTTTGCTCTTGCATGGAGATTGACAAAAGAACATTTAACTCTCGGGAAGAGGAGGGAAGGAGGGCCCAGTTAGAGGCTGATAAAGGTTTTAAAGCCACGTGGTCGATGTTGGCGGGCAGAGCCAGCCCGAGCGAGCGCGATGGGTGGTTGGAGTCAGCCCCATGGAGGCAATAACCAGATGGTTTGGTGCTTTCCCTGCAGATGGAAGATGGTCACTCCCTGTTTGATTACAGCGTGGGGCTGAACGATATTGTTCAGCTCCTGGTCAGACAAAGCCCGGCCGTGCTGCCTGCTGGGAGCAAGGAGAAGGACTCGGAGCTCTCGGACACCGACTCCGGCTGCGGCTCCGGCCCCAGCGAGTCCGACAAAAGCTCCCACAACGGGGAGGGTGCCCTGGAGCTGGAGGGACAGCCCGGCACTGCGGCTCAGCCCGACTGGACCGACCCTGGCTTCGGCCTCTACAAGGTGGGTCCTCACAAACTGAGAGCCCCCAGAGCTGCGCCTTGCCGGGGGAATTGTTCCTCTGTGGTGGGGAATTGCTGAAAATCTTTCTTACCCCAATTGTGTGGGCAGTTCCTTTCTTCCTCTCAAACCCTCCAACAACAAAGACAAAAATACCAACCAACCCACAAACCAATTAAATGCAACATGCTGTAGGTCAAAATATTTAGTTTTTTTCGTTTTGTCCTTTGAACTAAAACTACAATACGTTAATTCATTAAAAAAAAAAAAAAGCATTCAGAGTGTGTGGTTTGATTTTTTTACAATTTTCCCCGATATTTTTGCTTGTAGTCACTACATTTGTCAAAGCTGAAACTTTCTTGAATGAACAAAAGAAAATCTTAAGCAGCTGTTCAGAATCATTTTACTCCTCTGTTTCAATGGATTTTATTACAGATCTAGTGATGTCTTTGCCAGACTATGAGCAAGACACTGTGAAACTCTTTTACAGACTAACCAATAATGGTTTGGGCTTCCTAACAAGGCTGGTTTTACATGTACTGGTGTAGAAGGGATTTATAACCTTACAAATTCAACCTAAGCAGGCTGTAGGGCTGCACAACAGGATCAGGAAAGCAGAGGAAATCTTAAGGTGATCAATTAAATATCTTGATAACAGTGCAGTTCTTGAGATGGTTAAACCTTCAAGTAGACTGGAAATGAATGCTTGATTTGCAAATCCCTTTTTTTGAGCTGTACACTTTGCTCTGTGTAGATCAATGACTTGGTGGATGCCCGGGACACGGATATGGGAGCGTGGTTTGAAGCCCAGGTTGTGAATGTAACCAGGAAAAAACCCAGCAGTGAATCAACTGAGAGCTGCACAGATCCCACAGCTGTCCCTGAAGAAGATGTAATTTATCATGTGAAATATGAAGAGTGAGTTTTGTTGCCTTCTTGGCCAGCGAAGCCCTTCGGGTCATGATGTTGGTGGGAAATTTTACTGCAGATATTACACAAATTAAAACAGAGCTGGGCAGTGACATGGTAATGATGTCAACTGTAAGGTTGTTTTACAGTTGGAATTCCAGGGGGCTGGAATCTTTTCTTTATGGATACCAGCATTTGTAGGAAATGCTGGGGACAGGTGTTAAAGGGAGGCAATAGCAGCAAAGGCACACTGGTTGGTTCTGGCTGTGCCTGTGGGGGAGAAGGAGATTTTTATCCTTGTGTTGCACAGCAAAATCAACCTGTCTGCGTAAAACCTGTTACTCCTCAAAACTGATGTTGAATCTGATTTTTGTTCTCTGTCCCTCCCTTCAAGTTATCCAGAGAATGGGGTGGTGCAGATGAGCTCCAGCAACGTGCGGGCCCGGGCACGGACCATCCTGAAGTGGCACCAGCTGGAGGTGGGGCAGGTGGTGATGGTCAACTACAACCCTGACGAGCCAAAGGAGAGGGGCTTCTGGTATGATGCTGAGATCCTGCAAAAAAGAGAAACAAAAATGACCAGGGAGCTCAATGCAAAGATATTACTTGGGTAAGCAAGTTCCTAACGTGGAATAAGTGGAATTCCCCAACACTGCCTCAGCTTTCTGAGGTCTGAGTGACTCTGCTGGCAAAGAATGGTGCGACAGAAGTGCTGGGGACAGATGAGAAGTGGCCTGTCCTTTTTGGGTGATTAATTTCAGAATTAGTCTGAAATGTATTTGAGGGCAGGGGCAACAGTCACTCTTGATAATTGAAATGCTACAGGTGCCTGGATTCTCCCTGAGACAAGAGTGGCTTAATTCCAGTTGCATGGAAATGATTTGATTTTTAGTAGCAGAGCAGTCTGATGCATGCACAGCTTTGAACACAAACTGTGGGATACTTCCAAAGTCTGATCTCTTTTCTCAACTTCTTCTAGGGAAGCTGGTGATTCCTTGAATGACTGCACAATTATATTAGTGGATGAAATCTATAAAATTGAAGAGCCAGGCACTGCTTCTCCCATCAGTTCTGGTACCCCAAAACGTGAGTGTGATGTGGAGTTCTTGCATGTCTGTCTTACCTTGTCATGTTCTGCCCCTGTGAGGATCAAAGGATTAAGAGTTCCAAGGCACATTCAGTTGTGCCTCCTTTGACCATTTCCAGTGGCTCTTGGCACTTGCTGAGCGTGGTTTGTGTTTGCCCACAGGACAGAGTGGACCTGTGTGTAAAGCCTGCAAGGACAACCCAAACAAGACCTGCAGGGTCTGCGCTTGTCACATCTGTGGAGGGAAGCAGGATCCAGATAAGCAGCTCATGTGTGACGAGTGTGACATGGCCTTCCACATCTACTGCCTCAACCCTCCCCTCAGCAGAATTCCGGATGATGAGGACTGGTAAGTTCTGAGGAGGTGTGTGGGGTGTCACAATTACATCTAATTAGGAGCAGGGAGTGAGGTCTGGGGCTTGAAGCTGCCCTTCAGTGGCTGTATCGTGGCTGTACAGGGATCTCTCTGTGTGGGGGTTGTTTTTGGTAGAACTGCTTAGCTTTTCTTGAGCTTAATGAGAGGAGGTTTTAAGCCAGTGGCTTGCACACTCCATTTCCTAGTTTTGGGATCTAGATGCTTAATTCATATACCTGCCTAAGGCCAGGAGCAACCTGGGGCAGTGGAAGGTCAGGGGGTGGAATGAGATGGGCTCTAAGGCTCTTTAAACCCAAACCAGTCTGGGATTCAAGGAGAACCAAATGAGGACCTGATGCTGGGAGGCTTCACCTGTGCAGCCACTGCAGGCAGATCCCAGGCCTCATCATCAGATCAGGCTGGTTTGAATATGAAATATGAACAGTGAGAGATGTGGATGGTGAAATACATCTTTCAATAGATGTGGAGTTAGTGAAATGCACTGGTTTATCCCCTCTGCCCTGTTTCAACGTTTTATACAATGATTTTATGTCACAGCTGTTTCCTGACACATCTGCAGTGCCTGGTGCAAGGGCAGGAGCTGCTGTAGGTCAAATCCCAGTCATGGAGAGTGTTTCCATGTCCTGTCTGGTTTCACATGGGGAAATTGTAACATAACTCACTATGTTTGGAGGAAATTCTCCTAACTGAAGGCTTTGCTCCTTGTTAATTTTCACTGACTTTAGGTATTGTCCTGAATGTCGAAATGATGCAAGTGAGGTGGTTTTAGCAGGAGAGAAATTAAAAGAAAGTAAAAAGAAACAAAAGATGGCATCTGCCAATTCCTCCTCCCGGAGAGACTGGGGAAAGGTCAGTCCAAAGCTGTTTTACTTGGAATTGTGTTTGTTCCTTTGGGCTCTTGGCTGATCCTGCTCTCTGCCCAGGGCATGGCGTGTGTTGGGCGCACCAAGGAATGCACCATTGTCCCTTCCAACCACTATGGACCAATTCCTGGCATTCCTGTTGGCACCATGTGGAAATTCAGAGTTCAGGTATGAAGCTGAATCCTGGCCTGACCTACTGTGGGGAAAAATGGGAATGATCCAGCTCTTACAAGAAACCTGAAACAGTTAATCTGGAAGTGTGTGTGTCATTGGATATGGAAGTGCAGAAGGAAAAGAATTCTGGCTTTGTCTGGATCAAGTGTTCCATAACTAATGCTGCATTGTCTGGCCTCATCAAGTGCTGGTTTATTTTGCTCTAGTGCTCTTTTTGGTAACTCAAAAAACCCAAAACAAACAGATTTGTTTCCAGTAGTTTGTCCTGGAGGTGTGTAGTGTGCCCTGGTAAGGGCGTCTCAAATATCCACCTCTATGAAACAAGGTTTCTCATCCTGCTAGAAAGTTGAAAGTGAAGTAGCACAGTTAGCTGAGCCCCAGGCCCAGTCCTGTGTGGGGCCTGTTGAGAGCAGTTGCCTTCCAAAGCCCTTTTTGTTTCGCAGGTGAGCGAGTCCGGGGTGCACCGGCCCCACGTGGCAGGGATTCACGGCAGGAGCAACGATGGGGCCTATTCCTTGGTGCTGGCAGGAGGATATGAAGATGACATCGTGAGTGGATTCTGATTATTTGTGCACAGGACCAAACAAACTTGTTAAAACAAAGGATTGGCCTTCGTTACGTTTTGCACTCTGCATTGAACACTTGGCCATCTTCACTTATTTTCTTCAGAAGAAAATGAGGCAAGGAAAAACTACAGTAATCTAAGTGCTAACCTGAGCAACAGGATCCTCTGAACCCAGTTAATATCCCTGTGTCAGCTTTTGGTCCCAGAGTTGTGACTTTTCAAGGTCTCTGTTGCAGCCACAGTTTGAGCAGTCCCACGGGCTGTGCTGCCAGCTGTTCACCACCAGCAGATCCTGTGTGAGCCCTGGGCTGCTCAGGGACCCTTGCACTGCTCGGGGCTGTGACAGGACATTGTCACCCTGCCCTCCTCTCCTGGCAGCCTGAGGGAGAGCCAGAGACTGGCCCAGTCTGGGAGCTTAAACACAGGAAGCATCTTTCCTTTTTTAGGGTGTACCCTACCTGGTTAAAGACTCTTCTGCCTTTATTGAATTCTTTTTGTGACTGTGCCAAAACCATCCGTGTTCATTTCAGGATCATGGGAATTCCTTCACCTACACAGGGAGTGGAGGGCGAGACCTCTCTGGGAACAAACGCACAGCAGAGCAGTCCTGTGATCAGAAACTCACCAACATGAACAGGTTGGCAGCGTTTGTGCTCCATTCCACCCTCAGCACCTGGCACACTGTCAGCATGAGGAATTGTTTGGCCTGTTTGCATCCAAGGAAGCTGGCTAAGTGGAAAAAGTCAGAATTGGGTCTGAGCTGAGGTTTAGGCTGCAGATCAGTTGCACAGTGGGAATTGTGCTCCTTTCAGTGCACTGTACTGGGACACAACTGTGAGTGGTGTTAGAGTCACATGCAGTACTGCCTGAAACTCAAGGAACAGAGCAGTAAACTGGGGTACGAGCTCTGCTCTCTCCTGAAGACATCTGCAGCCACTGGTCACCTTGGGAGACCAGACCATTTGTAATTCTGAGCTGTTACTCTTACAGGTAAGCCTGGACTTGAGTGCAGGAAGTGATCTGGGCTGGTGCATCAGGGTAATGCCATGAAAAATCAGCAGTTTGAGATGTGCCCCCATCGGGAGGTTCAGTGAATGAGCGCAGAGGTGTCAGTGTCACACAAGTTACATGGCAGCGCCAGTGTTGAAGGCAAATTCACTCAACTCTGGCCTCTCTTGCAGAGCCCTGGCCCTGAACTGCAGTGCCCCCATCAACGACAAGCACGGGGCTGAGGCCAAGGACTGGCGGGCGGGGAAGCCGGTGCGGGTGGTCAGGAACGTCAAGGGAGGCAAACACAGCAAGTATGCCCCCGTGGAGGGCAACAGATACGATGGCATCTACAAGGTAAGGAGGGCTGGGAGCTGCTGAGTTAGGAAAAGATGGTTTGCTTATGGCCACAGGGGTTTTACAGAGTGTGATGGAGCTGCTGTGGCTTTTTCAGGTTGTGAAATACTGGCCTGAGACAGGGAAATCTGGGTTTCTAGTGTGGCGCTACCTGCTCAGGAGGGACGATGAAGAACCTGCTCCTTGGACCAAAGAGGGAAAGGACAGGATGAAAAAGCTTGGCCTGACAATGCAGGTACTGCCTTGGGGCATCACCTGGACTCTGAACTTGATGGAGAGCAGGGATTTTTCTGTTACATGTTCTTACTGAGGATGATCCTTAGGTAAAAATTGAGACTGAGAGGGGCACAAATGCTTCCAGTCTGCTGGGTTGGTTGTTTTTGTACATCAGGAGACTAAAAGGACAAAACTCACTTTCTTTTTTGTATGGAATTTCTATAGGCTGCATTAGGGCTTATGTAGAGCAGGGATCTGTTGCTTAAAATAGATTAAAACTGCCCCTGGAGCAGCTCTCTAGAGGTCAGTCTTGGACCTGTCTTGGTCTGCAAGTCTGACCTGGTGTGTTTGCATTGGATGCTCTTTGTTTTGTTCCCCTGCAGTATCCTGAAGGATATTTGGAAGCTGTTGCAAACAAAGATAAGGAAAAAGAAAATAGTGGAGATGATGAGTTTGATACCCCAGGGAAAGGGAAGAGGAAAAGGAAATCAGCAGGTTTGTGGAGTAGGCAAGTGATATAGAAAGCCTTGGAGGTTTTTGTGCATTTTACTTGGTTACTCTTTTCTAGTGTTTTATTGGTTGGCTGTTTAAAAAAAAAATCTTTGTGTTTTCTTTCAGGTGGGGAGGAGAAACTCGTCACCTCCCCAGCAGGGACTCCAAAGAAAACTAAAGTTGAGCCATTCAAGCTGACATCCCAGCAGAAATCTCTTATAAAAAGTGATGAAGCCAACGAAAAACTGTGGAATGAAGTCCTAGAGGCTCTCAAAGATGGACCGGTACCTTGGGCTCTTTTCTCCAGAAATTAAGGGACAGCTTAATTAGTTGTGCTGTCCCTGGACACAAACCCTTGGCCAAGTTAAAGAACAGCCTCGGACCTAAAATGATTTTATTTTAGAGTGAACATCCCCAGCAGGTTTAATGGGACTGGTTTTGCATATTAGGATTTGTAGTATATCTTTCTATGATCAAAGCAATCCCTTGCATTTAATGGGCGGGGTTTTGGGTTGATTTATGTGTTTTTTAGTAGCACTAAGTTGATTCAAATGCTTTCTTTGCAGAAATTTCTCAATAAAGTGGAGGAGGCCTTTCTATGTATTTGCTGTCAGGAGGTCGTGTTCCGGCCGGTCACCACCGTCTGCCAGCACAACGTCTGCAAGGTGGGCTGGGCTCTGCTGGGCTGGGCTGGGCTCTGCTGGGCTGGACTGGGCTTTGCTGGGCTGGGCTGGGCTGGGGCTGGGGCTGGGGCTGCCTTCTTGGTGCTGACAGGGAGGGGTTGGTTTGTTTGGAATTTTTGTCAGGAATTAGTCCTTGAGTGTGAGTCAGGTTTAGAGGGACTTTGGAGGGACAGGACACAGGGAATGGCTTCCCACTGCCACAGGGCAGGGATGGATGGGATTTGGGAAGGAGTTGTTCCCTGGGAGGGTGGAATAGCTGTGAGTGCCCCTGGATCCCTGGCAGTGCCCAAGGCCAGGCTGGACACTGGGGTTGGGAGCAGCCTGGCACAGTGGGAGGTGCCCCTGCCATGGCAGGGGTGGCACTGGATGGGCTTTAACGTCCTTCCAACCCCAAAGCAGGCTGGAATTCCCTGATCTCTGCTGTGTCCAGCAGGAATGTTCTCAGCTGAGTGCAGTGCTTTTGTTCCCTCCTCCTGCCTCGCGCTGCTCCGGGCCTTTCCCAGGAATCTCAGGGCTGTGTCCGGGCTGTGCCCCACCCCTGACCCCGCTGACCCCTGCTGCCTTCTGTCCCCAGGACTGCCTGGACAGGTCCTTCAAGGCCTCGGTGTTCAGCTGCCCCGCGTGCCGCTACGAGCTGGGCCGCAGCTACAGCATGGAGGTGAACGAGGCCCTGCAGAGCGTCCTCACCCAGCTCTTCCCCGGCTACGGCAGCGGCCGGTGATCCCCCAAAGCACTTCTCCCTCCCTCCCTCCTTCCCTCCCTCCCTCCTTTCCCCCCCAAACATACCCCTGGGCTTAATTTAAAACAGAAAAAAGGTAGGCTGTGTTTTCTCCCATGCCCCCCCCAAAAATGGTTTTAAGTCTTCCTCGTTTTTAAAAAAAACTGTAAACTCCAAGGATTATCCTTTTGTATGTTTGTGGATTTTGTTTTTGTTCTCTATGTTGAACTTGGCATTTTTATTTTTTTATTTTTTTTCATCCCCTTAAACCTGGCATTCATCAGCACAGAATTATTGGACTGAAAGTGCTTCCGGTGAGGCTGCTAATGATGAGGAAAGTTCTCAGAGTGCCCCCGTGCCCCTTTTGTTTTTATGTTTTATTCCAAAAATGGCTCGGTTGCTAGAACAATCTTCACTGTCTGGGGATTTGGCCATCAAGGTAGACTTGTGCATCACCTTGGCAGCATTTTGATATTCCATTTGTACAAGATGGTTCCTGGCTTTGTACCACAAGTGGGTTTTTGCTATTTTTTTGTAAGAACTGGGTTTTATACATTTGACAAAAAGCCATTTCCTGCTAATTTTGTATCTCAGAACCAGAAGGCTGCTTGCTTAGAGCCAAGTGGTTGGAGCAATATGAAGTACTACCTCACTGGACTTCTCTTAGGGAAGGATTTGTTCAGCCAGGCGCTGTCCCCTATCCCAAAATGCCATTATGGAATCTCCTAAAGCCATTCTTAAGTGCCTTTTGTCCTTTGCTGGAAGACTGGGCTCTGAATCACCATCAATATCTTGTTTTTTTTCATAAGCACTGAATTGTTGTGACTTGCCAGCCGGATTCTTTGGGAACGTGGATCACTGTAGCTGTGTGTGATTAGTGGGGATTTGCAGACGATCAGGTTTCCTAGTGATAGGTGTATTAGGGAGGGGGTTTTCTATTTGTTTCACTGCATTTCTACCTGGAAAGGAAAAATAACCAATTCTGGCTTTTTTATGAACCATTTTGTATTGGCTCCCGTGGTCTCTTTCTAACATTACCAAAGTTTGCAGTTTGATACCTCAGCAAGACAGGGATGTTTTTAATCACACTTGACTGCAGACAGACTGGAACAAATGTGCCTATTTTTGGTTTCCTCAACTTTTACCCTTTGGAAAGTGATTATGTTAATATGTTAGGGAAAAAAAACCCCATGACGTTTTATAGGTTTTTTTGCTGAATTTGTCAATTTTTTGTATAATGTGCAAGTTGATGTTCTCGAAATAAATAACTTTTCAAATTAATTGTCAACTGTTCTCCTTCAATTCTTTTGATCCAAAGTGGGTTTCCAGACCCAGTTCCTTGTGCAGGAATTTGAATTTATGTCCCATTAAGCCAAGCCTTTTATTTTTTAAGGGCTGTGATTTTCTTTGTGGTTTTTCACTGCAAATTTGGGAAATAGTCATTTGATATTCTTTGACATAATTGCTTCTAGGCACTAGTGAGGGCATGTGATAAAAACTGGAGATGCCCTAAGCTTTCCATGTAACTTCCATTAGGTTTCCACTGCTCTGAAATCCAAATATCAACTGGCAGTTAGAATTGTTTGTACATTTAATGAATAAACCCCAGAATTATTGTGAGTGCCAAGCCCTGCATCATATTTGAGGTGTTACAGGAACAAGCATGAGCATCTCCACAAACCAGAGGAATAAATTCAACCACTGATGTTTTCACAAATGCTGATGAAGGAAATAAAGTAACATTAAAGTGGTAAAAACAAAAGCTTTGAAATTAATCAGCAGCAGCACCATCTGCCCTCTTTAAAATAAGTTTATTTTAAGGTCAGGATTAATATTAAACACAGATATTCAGCTTTAATTGAAAATGTCCTTCCACTTTTTTTTCTGTATTGTGATGGGAAGCATTGGGGGTGAGTGAGTGAAAGTGAGGAAGTGTTTCTGCATTTAAATTGGAAAAACTGCAATGATTTCCTTGGTTTATTGGCTTAGTTGTTACTTGTAACTTGAAAAACAAACTTTGTTTCCTCCATAGGTGCCAACGGACTGTTCTGTTAGTGACTTTTTTCAGCAACAATTACAATTCCTCTGCAAATTAGACACTTTCGGGTGAGTTCTGCCAATATTATCTGTCCCAAATTATAAAGCCCTGCTAGGAAAATTCCTGTGCTACAAGGTGAGCGGGTTTGGCTGTGGATACAAAGGAGTTGTGTTTTTCTGGGCTGATGTTTCAGTTCCCGCTCACCCCCGGGTCCATTTCTGCTGCGAATGTCCAGGCTGGGGATGGTGACAAAGTTCCCTGGACAGGACTGGGGCCGGGCAAGGACAGCAGCCAAAAACCAACCAGGGACCCGCTTCTGTTTTGGAAGGGCCCGGGGAGGGCACAGAACCCCCGGCGTAACTGAGAGCAAAGGGACGAACGCCCGGAGAGCTCCGGGCCAGGCTGGGAAGAGAGGCTGGAGCCGCGATGGGACCTGGAGCCCACCGAGCCCGAGCTGCTCCCGGTGCCCGCCGGGGATGGGAGCTCCGAACCGCCCCGGGCAGCGCCTTCCCCGGCCCGGGCCCGTGGCTCTGCCTCGGGAGCTCCCCGGGGTGGCGGGCAGGGCCGGGGGCTGCGGGGCTGGGGACCGATGGTTCCCTGGGTGCCCCTGGGTCACTCCGGGTCACTCCGGGTCACTCTGGGTCACTCCGGTCACTCCCGGTGCCCCCGGCCCCGCCCGGCCGCGCGGGGGCGCGCGCGCTCCCCGCTCCCCCATTGGCGCA
>VXAC01006323.1:68153-100747 GCA_013399225.1 Rhipidura dahli
GGCCTCCCCCGCAGGCCGGGCTCGGGACGGGCCCGGCACCCCCGGCCCCGCCGCGCTTTGTGTGGGTGGAGTGGGACCCCCCCGAGCCCCCGGGCCCGCTCGGGGTGTGCGGTGCGAGCGGCGGCCCCGGGGGTCCCTCGATCCCCCGCACCCCGGGGCTCCCGGCGGAGATCCGCCGCCATCGCGGGGATTTGGGCCATGGACATGGATAAATGGCGATTCCGGGGGTTCGGCTCGGGGCCGTGGGTTGGGGGCGAGCAGAAGCTGCCGCTGGGTCCGTCGTTCGGTGCGGACGCTCCGTGCTGGGAAAACCGGGGGCAGGAACGTGACAGCGGCGTGGGGTTCGGCTCTTTTATCTCTATTTTCCTCCTCCGGAGACTGTCAAAGTCTGGGGCCAAGCCGGAGCTCTTTTCTTCCGTTTTTCTTCCTGAAATTGCTGTGTTACTTGTACGTGTGTGTGGCATTACTGGCAGGAGCGGGACCCCCGGCGCAGCCCCTCCCGCGTCCCCGGGGCGGGGGGACGGCGCTGCCCGGCCCCGAAACACTCGGGAGCTGCAGGATTCGTGTGTCCGGTCACGCTTTGGTGACTTCCCCGGGTTCCAGCTGCTCCTGTTTGCAGAAACAGAAAGAAGATGGGTGGGATGTGGTGGAAGGGGAACTCTTCAGGAAACCCTTCCTGCGGGTGTGCGGAGGGGCAGGGGCTGAGCTCTGCTCTGGGACAGGGACAGGAGCCCAGGGAGCGGCTGCAGCTGTGTCAAGGCTTGGGATGGAGCTCAGGGAAAGGTTCTTTCTCCAGAGGGTGCTGGGCACTGCCCAGGCTCCCCAGGGAATGGTCCCGGCCCCAAGGCTGCCAGGGCTCCGGGAGCGTTTGGGCAGCGCTGCCAGGGATGCCCAGGGTGGGATTGTTGGGGGGTCTGTGCAGGGCCAGGGGCTGGGCTGAGGATCCCTGAGGGTCCCTCCCAACTCAGGACATTCCGTGATTCATCCAAAGGTGGTTCTTGGCTGTCCTGGAGTTCTTGGTTGTGAAGCTGCTTAGGAGCCAGGGCTGTTGCAGAAAGGCTGCTCTGGACCCCTTGGTACTGAAAAATGGAGGTCACGGATAAGGCTCAGCTTTGTGTGTGCTCCTCCTGTGTTTTAATAAAGCTGCTGCAGGGGCTGGGCCCTGCTGGGCACTCGCAGGGGCTGTGCTGCTCTTCTGGCCTGGGATGTTGATTTTTTGCTCTGTAACTTGTTTGTGCTGGGCCAGTGTAAATCTGTGTTATATCAAGCTTGACCTTCCCAAAATTAAGTTTCCTTTAACCAAAAATATTTAATTTTAAGGAGTTCTGTCCATCTGAAGCCTAATAACGTTTCACCCACAACATTGCTCCTTTCCTGGGAACTTTTGCTTTTTTTCTCATCTGTTTCCTTTTCCTGTTTCATTGAAATCCACGGAATCAGGGAAACCTCAAGCCTAGAATCACAAACTTACAATTACATTTCAGCAATTACACCAAGTAACTGTTGGAGGACCCAGTAATTGCTCTGTGACAGCAAGTTCCAAATTCTTGGGTTTCCCTGTAACAAGAGAAGGAAGCTGGGGCAGGTTGACCAACTCCTGCAATGCCAAAAAGGATCCTGAAGGAATCCTGAAGGAATCCACGGCTGTTCCTGTGTCATTGGAGGCAGGAGTTCCTCCCATGCAAAGGAGATGTAGGTGGATGTAAAGTGATTCCTTGTTCCAGAGCTGATGTTCATGGATGAAACACTCACTGGAGCATCTTTTGACAGGAAAATTCTGTCTAACATTCTGTGGGGGATTGTTCTTTCTCCTTTTGATGCTGATTGGAAAGACATCATTCCCTTAACTGGTCCAGTGGGACCAGAATATATATGGTCCTCTATATAAAAATTATGTATAAAATAAATAATATAGATACAGAAGGGCATAAAAATATATTTATATATATATAATATATATAAAAGGAGTCAGGTTTGTCAGTAAGTCAGAACACTTTGGTAAAGACCCAAAGTACGCAGGTCTGAAGTTCCAAGTTTGGCTTTAGGATGAACTTGGGCTTTTATAGATAAAGCCTTACACACAGGAGGGGTTTCACCAGCTTTTGATGGGAAGTCAACAGCAAAATGCACTTTCAGGGGGAATCCCACCATTTCCTTTGGATAATCCTGGTTATTGGTCCATGGGAAGTACTCACCTGTTAACCTGAGCTGTGGGGACAGTGATGCTGTCACTGGGAACAGTTCTCACCTCAACTCCTGTCATTCCCCAGAGAAAGATTTAATAGATAAAGTGAGAGTTCCCAGCTCTGCAGGAGTTTTAGATGACCCAAAATACAGACAGCTCCTGAAAACTTAGAGCTATTTCCATATAAAAGGTCACAAGAAATTTGATTCGAGTTGGGAAAACCAGTTTGGCCAGCCCTGCTGGAAAGGCATGGTGGCTCTCTGGGGATTTTACATTTATGCAGAGTTGTTTTATTTCCTCCTGGGATGTCCAGCTGCACTACAGCAAACAATGTCGGCATCAGGAGGCTCTGATTCACCTTGCAGGTTTAAATCTCATTTTTGAGAGCAGGGAATTCACCTGAGAGCAGAAATAATCACAGCGAGCTGCAGGCTGAGCCACCCAGGCAGCAGAGGGGGAAAGCCCTTGGCAGTCAGGGGAAACTTGGTGTTCCTTAATTAATTCTGAGCAGGACAGGAGGTCTCGGGACTGGTGATTTTTCCCCCTTCCTGACTCAGTTCAGGGTTCAGGGTGTGCTGGGGAAGGGTTTGCAGTGCCTGTGCTGCTCCACGTTCCTGCACCGGAGCATCTGTTAATAGCAAAGATGGATGACAGCTAAATATGTCACCACAAGTGAGGGATTTGCTTAATGGATTTGGATGCCACCAGGATCCTCTGGGGCTGCACAAGGCGCTGCTGGAAATAATTATTTGTCATCTGGTAAAGAATTCAAGAGGGTTTGTCCCTTTGAGGAGCAACTGAAATCCTGGAGTACTGCAAAATGTTGGCAGAAATCCTCTCATTTCATGCAGGTTGGGGGATATTAATGTCTTATCACTGGGGGATGAGAAAGGTGCTTTTCCATTTTCAGTGTTCTCCACTAAACTGATCACTGCTTAATAAGATTTTCTCTTTTTAACCTTTGTTTTGGACCAAATATGTTCTGTCTTGTCACAGCTTAGGGATAGGGTCATTTGCTACCGTGGCTTAATTAAGGTACTTATTTTCATTTATATTTTCATGGAGGAGATCATTCTCCTTTATAAATGGGGCAGTTCCTCCGTCACGTTCTTACTGGATTACACAGGAGAGCACATTTGTATTCTGCCCTTCCTCGGTCTGTGTGCCTCATTCATGGCAGCAGTGACCTGAAGCTTCATTAGTTTTATGTTTCTTTGCTGTTTCATAAGGCTCATGAACAAGCTACAGTTCCCAGATTCTTGAAGAATATAGGATTGTCCTTTTGTTGCCCAAATGTGCTGGAAATCCTGCATTTGAAAATGGCCCAAGAAATGCACGTTGGAAGTTGCTGGGGGTTTAAGTGATTGCTGAGGTGTCCTGATATCCCTTCACGATTTTGGATACACCCCCAGGGGAATAGGGAGGCCTTTGCTGAGGTTTTTTTGGTGCAGATAAGAAGTTTTTATGAAGTTTCCCATATTTGATCTCAGCTCTGTTGGCAGAACGAGCAGCACCGGAGCCCGGGAGCTCCTGCCGGGGCATCGGGAGCTTCTGCCGGGGCTCCTGGAGCTGCCGGGTCTGCCGGGGCTCCTGGAGCTGTGCCGGGGCTCCTGGAGCTGTGCCGGGGCTCCTGCCGGGCTGCCCGGAGCCGCTGCCGCCGCTGGCGCTGCTCGGCGGCGCTTCCCCGGCGCTGGATGTGCCGGAGCTGGAATGTGGGTCAGTGTGTCACACCCGGCCCGGGCAGCACCCCGGGCACAGAACCAGCCAAGGGCTTCGTTTTGTATTGGCACGATGGCCAAAAACGCCTCAGACAACCCGGTTTGTTGAGATGTTTTGTTGTAAAAGTCTGAAGGGGCTTAGAGAAGTGGAGCAAGTTACTGAGAACTCCAGGCTTGTTGTTCTGGCAGGGTTGTGGAAGGAAAACTGGGAATTAGTCCTTAATAAGGTATTAATCTGGTGCAGGAATTACCTTTTGGGCAAAGCCCTGCAGTAATTGAGGTTCCAGATTGCTTTGCAAGGTTTCTGATGTTCTTTCCCCTAAGAATGAGACTGGGGACTTCTTTATTTTAACATTTGCAGTGCTGCTGCCTTGGATTGAGGTGCCATGGGTTAAAACTTGGAATTCTTGGTCAGATCCAACAGGCTCAGTCCACATGAAGTGCCTTTTAAAATGCTTATTTCTTAAGTTGTCTCTGAAATACTCCTAAAGCCTTGCAGTAAATCCAGTGGAGATAAGAAAATGCAGCAGAGATAACTCTGTGCTGTGCAGCAAACTGAGGTTCCTGCAGTCCTGGGTAAAACTGGGCCCCAGCAGTGGTTTGTGAACTGATTTGTGTGGTTTTAGGGTGAGTTTATCTTGCCTGTTCAGTAAAACTTTTGCGTTTTTGAGGTTCTGATCTGGATTTACTCAGAAATAACCATTACATGTTAACTACCTTGCCTTAGGCAATAATAAACTGTTTTAAAGTAATCCAGATTTATTGCTCCTAAATGTAACCACTTTTTTTTTGCTTTTAAATACTGTTTGTGACTAAATAATTTTGCTGTTAGAGAAATGTGTGAGTAGCTGTGCACTTCTACAGCAAAGAGGGTGTTTTGACGGAAAATTTTATTTACCTTTAATGAGCTACATATGCTGCTTGATTTCAAGTACGGGAGGATCTGGAATTGCAGACCAGCCTTGTGGAGTGTAAAATTTAATAGAAAATAACTCTCAGTTTGTCAAATCCCAAGCACTGTAGATCTGCATCTCTGTGCTGGACAGGAATGTTGTCTCTGTTCCTCTTTCCCAAATATTTCCTCTGTTATGTTTACTTAGCCTTTATAGAGGATATGCAGAACTCAAAGCAATTTGAATATTAAAAATGTAATGAATTGAATATATAAATATTCAGTTTAGCTTCAGTCCTTGCTGTAATTGTGCAGTTGTTTAAAACTGGGCTGAGCAACACCAAACTTCAAACTTAAAAGTTTACAGTTTGTTTGTCTAAATGCTGGAATCTGATTCTTGGGAATAGAGGAGAAGGAAGGAAAGTTGTCTCAGATATCCTTACACCACATAACCATTATAGTTTTAAAATATATAAATATATATAGCTTTTAATAGTCTATCTTATACACAGACCCGATGTCTTGCAGAAGTTTGTCTTTGGTTCTGCTGAGACACTTTGGATAGAGCCTGATCCGTGAGAATTGATGGAAATCAGAGTAATTTGTTGGCTTAGTGAGAAAGGAAGTGATGGAAATAGAAGAATCTGCCCTCTGTGTTCCAGCCTAATTCATCAAAAAATGCCATTTCAGATAAACACATGAGGTTTCCATTAATATTTGTGTGCAGGACTTAGGAGTTAAATAATGAGTTAAGAGAAAGTTTAAAGGAGTTTTTCATGAGCAGGGTTCTCATTATTGTTGGGGAAACGCCTCAAATGCTAAGTGAGGCAGGAGAAGTTGATCCAGACACACTTAAAATCTGCATTTTGTTGGTTTAATTTTGTGCCTCGTGTGTCTGACACTTGCAGGCTGTGTCAGGGCTGGTGGCTCTGCAGGTGCTGCCCCTGCATCTCACTGTCCCAGGAGCAAACAGAGCTCAGTCCCCGTCCCCGTCCGTGCTGCTGGGAGAGCTCCTCCTGCTTCCTTCCCGCTGTGGCCAGAGCTTGCTTTGTCCCCCGGGGTTTCGGTCTCTGCTCCCCTCAGCAGGGTGTGGTGCCCGGGGTGCCCGGAGCTGGCAGCAGCTGGCAGGGCTGGGAGGATGTTTCCAGCACAGCCCAGGGGAAATGCTGTGGGTGCTGTTGGCTCCGGAGTGGGTTTGTTCCCCGGTGGTGCCACACACGGGGCAGCAGGGTCTGCTTCATCACTGGGGGACAGCTTTACCCAGAGACCTGGTGCCTCCTTCAGAGGGCTCTGCAGGAACTCGTGCTCTGAAGCTGAGCATTAACTTTGTTTGGCAAGATCAGAGATGGTTTTTCTGGTGCTGCTGTGTGAGCAGAGCGAGTGCCGTGCCCTCGGTGCTGCTGCAGCCCGGATCGATGGCGCGGCGCTCGCGGCCAACCAGCAGCACCAGTTTGGTGTCCCGGCACTGGGGACAGGACTGGGCCCCGGGGCTGCTGCCTCGAGCCACGCTCGTTTCCACTGACAGGCACTATTTTAGTCAAAGTCACCCCTGGCTCACAAGTGCAGGAGAATGAGCTGGCATTATCTGCTCTGCCGACATCAACAGTGGGGCAGCAGCAGGGAACTGCTTGGAAGTCCCAAGCCTGTTCTGGAGGAAGGATTCCCAGTCCTCTAAGTCCTTTAGCAAGCTCGAGTCATTGATCTCAGCTGGGTGTCTTGGACTTTTTCTCTGCTGTACAAAGGTTTCAGTCAACAGGTGCAGGATTTCAGTCACAAAAGTGTCTTGGTTCACATCAGTTTTGGAAGGGAAAAGTCTCATGTAAAAGTCATTGAAATTAAAACTCAGCTCTTTGTGTGCACCGAGATCGTCCCTCTGGAGACAAGTTTTAGTGCTTCCTCACAATGGTTGAAAATTAGAAGGTTTTCATAATATTCCAGGTTGTTACTCTCTTACAAAGAAACAGAATGTATCCAGCTGAGAAAAATACCTTCACTCTTCTTTTCAGGAACTAATGGGGGCTCTGACTGCAGAATCCTCCTTTTCAGTGCTGAGAGAAGGGTTTGTTCCCTGGGGCTGAAAGGGGCTCTCAGTGCTCTCAGAGCAGTCGGGCTGTGCTGTGGAATCTCTCAGTGATGCTCAGAGCTCGTTAGGGCGCTGTTTAATTGAGCTCATCTCCTGCCTTGGCCTCGTGTCCGTGGGATCCCGGGAGCTGGGGTGGAGGTGGCACAGAACCCTGGCACTGCTCTTCCAAAACTCATCACTGCTGCCACGTGGGGAGCACTTGGGACCAAAATTCTCTTCTCCCCAAGCTTTCCCCGTGGCCTGGGTGTCAGCAGCTCCTGGGGCTGGTGGGGGAAGCTCCTCAGTCTCACTGAGGTCGTGGAACTGCTTCTCCCTTCCCATGAGCTCTGTGGCCATTTTATTGTAGTAGCTTAATTAGTCTGATTAGCTAAATGTGCAATATCTAGGGTAGGTGTTGAAATGTTCTTTAGGTGGGATTGAATGTGGAAAAATCTTGTGCTTTGCTGTCTCTGCACTACAGAATTCCAAAGCGCCAGGTGATGCTGCTTGTATTGAGGCAGTAGACCTTTTAATTAATTAATTAAGCTTTGCAGGAAGTAGTTTTACCCTTTAATTAATTGATTAAGCTTTGCATGAAGTAGTTTTTGATCTCCCTTCCTTAGTGGAGCACGTGTTTTGACTCTTTGCTTCGCGTTTATTGACTAAAAATTGGTATTTTGTGAGATAATCTTGAGGAAAAGACAGGATAAAGCCTGGCTTTGACTGTTTGTTTTTCCCTCTGGTTGTGGGTAGAGCTGCAAATCCCGGGAAGGCCTCTCTGGAGCAGATGGTGCTGGCACAGCTCCTCCTCAGGACGGAATTCAGGCGCCTTTCCTGAGCCAGCTCCTCCCGAGGAGCCTGGTGGGGCTCCCGTGGCATTTCCAGACCCTGATTAAAAATAGCTGGAGTATTCCCGGGGAGGCTGTGTGGAGCAGGGGTTTGGGGGTGGTTTCTCTCGTGTCCCACTTCTCCAGCAGCCACATTTTCTCCCTGCTCAGCCCCATTTTCCAGGGTTGTCTGTGGTGGTTTGGAGGAGACCTCTGGCAGAGGGTCCCCAGCTCCCGGGGTTCACCCCAGGGTGGGAGATGCTCTTCCCTTTTTGTATTCCTGCAAAACACTTGTGTAGGAAATCATTCCCATGGGCACAGATCAATCTGCTGCTTCTCCTGAAGTGCTGACCCTGAAGCAGCAATTTTTGTTCTCAAAAGGCAATTTTTGTTCCTTGTTTGGCAAGGTTGGGAATCTCCTTGGGCAGGGCCACCCCGAAGATGGAGAGCTTGGTTAAAGGGCCCTTTTGTTTCCAAACTGCAACAATTTCTGTTGGGAATTGGAAGTATCTGTTGGGGTGAAGGGAGTGAAATGGTATTTTTCTTCCTCAGTTGGTTTTGCTTTGGGATTTCCTGCAATACTGGATTCATAATTTGATTTTATTCTGGACTGGGCTCCGTATCTCTGGCTCCTGGCCTGGGATGGGCCTTTCTGACTGTGATTTTATGCATAAAATTCCTTTAAAGACTCCCCGGGGAAGGGCTTAAGACTTGCAGATCCTTGTTTTGAAACAAATTTACATAAAAGTTACTCTGTAACATTCTAATGTTGTCCGGTTTCTAAAATTTCACTCAAAACTGTTCATGTGCCTTTGAAATGAAAAGTTTTACCCAATTAAAACTAAACCTTGGTGCCCGGGGTGTGGAATCTGTCTACATTAGTGCGTGATGCTGGTTTCAATTCCAGGAGCTGGGAGCCCTCGCTGTCTCTGGAGCGAGTTCTGTGCCACACTCGCCCATTCCAGCACAGACCCGGGAGCCCTCCCTGCTTTATTCTGTGTTTTCCTAGCGCTGCGAGCACTTCCAGCAGCTTCTGGGATAGCGCTTGGCTGGTTTGCAGTGGGTTTAAATGCGCAGTTGCTGTGCTGGGGTTCAGTCGGGCTGGGCAGCCTCCTTCTCCTCCTCCTCCTCCTCCTCGTCCTCCTCCTCCTCCCGCAGCGCAGCGCTGCCCTCTCCCGAGCGCTCGGGGTGCGGAGCCGCCGCTCCTCCTCCTGGCGATGTTTGCAGCTCCACTGCCGCTGAAAAGTTTCATTTCCCTCACATGTTTCCAGCATAACCTTAAAGAAGGCCGTTTTAAAAAATTGCGATTTCGTCCCGAGTTGTTTGCGAGCTTGTTTTGGATGTTTTGGGATTGTGTGTCTTATTTCTTGTAAGACTTGTCCAACACTTTGTTTTATTTATGTGCATTGCAAATACAAAGTGTAATGAAGCTACGTTTAAAAAAATCCCCTTAATTTTATAATTTTTAATGTAGTCTAATGAAAAAAAAACCCAAACACTGGGGAAAGCTGTTGGGTTTGAACCTAAACAGAAAATGATGGAGCATTTTGGTGGAAAACTTGCTGGGTGGCAAGCTCTGTGCAGTGACAGTGCTGAAGGTGGTAAGAAGTTGTTATTTTTGTGACACCATCCTGATGAAACACCACTTTCTGTGATGAAGTGGGGGGAGATGGTAAGCCCGTGGACTATATTTAGCCCCTGTGAGCTGTTGGGTGATCCTGGTATCAGGAGTTCCTGACTAAGTGGATTTTTGGTTGGAAGCTCCTTGTACCCAAGTTAGAGGATGATTCTTACAAATCCCTCCTCGCGGGACTAGAGGGAGAAAATGAAAAATCTCTCCAGGCCTTCTGTGGAACTCGTTAAAGTTGGGAGTTAAAAACCAGAGGTTTTAACCGGTTTCTTTTCCTGCCCCTTCTCCTCCCCTGTCCCTCCAGCCGCCGGACTGGAGCTATGGGGTCGGAAAACCCGAGCCCGCAGAACCCTGGCTGCAAGATCATGACCTTCCGGCCCTCGCTGGAGGAGTTCCGCGACTTCGGCCGCTTCATCGCCTTCATGGAGTCCCAGGGAGCTCACCGGGCAGGGCTGGCCAAGGTGAGGAGCCTGCCCAGGGAGAGGAGCTGCCTTCCCCGGGAGTGCAGATCCTGCTGCTTTGGAGTCGAGCACGGTGTGCTTTGGGAAGCGGTGCCTGGAATCTCTGTTTTGGGTATGGGGAGAGGAGAAGAGAGGAGTTACAGGGCTTTTGTAGAGCCATGGCATGTCCTGAGCTGGGAGGGACCCACAGGATCACCCAGGCCAGCTCCTGGCCCTGCACAGACACCACAACAATCCCAACCTGTCCCAGAGTGCTGTCCAAATGCTCCTGGAGCTCTGGCAGCCTTGGGGCCAGGACCATTCCCTGGGGAGCCTGGGCAGTGCCCAGCACCCTCTGGTTATGAGAATTTTTCATGTGAAGCTTCTAAATTCCAGTACCTGACATAGAACTGCTTGGAAAAATCCAGGACTAAGTGGTTAGAAGGGGTATTTCTGTGGCCATGTTACCACAGGCTGATGAGATCATTTGTTCTGACAAGGAGTTGTTAGGAGTGGTATTTAGCTGGACTTAATAAAGCACAGCGGAGAAATAAAGCTGTTAGGCATGAAATAATTCTTATTTCTTCTAAAACATAGGTCAATTACTGGGTTTATTGCTGCTCTAAAGAGGGCTGGCTATTGATGAAGAGCTCTCTGTGGAATGTTTCCTTGTCCACTCAAGTGTACAAGCAATTACCTTCCAGGACTCTGCTAGGGAGATTATTTTAATAAAGCTTGTTGCTGACTTTCAGATGTTGTAAAGAAATGACTTTACTTGTAGGATTAATCTGAGCATTCCAGGTCAGTTCTGTGTAAGGGAGGTTGAGCCCATCCTGCCCAGCAGGATCCCCAGCTCAGCCTGCAGTTTGTGTAACAAGTGCCGTATTTGTCGTTGTCCCCCAATCCCAGGTGATTCCCCCCAAGGAGTGGAAGCCCCGGCGGACGTACGATGACATCGATGACATGGTGATCCCGGCCCCCATCCAGCAGGTGGTCACTGGCCAGTCGGGGCTCTTCACCCAGTACAACATCCAGAAGAAGCCCATGACCGTGGGCGAGTACCGGCGCCTGGCCAACAGCGAGAAGTGCGTGGCTGGAGGGGCTCTGCTCCAAACGGGGCGTGGGGCAGCTCGTGGGGAGCTTTTCTGTCCAGAAACGAGCTGACAAGGAAATGCTGCCACGTTAAATGTGAAGCGTTTTGGGGGAAACTGCTTTTTCTCGGGTCTCAAGCAAGTTTGTAACTTGGTGGGTTTTGGTGCATCTGGGATCTTTTGCCGGGAGTTGGTGTGGAAAGGTTGTTCAAGTGTTTGGCTGAGAGTCTTCCTGAAAAGATTGGCTTGGGACCAAAAAGGGATCTCTTGGCTGTTCTGGAAAAGGTGTTCCATGGCTGGGGTAGAAATACAAATACCATGGAGTGCTGGGCTGATCCTGGTGACACCAGTGTCTCGCTGAGTGCCTGGGGTCACTGTGGAACTGGGATGTGCCAGCTGCACATCCCGTTTCCAGAGTCAGGAGTTTCCCAGAGTTCTGGAGTGCCCTGGGTTTTAATCACAGCTTTAAGCTGAAGGAGGGTGGGTTTAAATGGGATATTTGCAAGGTGTCCCTGCCTGTGGCAGAGGATGGGACTGGGTGAGCTTTGAGGTCCCTTCCAACCCAAACCACTCCGTATTCAGCTTTGGTGTTTCTCTGGCACCTGAGAGCTCCCTGTGGGATGACATCACCTCACCTTTCCGTGGGATGGGGATGTGGATGTGGTGCTGCAGGTCCTGCCTGTCAGCCTGCCCCGAGAGGCTTTGTGGAGAGGTGTCAAAGGCAGTAAATTCTGTGAATTAAAACGGAATTCACCCTGAGCCCGTGCTCTGACAGCCCTGCTGCTGTCAGTGGTGCTGTGTGCTGGCTGTGCTCAGCACTCCTCATGTCCCTGTGTCCCTGTGTCCCTCGCAGGTACTGCACCCCTCGCCACCAGGACTTTGAGGACCTGGAGCGCAAGTACTGGAAGAATCTCACGTTTGTGTCTCCCATTTACGGGGCTGATATCAGTGGCTCCCTGTACGATGCAGTAAGTGCAGTGCTTCTCCTTTGTTTATCCTGACACGGACTCTGCTTCCTCGTTGCACTTTTCTCATTAAGGAGCAGTAATTCAGAGTTTCACTGACATAGTCACTCTAAGGAAACCCCAGTACCTTTGTTTTTTTTCCCCTTATTACAAAACTGGGACTAAACTTCCCCTGAGATTCAGGCTGTCAGTGGAAGCTGTGAAAAGCTGACTTCCAGTAGGAAAATGGGGAGAAGTGTGGTTTAAACAAATTCTTATTAACTCTGTGGCAAAAAAAAAAATAGTCTATAGCTTAGGTTTTTTTTCTTTTTTAAGGGATTAAAATAGAGATTTCTGCTGAAGCTCCTTAGAAAGCCAGAAAAAAACAGCATTTCAAGGAAGTGGCGCTTCATCAAAAATACTTTTTGATTCTTAGCATAAGTAAATTATTTGCATTTGGATGTTAAATTATTTGCATTTGGATTTTAAATTATTTGCATTTGGATTTTTTCTTTGTAGGCAGCTTCATTGGGATACAATGCACCTGTACACTGAATTATTTTACAATTCAAATTGTTTAAGCTTTTCCTTGGTGCAATTTCATCCTCTGCTTCAAGTAATTCTGTAAATGATAAAGGTTTCTCTCTTCTTACTCTTTTTAGGCAGATAATTTAAGTCTCTTTCTCTGTAGTTTTCTTTTGAGTGGAAAGTGGCCGTTTTTGGAGTGTTATCTGAGTGTATGTGAATGTACAAAGTGTCTTTTTATTATCAGTATGGTTTAATATGGGATTAATTAGAATAAGCAGAGATATCTGAGGTCCTCAGAGCCGTGGACATGACAGGGATCCAGAGGATTTGGTGCTTGGATGGGAGCATCACATCCTTTCTGTGCTGTGATCTGTGGTGGGACACAGCCAGGCACAAGCACAACTGTTCTCCAGATGGTTTCCCTGTTCTTACTGAGCTGAGGTGGAAGATTCTGCCTCTTTGGCCACACTGAGGTGTTTCTGATGAGGGGAAGAACATCTGAGAGAAGGGTGTTTCACCCCGAGTTCATGCTGTGTTCATTACCAGAACAGTTAATTAATGGTGGGGTACTGCAGGAGCCTGGACTGGGTGCTGCCTGTGCTCAGAGAGGAGCATTAAATAAACCTTTCTGGAAGCAGAGGGTGTTACAGTAGTGCAGGTAACACCATCATCTCCACCCTCCAAGGCACTGAGAGGGAGCTGTGGGCTCTGGTTGTGCCATTTCCCAGTGCAAACCATTTCTGTTGGCTTCCAGGACGTGGATGAGTGGAACATTGGCAACCTGAACACCCTCCTGGACATGGTGGAACACGAGTGTGGCATCATCATAGAGGGTGTGAACACTCCCTACCTCTACTTCGGGATGTGGAAGACAACTTTTGCCTGGCATACAGAGGACATGGATCTTTACAGCATCAACTACTTGCATTTTGGGGAGCCCAAATCCTGGTAAGTGAAGGCTCTTGGGCACCACTGAAATATCCTTTCCACAGCTCTACCAAATTCCATCAGGTTTACCTAATCTCTCACTTCCCATTTTTTCTCTCCTCTCCTACTCTGCATTTAAAAGCAATTTCACTTCCTTTCATGCTGGCTTGCTCAGAGGCCCAATTCCTGACTTTCAGCAGGATTAGGGAGACTTGTTGACATCACGATTAAAACCAGATTTCAACACTTGGGGATTTTTGCAATCTAATGCACAGGAGAGCAAATGGGGATGGGCATGTGTGGATGCTTCAGAGGCACTGTAATAGTGAAACACTGTTGTTCTTGCACTGTGCTCTAAGCAGGAAACATCTGTTACATTCAAATTTCCATTATTTAAATACATAAATATGTTCACAGCTCCAGGGACAAGTTAAGTTAAAAGGTTACTTTTCCATGGTCATTTTCTGGCGTGATGGTAAAGCATTTTTCAACACTGTTGATGCATAGACTGGTTGGAAATAACTTTCCACAAAAGCAATTGGTAGTTAAGGATGAAATGAAGAACGTAGGAAGTCTGGAGCAAGTTACCAAGAGCCAATATTCTTCTTTTTTTAAGCAATTTAAAAGTATAAGTGCAGAGACTCAGCAACCCAGGGGAGCTTTGCTGAAGATCTTGATGTGACTAATAAATATTGACATTTGCGTGCAAATTAGAGCTGAAATGTCACAGGGAGGCTCTGCTGTCACCGTGCCCTGGCAGGGGCAGATGAGATCTTCCCACCTCGCAGGGCTATGGGTCCCTGGTGACCCTGAGTGGCTCTGGATGTTGGTGCCTGTGGCACATAAAAGCCCCCAGGAGCCAGGAGACTCTAAATGAATGGCTCCAGTGCTCTTTTCCAGGCCTGGAAAGGGGTGGAAGGAGGGGCTGAATCTGTGGAACATGGATGGGAATTTAAAAACTCCTTCCAGCACGTCGTGGACTCTGCTTCCCAGAGTTCCTGATCCTTGGGCTCGCTGTCCCAGGCAGGTGCACGAGGATTGTGCAGAATCTCTTGTGATACCTCTGTTAAACAAGGCTGAACTCCAGAAATGCATTTCTGGGTCATGACTGGGATGTGACTGATTTTGGGGAAAGGTTCTTCCCCCAGAGGCTCCCCAGGGAATGGTCCCAGCCCCGAGGCTGCCAGAGCTCCAGGGGAGTTTGGACAGCGCTGCCAGGGGTGCCCAGGGTGGGGGTGTTGGGGGGTCTGGGCAGGGTCAGGGGCTGGACTGGATGATCCCTGTGGGCCCTCCCAGCTCAGGATATTCTGTGATTCTCTCAGTTTGGATCCTGCCAGTTTTTCCTCCAGAATCTCTTCATTCCAACCCATTTTCCTGGTCCCATCTCCAGCAGATGGTGCCACAGCCCACGGGAAGCTCCTCATCCCCTTTACCAGGGACACCAGCACGGTCCCAGCAGGAGTGGGCTGCTCCAGGAGGGGTGGGAGCAGCTGATCTGAGGTTTGGGTTGGATTGTTGCATCCTTTCTGCAGCCATCCTGTGTTTGTGAGAGTCACTTGTTCTCTAAAGCTGCCCCATCTGGGGGAAAAGGAGGATTTTGAGGACAGACCATGTTTGGAGCAGAAGGTTTTCCCTTTCAGTGGGATTGTCGTAGGTAGGGGACAGTGTGTGACACAGAATGGGATGGGTTGTGACAGGATGTGGCTTGGCAGGGCCTCCCTGCTCTTCCCTTGAGCACAAGGCAGGAGTTTGCCTCTTCCCAGGGCACTCCTTCCTCGTTCTGCAGGAGACAGCTCCTCTTAAGGAGTTCTCAGGCTCTTCTCTGAACAAGCATTGGCTTCAAAGAGTGAATCCGAATCCCTTTGGAGCACATCTGGAACTTTCCAGGTACCTGAGCCATTCTGGGAGCGACTGCAGCCATCCCAGAGCTCAGCTGGGGGAGCTCTTGGACTGCACTAGTGGAATTCCAGTGCTGCAGCCTGGCTTTACTCGAGGATGGCTGAAATGTTCGCTCTGTTTTGCTGGCACCACCTCTGTGGAAATTTCCCAGCTTCCTTCATCCTTTTTATAGACTCCATGGCTCTGACAGTGATCATCTTGGAAGCACCTCAGGGAATAGCAGGAGTGTGGAGAGTTACAAAGTCTACCAGTTTGGGGTTGAGCTCTAAAATAAGAGGCAGAGTTATTGTTTGGCTGTCAGAGATATTTATTCAGTGGAACCAAGGACTCTGTATATTGGTAGTATCTGCTTCAGAATTGCCTGTTAAAAACCATAACTCCTCCTTTGTGTCTCCCATAAATTATCTTGGGGTGCTTCTCTCCAGGCTGTGGGAAGGGTGAGGAGCCACCAGCCCTGCTTCCTTCTCAAGGGAATGGGGGAAAGGAGTCACTTCCCTCCCAGACCTCATTCAAGTGGGTTTCAGGAAAAATCTGTGTTTATTTCACAAAATCCCAGAACTGTTTGTTTTGGAAGGGAACTCTGGAGACCCCCCAGTCCAATGCCCTGCAAGGTGGCTTCACCAGCTGAAAGTGGCTTCTTTGTACAAGCTAATGAGCATCTGCCTGGTGTTACAAGCCCTTGATTAATGAGTGTGTGTCACTGCAGAGGAGCTCTGCTGCCAGCCCTCCCCGTGGCTGTGCTTTGCCCTGGCAGAGCAGGACAGGCTGCAGCACTCTGCTCAGGCTGGGGGCACGGGGATGCAGATCCAAAACTTGTTCAGCACCAAGTGAGGCAGCTGAGCAATGAAAGGTCACCCAGTGATGAGGGAGAACAAAGGGGTGATGGAAAAACAGCCACTTTGCTGTTCCCAGCCTCATTAAGGGATTTCTCTGTGCCTGTAGCTTGCAGAGTGTTTGTTTGTTGGGTTCAGCTGTGTTGTGGCCAGGGGAGCAGCACGGGTTGTGTGCAGCCCCCACCCCAGCCTGCCCTGCCTGGGACTCCCCTCGTTCCTGGGGGATTTTCCCTCCCAGGCTGGTGCTCTGCTCCACGCCGTGCCCCCACTGCAGCTGTTTGCAGCTGGAAAATGGGTCTGGCAGGCTGGGGAGGGAGCAGGGGGGCTGTGGGCGCTTCCTGTGCAGCACCCCTGGAGTTGGGAGCAGTTGTGTAACCTCATGTGAAGCTGTCAGATCCAGCCTTTTCCTTGCTTTTTTTCTCAAATTGCAGTAAAATGTCCCTCTCCCATTAGGAATTTAATTGCCACCTTTTCACAGTCTCAAACTTCTGAAAAAACGGAAATGTATTTCATTCTGCAGCCCCGTATTAAACCTCTTGTGGTAGGAGTTTTTACTGTATCAATTATACACATTATGTGTAATTACCTCATACACTCCTGTGTGAGATCTAAAATTGAGCATATTGTCAAACGGTGCAAGCAGAAACTGCTTTTATAATGACAGAAGCAACAAAGCTGAATGCCAGGCCTCATTCTTCATGGTTATTATGGCATTTTATTGAGCAGAGGATGCAATTCCAAAAGAATATTTTTAAACGCTGAGGTGCTCCCCCAGCACTTCCTTTTATCTCCATGAAGATGTGCAGACCCTACCTGGAGGCTTCCTGGGGTGGGGAAGTGCTGCAGGAAACTCTGAATCTCAGAATTGTGAATCTGCCAGATTCGCTTTAGGAGTGCAACATCTTTTTCTTTTTTGTCAACAGTGTAACACCCGATTGGGCAGTGAAGTTATTTTTCTTGGATATTTTGTGACTGATCTTGCTGTACAGCAACAGTGTTTAATTTACCTTCTCTGAGTGCTGGGGGATGTTACACTCTTCCTTCTTTCAGAAACTGCAGGTGTTAAACCAGACTGACACTGAGGAAGGTAATTGATTTTTATAAAATGTCCCTTTTCCCTTATCATGATGGATGTTTAATCCCCTTTAATTAAAACAGGGAGCCAGCTTTAGCTTTTAAGTTATATCATCTCCTCTCCAAAACACTCCCTCTCTGGAAGTGGATCATGCCTAATCTGTTTGACTTTGATATCACAAAGTACACTTTATGCCAGAACAGCAGTTTATGTGGAATTAAGGACAAATTACCAAAGGAACTTTAAAATAATATGATTAGTTGGAAGCACTGGTCACAGATACAATTACATTCTAGAAACGCTTCTGGAATTCTGTCCTGTGAAAGTCTGAAGACTGCAAACCTGAGGGTCCACGGACTTACCCCAAGCCTTTGTTGGTTAAAATATTTTAGAATTTCTGCTTTCTTCCCTCCAGGTGCCCAGCGAGGCTCCCTGGGTGGGGTAAACCCAGTCTTCAGCAGCCAAGGAGGGCAAATCCAGGGGAGGACTTGTGGCTGCTCCATCCCTGGCAGTGCCCCAGGCCAGGCTGGACACTGGGGCTGGGAGCAGCCTGGGGCAGTGGGAGGTGTCCCTGCCCTGGCAGGGGGGCACTGGGTGGGCTCTGAGCTCCCTTCCCACCCAAACCAGGCTGGGATTCCATGACTTTGTTGTAACATCTCCAGTTTAGTACCTTTGGTGTGTCTGGCGGTGCTGCTGGCAGCAGGGAAACCTCACCTTTCCTAACAGCCTCTGAGGGGGAGATTTAAGCCAAGACGTGGTTGTTCCCTTGGGAGAGGATTCCCAAAGGAGCCCTGTCTGTCCTTGGCTAAAAGCAGCTCCTGAAGCAGCAGCAGCAGCAGCTCTGAGGATCTCCCTGGTGGTATTTCTCACTTCTGTCTTGGGGAGCACTGCAGCTTTCTCAGCTGAACTCTTGTCCTGTCCTCCCCTTAGAATAGAAAATGTTAATCCCTGGAAAACTGCCTTGGAGGAGGAAAATGACCTGATGCAGTCATGGAGCTGAACTCCTGCAGCTTCTCTCCTCGTTTTCCGTGCAGGATGCTGGCCCCTCACTGCCTCTCCCGTGTGAAGTTCTGCTCTGCTCCTGCTTTAGCACTGCCCCAGCTGCTCCCCGAGCTCACTGCAACCCCACTGAGAGCAGCTGCTCCACTGTTTGACAGGGCACTGGCCCTTCATCGTTTATTTGCCTCCTGCTGTTGCATCCCCTGCTGGAGTCACTGCAGGGACCAGATGTGGCTGCAGGTGTTGAGTTTTGGGCTCTCAGTAGCCCCTGCAGCCTGCAGATCCTGAGATGCCTTAGGCTGCGTTAGCTGGAATCACAGCTGAGATTTCCCTTGAGGGAGCTGATGCTCCATGCTGAGAATTTTTATTTTTCTGAGTTTCACTTTTCCTGTTTCTTGGTGTTAGGGAATTTAGGAGAAGATTCTGCAGCCTCTCCTCCCTCAGTCCCCAAGGTCTGCATCATCTTCCATGGGAGGTGCGTGAGCTGTTCTTGCTCTTAAGCGTTTTCCAGGCCTGGCAGCAGAGGTTTGGAGGCTTTTTGGGTGGAGTGGGTAGAAAGGAGAAGCAGGGAAGGTCATTTGGCCACGATGGCAGCTCCTCACAGCTCCCAGATTTCCTTCCTGCTTCTGCTGTCCCATGTAATCTGTTTTACAGCTCTGCAGTTTTGGATGGAGAAAGAGCAGAATTTATGGTGGTGCTTGATTTATAGATTAACTGCAACACCATTTGCTCTCAGGCAGATTTGGCAAAGCAAGACCCTTTTCTGTTGATAAAAGGGAGAGAGAAAGGAACAGGGATATTCATTAAAAGGAATAAAAGGAGAGTGAGATAAAGTATGACCAGGCAGAACAGCTTTTCACTCTCCTGACTCCTCTAAAATGAAGGTGAAAGCTGCTTTGGAATGGGCTTTCTGCACTGAGAGCCCCTGTGCATGTTGATTTGCTGGGAGATGCATGGAGGGAGGGATGTGTTGGGATGCAGAGTTGTATCCCCCTGTAATTCCCTGATAACTGAGAGCAGAGCAGTGAGTTATTAACAGAGCCCTGCACGCACTGCAGTCATTAGTTAATCAATACAAACCCCTCTGCTGCCAGTGCCCAGCCCAGCTCCCAGCCCTTCATCCTGGAGGTGGTGCTGTGGGAGCAGGATGAGGAGGATCCTTTGGGAAGGGGACAGCTCTAACTGGTGGTTTCCTTTCGGGATCCACGGGGTCACCACGTTGCCCGGGACCTGACTGAGCTCTGACTTGTGTTTGTGGATTATCTTCCCAGTCAGGTGCTGCAGTTGGAATAGTGGAGATTTCTGTTTTAATAGACTCAGGTTTTTGTGGTCTTTCATTAGGCTGCTGTAGAGAGATTATTAAAAGGTCACTTTTCTGCTGCAGAGGAGGCACAGGATTTGGGGAGTTAGGACTCATGTATTGCCTTTCTTCATTCACCCTCATCTACCTGAGAGAAAATGCCACAAATGTCAAGCTGGACTCTGGGACTGATGGAATCAAATGTGGGACTTGTCTGAGGAGGGGCTGGTGCTCTGTGAGAGCAGAGATGGATTGAGCTCAGCTCGGTGCTGTCTGTGCTTCCCCTCCAGAGCCCTCTTTGGTTTTTATTCTCGCCCAAACCCACTGCAAAAGGCAGGGAATTGTTTTGTGCTCTGCTGCCATTTTAGTTTTCACTCTCTGCATTTTATGGCTGTCTTTACTGAGCCCACTCAGTTGGTTGAAATGAGAAATCTTAGAGGCTGAGGTTCATCTGTGAGCTGTTGTACCCGACCCAGCAGAGAGGAGACCCTTCCCACCTGTGGTTCCTCGTGGCACTTCCCATCGTGGCCTCAGGAGCAGGAGGTGCTGGTGGGGGTCCCGTCCCCATTTCCACAGCAGCATCCCCAGCAGCTCCTGCCCCACTGCCCGGCTGCTCTGTGCTGTGCTGGCAGCACAGGCGCTGCTCTCAGCCCTGCAGCCCCAGCTGCATCCAGAGGAGCAGCTCTTTGATCCACAAAGGCTCTTGCTCCAACTCATTCCTGCCTTTGGAAAGTGTCTGCTCAGAGCTCAGGCCTGATTTGAAATGAAGATCTATGGAAGTCTGACAGGATCACAGATTGGTTTAATAACAGAGGCTTTTGAGCAGAGCACTGAGACAGGAGGGGAGGGAGATGTGCTTCCATGCTCCATCTCACTCCTTCAGCCTGATCTGACTCGGGCCCTGTGGGACAATGAGCTTGCAAATTCCAGCTTGGCATCGTGCTGGAAGCAGGGCTTGGAAGGGCTGGGAGGAACCAGGAGTGGTGCTGCAGAGCTTTGTCTTTATTCACATTTTGTTAACACGTTGGCAGAAACCAGCGGGGATTTTTTTTTTTTTTCTTTACTCAGCAGAGAAAATTGTCAAGGGGTGATGCCAAGTGCAGCACAAGTGTGGTTTAAAATAAGAGGAGCCTGTAGTAATGACAGCACTTAAATAGCACTCGGTGCTGTCTGAGAGCTGTGCACTTGTTAACCCCTTAATGTGCTGAGGAATGAATGTGCTGGGTTTGCATCCCCTTCAGTTCCAACTGCCCAGTCAGCGACACTGAGGGGATCAAACAGAAGAAATAAAGGAAACTTTACAAACTGTGTCAGTGATCTTTATCAAATCTCAGCTACAGCACTTGTGGCTTTGATGCTGACAAGAACACAGCGCTCACTTCAAAGCCGTTGTAGTTGGAAACGGTGCAGTTTGATGGATGAGGAGCATTAAACCTTGAAATGCTGGGTTTTTTCTCCTCAAAAAAGAAAAGAGTGTGTGTGTAGAGGCATTGCACCTCTAGCACAAGGGGTTTCCTAATCTAAGAATATCTTTCATTACTCATGAGCACATTTCTTTTGTTCTGCTGGAGGCAGTTACCTGTGCTTTTTTCAGGAGCCTGAGTTGCTGTGCCCAGTGGAGGAGCAGCTCACGCAGGGCACTTGCTACGAGGCACAGATACCTCTGATCTCCCCTGGTTACCTTTTTTCTCCTTGTTTCTGGAGCTGAAATGAGCTATTATTTTAGAATACAGGCTCTTTGAAGCATAATCTTTGCTTTTCTTTCTATTTGTGCGCTATCCACTACAAAAACAACCAGTAATTAATAATCTGATTGCCAGTTTAGGGAAATAAATCTGATGTGAACAGGTTCTTCCAAACAAATAACGGGGAATGGCAAGGGGATGAATATTGTAGTCATTCATCTCTGTTGAATTGTGTACTAATTATCTTCTTGGCTAAACTGAATGAGTAAATGACTTCATAATGTTTTTCCCCAAACACCTTTTCTTAGTGAAATGTCTCCTTCATGCTGCTCATTCACTGCAGGCACAGGCAGGCTGTGGGTTATTTTTACACGTGGAGGGAGAGACACTCCAATGTGCTCTGTAATTTTGTGCTTTGTGCCTGGCATTTGTGCTGTGGAGCTGACTGGACTGGGGCAGTGAGAGTCCTTCCAAGAGCAGATGGTTGTTCACATTAAATTCTCTGCTTTAAAATGGTATTTAAAAATTGCATTTGGAGTTCTGGAAAAATCTCTTTGTATTCATTGAGCTGGGGGTTAGTGAATCACTGAAAGTAGCCCATTGTGCTAATCTTGGAGCTCAGTTGTACCTCTTGAAAATTCATATTGCTTTAAAATCAGAATTTTAAAAAGCTCCTGTCTAATGTCACTTCTGGAAACTAATGGCTCTTTAATCCTATTTCTAGCTGAAGGCAACTTTAAGGGTTGAAGAGTCTTTTAGAAGTAGATGATTGGCACAAGTTAGGCTTGACTCTAATCTTCCAGTACTCAATCCCTGGGGATTTGATCCCAACTTCAGAGTAACCTGAGATATTCTGCCCATCCTTACTGGAAAACAAATGGAGAGTTTGCAACCACAACTTCAGTTTCTTTGGGGAAGGAGGAACTTTTTCATCCTGTTGCTCCATTGGCAGCAAAATCACTGCCATTTCTTCATATTGTGGATCATGAGGGAGTTCTGTGTGTGGAAAAGTGATTGCCTGGAGTGAAATGGGCCCTGGGTGAGTGCTGGGGGTGTTTGGTGCTGCCCAGGCCCCTCCTGAGCAGGTTTGCCCTGATTTTCTCTCTGTGCTGCTTCCCCAAGGGCTGCACTGAGCAGCTGTGGGAGGCAGAAGGGTTTGGTGTGTTTTGGGGCTGTAATTTGGTCCTGTCATTACCTATTTACTCCTAATTATGGCTTTTGGAGTTGATACTCCCCAGCCTCTGTGTTTATCTGTCTCCCTGGGTGTATTTCAATAAAAATGTCATTATTTGAAATCGTTGACACTGCTGGTTAAAGATACTGGATTCCAGCATCTATTGTCCTGAGAAATGATCCATTAGAGATAAAACTGCAGGCACTTGATAAAGGTTCTTTCCCAGGAACAAGGAGCTCTCTGATCCCTGTGTTATCTTATCTCCAGAGCAGAGCTTGCATTCCTGATGGGAAGGAGCAGAAAGGCATAGGAGAGGGAATCCAGAGCTTTTCCTTTCCTGACCAGGCTCTTGAGAAGGGAAACAGGATATTTCCAGCCCATTCAGTGTGAGCCAACCTCAGATTTGATGAGGAGAAGAAGAAAAGGAGTTGAGTTCAGTATTTTAACAAACTGTTGGGAGAGAGGGATGAAGGGAGGTTAATTGTGGAGGAAGGTAAAGGTGAGGAAAAGGGAGGTGACAGTGCTACCCACAGAGGAACAATCAGTTCTTCTTGTTGAAATACTTTTCTCTTTTCCCTACAGGCAAAACAGCTTAAAAATAGTGTTGGACAATAGGAGTTGGACTCGGATTCCTGTGGGTCCCTCACAGCTCAGGGTATTTTTGGGTATTGTAGTGTGGAAACCCCCACTTTCACCCCAGCTTTGCTCTCACACACTGAGGAGATGTAAATTATGTGTTTTACCTTGTAGACAAAAGCCTTGGGAGCAGGATCTGAGCCACCCTGTGCTAATGGTGGTTCTGAATGCTTCTGTTGGGTGATAAATATTCCTGATGGATGAGGGGGTTTCTTTGGAGCCTTTGCTGCTGTCATGGGGGCTAAAGATGTTGAAGGTCAGGGTTCAGATTCTGGGTTTATGGGCACCCTTTGCCTTGCAGAGGCTGAAGCAGCAGCTTTTCATTCTGCCTGTCGTGGCTGAGAGCAGGTTGGCATTTGAATCTTCAAAGGGTCAGCGTTCTTGGCACAATTAAATCTCCTTTGAAGACAGATAACTCACCCCAGCTTGACACTTGGGCCTGGGCATTTTAAATGTGCTGCTCCCGTTCTGTTTCTGTTCCTTATTCTGGTAATTATGGGGTGTTAAACTGTGTGGGGCTGCTTGGGCAGACCTTGTGCAGGCTCTGTGAAATTGAGTTTCTTACCTTCTCACAGGACCTGCACTGAAGTGACATTTCCAGAGTGTTGTGGTTGAACCTCCCAGAGAGTGGGGCTGTGGCATTTGGTGAATTAATCCCTGCTTAATTGCTCTGTGTTGGTGCAAGAGGGTGTAAATGAGGTGTGGAACAAGTTTAGCTATGGAAAAGCTCTTGGAAGCTTTGGGGGTGTTGGATGAGGGGACAGGATGGTCTGGTCCTCTGCCACAGGTAGAGATGGCTTCAGGTGAGAAAAATTCCTCTTAAACAAGGAGAAAACAGAGGTGAGCAGGGTGCTGTGGATGAAGTTTTTTGTGTCTTTTTGGCCACTGGAAGCCAAAACTGAGGAAGCAGCAGTGAGGGGAGAATCTGAGGTCTCTGAGGAGCACCTGGTGCTGGGAGCTGCCCGAGTGAGTTCCCTGTGACATCATTCCTTGGTGGCCTCCAAAGGGGTCCCTGCATCCCAGGACGGCCTGATGCTCATTTTACTGACACACTTGTTTAATTCTTAATTCACAAGACATTTGCTTATTTATTCTCATTGTTCCTGATAATAATTCTAAGCCATTAGAGGGGAAAATTGTATTCAGAAATGCTGTTTCACACTTTATTTGTTTGATGATTTAGAGCGATAGAAAATAGCACATTTGCTGGCTTTTATAGTCTGATAATTATCCACATCCATCAAGCCCCATTCCAGGGGAATAAACAAAACACCAAGAAAATTACTCTATTAATGATATCCTATGATGGCAAATAGGACATATCTCTCTTTTGTGTTAAGGATAGAGAGGGGACTGTCCAGTTAAACTCATGTTGGGCAGGAATTGTTCCCTGGGAGGGTGGGCAGGCCCTGGCACAGGGTGCCCAGAGCAGCTGGGGCTGCCCCTGGATCCCTGGCAGTGCCCAAGGCCAGGCTGGACACTGGGGCTGGGAGCAGCCTGGGACAGTGGGAGGTGTCCCTGCCATGGCAGGGGTGGAAATGGGTATTTAAGATCCCTTCCAACCCAAACCACTTTGGGATTCCATGATTCCATATCAACAAAAGGAAGCTATTGCTCCAGGAAGATCATTTTCTAACACATTTATAGCTTTGGGGCAAAACCTTTTGGGCCTGTGATCCTGACTCAACTAGAAAATTACATAGAAGTAGAGATCAGAAATGCTGGAATTAGGTTTCATGAAATAAGTTTGCAAGCTGAGAGTCTTTCCTGCGGAACAGCAAGTTCTGGATGTGTACAAGTGGTACTTGATCCACTTCAGGGATTTTCTGTTGTTTTGGTGGAAAGTAGAAAAAGGTAATTTAAAAGGCTCAGTATATTACTTTCGAGTTGTTGACTTCAGGGTAAGATGACATTTGAGTCACAGAACTATAACTTTTTTTATCTTGAGCTGATTTTCCTTTCCCCACTGCGTAAATCTCGCGCTCCCTGGCAGAGCAGCAGCACATTTTTCCTGCTGTAATCCCCCAAACTGCTGAGAGGCAGGGTTTGGGTGAAGCCTGGCCCTTTGTCTTGGTCACCTCTGCAAGGCTGACCCCCGGGCTATGGACTGAGGGGTGGTTTGCAAGCCCAGAGCCGTGGCAGTCTGATCCACCTTCCAGCAGCTGCTGGTTCAGCCCCTGAACCTCCCTTGTCCCGGGGCCAGGCTGAGCCAAGGGACAGATCCTGCCCTGCCTGGCTCCAGGTCAGCGTCCCCATGCTGAGGTCATGCCTGTGGAAAAGGGAATTTCTGGCTGTTTTTTGCCATGCACAGACCTGTGGACTGCCTGTGGAGCTGAGGTTTTGCAGCTGAGCTGAGCCCCAGCTGTGGGGATGGTGACAAATTGTGCTGGGGGACAGCAGGACCCTGTCCCCAGCAAGAGCTGGTGCTGTGCCCAGGGAGCAGGGGTGGCTGCCAGCCCTCGTGGGTGTTCCCTGCTCAGTAACTGCACCCTCTGACTGCAGCAATTTTTAGTCTTCCCATAGTTGTTCTGCCTCATAATCAATCATTTTATGTGTAGATGGAGCTCAATCTGTGCCATACGTGCAGGAGCCTCCTGTTTCTCTTCCTGGATTTAAATAGCAGCCCAAATTCTGTCTTTATTGCCTATCTTTATGTAAATCAGTCAGATTTGTGAGCATAACTTAAAGCAGAATTTGACCTACTTTTAATTCTCTTCTGCAGTTAATATTTTGAATTCCTAAGAATAAATGCAGAGGGATGTGTAGGCTCTGCTTCCTAAAGACTGGCCCAAAGAAAAAAGTTAATTTCTAAAACTGGAGTCAGCTATTGCCATTCTGTGCTGGGGTATTTTCATTTGTATATTATTACATATAGTTCTTTTTTATAAGCTGGAAATTCCTCCTCTCTGGCTGGTTTCTATCCAAGCAAGTCTTTTTTCTTTGTCTCTCCATGGGCCGTTCTCTAAAGCCTCTCTTGGCTTTTTGCAGGCTGCAGTTTCAGATAACACAATAACCATGTTCCAATGTATTAAACTTTTAACATCCTCAAGATTCAATTAATCTTATCTTTACAACTCCCAATTACAGGCACTAATTAAGTGAAGGTTGCATTGTAGACTGGGGATATTACATTAATCATCAGCAGCCTTGTAGCCATAAATTAGTTCTTTCCCAATCCTTCAGCATTTTTCCCAGAAGGAATGGAATGTCTCATTTCCCTGTTTTAAGGGACATTAATCCCACAAAGGAGCTTTGGATCGGGATTAGTTTTATCACATTTATGTAAGTGATGAATGGTCTTTGTAAAATAAAAGCCACTAGCTTTGTCCCAGACAAATGAAATTGAATTGTTTGATAATTATGCAATTTAAGGCACTGTCAAACTTTGGTCAGGGGATGTTGGGAGTCCATTGCTGCGTTTATTATTTTACAAGATTAGGTGCTACACAGTGTTTTGCCTTAAATTTTGTTGAAGCCATCAGTTTAAGTCAGCTTAGTGCCTGAACCCTGAAGGCTCCTGGATGTGATTCCTGTGCTGTCACCCCTGCCAGGCCAGCACAGGTGTGTTTGGTTTTGGTTTGTGACACAGCTTCTGCCCCTGCTGGGGTTTTACACCTGAAAATGGAGAATTTGCCAAACCAGGTGGATTCTGAGCCCCCACCCAAAGAGGGGCAGTGCTGGGCACCTGTTGCTGAGCCCCCTTCTGTTCCCAGCGTGTGGAATGAGACAGGATGGGTTTGACATCTTTATTGGAAATAGCAAAAATCATGCATTTTTTATTATTCACTTTGAAGGGAAGTTATAGCTGGCAATAAATGCCATTCCCACAAATGTAAATTCTCAGAATTCTCTGTCACAAAAAGCAGGGAGAGCCGTATTTAATTTGCTGCAGAGTGTAACCAATGATTTACAAATTTCCATTGGCAATATTATTGTGTGCCATCATGTTAAACACGTTTAAATGTTTCCTGGTGTTCAGTTCCCTTCTTATAACCTGAACACATAAATCTTTGTCACCTGGGCTTTGCTCCTGAGAATATTGTGAACTTCAAAGCACTAAGAGAACCAGCAGCTTTTGGGAAGAAAAAGAGCCATTTGAAACTTCCCTGGTTTTTGTACCTGCTGGGCACACCCAGCCCTGTGTCTGTGACCTGTGGGATTTCAGACTGTTGGTTGTTTTTCTGGAATTATGTTCAATAATTTGCACTAAAAAAAAAAAAATCATTCAAATTCTTTTGCACTTTATTATCCCTAATCTAAGAAAACTGTCTTTAGCACGTGTAGAAGTTGTTCCCTACACCCTTTAATGGTGTTTTCCTCAGCAGTCCCTGCATTTTCATTCACCTCATCGAGAAAATTATTGGATACTTTAATTCTTTTATTTCACATCAGACAATAAAACCCATCATGGACATAAGGACTGAGCCATGACTGCCTGAGCTGTGGTGAGGAATATTTACTTTTTTGAATAAAATGAAAGCTATTTACACAGAAGAAGGTTTTATTCTTTTCCAAAGCACAGACCCTCCTTCACACCTTTTCAGCCCATCCAATGTTTCTTGTTTATTAAGATTTAACACGATTTTATTTGGCAGATACTTTCCCCATGGAGAGCACACACCTGCTGTTCCCTGCACTGAGTTATTTCTGGGGTTTCCAGTGCTGGATCATCACTTTGTCTCCTCAATTTTCCTTCTGCCTTGTGAAACCTTGTGATGCAGTTTGAAAAAATGGCAGGAAGATAAACACACTTCATGTGACAGGTCTAAGGGCTTTTATTAAATGCTGTTTTTTCCATGGGCTATGTGTTCCTGGTGCCTCTCAGACGTGTAGAGCTGTGCTTCCATTGCCAGCCCCTGTGTGCTGTGCTGAGGGTTATTGCCCCACTTGTTCCTAGACTTTTCCCTGCACTGTTTTTCCCTTGCAGACTGCTGATTTTGGTTTCTGTCTGTTTTGGTTTTGGTTTCCCAGGTATGCCATTCCCCCGGAGCACGGCAAGAGGCTGGAACGCCTGGCAAAAGGTGAGCTGTGCTTGTGGCTCAGGAGGGGCTGACACTGCCCTGCTGCTGCTGCTGCTGCTGCTGACCTCTGCAGGAGCACAGCCTGCTGGGCTGTGGAGCAGCCTCAGAGCCAGGAAACTCTTCAGGGGATTTTCCTTCCAACTCTTCCCTCAAAGCCTCGGTCTCCTGGCACAGCGAGACCTCAACTAAAATTCCTTGAAAACTCCTTGAATTTTGAGGCACTGAGGCCAAACCCTCCCATGTCTGGGCAAGGGGTTTAATCCACAATGGCTTGGGTTGGAAGGGACCCTAAAAATCATTTCATTGCACCCTGCCATGGGCAGGGTCACCTTCCTGCTCCAGCCTGGCCCCTGAGATGGGGCAGCCACAACCTGTTCAGTGTCTCACCACCCTCACAACTGACATTTTCCTGCTGATATTGAACCTAAATTTCCCCTCTTCCACTTTGTGCCCATTACTCCTTCACCCTATAATGATACATTCTGTATTTGGTGGTTTTCCTTTTATTTTAGCCTCATCCTCCTTTATTTTTCAGCACAATAAAGTTCATATTAAAAGGAAAAAAAAAAAAACAGCTAAAGGGAGGGAAAAAGAAAAGGAAAATGGAGGTGGGGGAAGGCAGAGCTACTTTGAGCTGTGGCAAACTCCCACCTCTCAAGCTCCAGGGAAGATGTCTGGCTGCACAAGTAGATATGTTTTAATTTCTTGGTGGTGTTTCTATTTTTGTTCACTTGCAAATGTTCAAGGAGCTGCCCAGCTAAAAAAAGCTGCTGGCCCAGAATAATTAACTCCAAATCTCTGTGGTTCATCTCCAGCAAGGCAACTGAGGTGGTTTAAATCTGGCAGTGAAGGTAGGAGCAGGCAGGAAAATCTGCAAGACTCTACTGTGATGCAAAAGAAAAGTTCTAATGTTGATTTCCCAGAGAACAGGCAAATTCCTGATTTCCTGCTGACTGTGTCACACTCCAGGGTATCAAGGGGAGCAGCTGATTGTGTGGGGTAGATGCAGAATGACTGGGGATGGTGGTGCTGTTTTCCTGGGCTCTGAGCTCCATGATCCCTAAATACAAATAATTCTGGAAATGGCTGCTCAGAAATGTTGCATTTCAAAGCTACAGTCATTTGCCAGGTTTTAATAGATGAAAAAAGTAATTTTTATAAGAAGTCAATCAATCAGATGACTTGTGTTCTGCAGACTCTGAAATACCACTCCAAGCCTGACAGCAGCAATAATAAGTTTCTTGCTGTTTGTAACTAATTTTTACAGATGATCAATTTTGAGGCACGGGGATGGTTTGTGCTGTAAAACCAGGAGCAGATTATCCATGCTCTGGTCTTTATTTTAGTTTCCTGCCTCTGGAGGCTGGGATGGGTGATGATTTAACTCTGCAAAGAGCCAGTGTTGCTGCCTGGCCACTCCCCTGTCCCGTACATCAGTGGGGAGAAGTGTGCTATGGATAAATGAGTGTGCAATTAATATGGAAAATGAATAGCTGAGCTGTAAATGGGCTCACTGGGAGAGCCATGGAGCCCATGGAGAGAATGTTAATGTGTTGCCATGTTATTGGTGCTAATCACTTAAAATGTGCTTCTTTATTAGTGGCTTTAATGAGAGCCACTTAAACTGTGCATTAAAAAGAGGAACTGCAGAGAGGGACGACAGACTGGGTAGCAGACAGTCATAACTTTAATTTAAATGCTTTTAGTACAAAAATATAAGAAAACCTGGAACCGAGTAATCCTTTTGACTTTCTGGAACCCCTTCCATTACGTCTCATCAATCAGTTTTGGTTCCAGAGCTTGGGTTGTTTGTTTTCCTGAACTGTGATGGGTTTGAGTCCCTGTGAACACAGTTTGTTCAGGAATCACCCCCTCGGAGGGAGAGACATGACCTTGAGGAAAATGGGGTTGCCCTGGCTGAGCTGCCATTGAGGGGTTTGGTCAGTGTTTATCACTATCTTAGTTTTCTTAATTATTTGTGATTTGTTTCAATAGCTCAGTGTGGATCTTGGGTAGAATTTAACACTTAAAGGTGCTGACTGGGTCAGGTCCTGCTGCCTCTGCCACTTGTTGGTGACCCCTCTGAACGTGTCCCTCCTGCCACTGCCTGGGATGGAGATGTTTCCTTTCCTTTCTTTTCTCTGAATATTAACATTTTTTCCCTTTAGGGAGTGCTATGTAGGGCAGACTGATGTACAATCTAACAATTAGTATTGTTTTCCCAAGAAAGTCCAATGCTCCTCCTTTGAATGTGTCCACAGGATTTTTCCCAGGAAGCTCTCAGGGATGTGATGCTTTCCTCCGTCACAAGATGACCCTCATTTCTCCCTCCATCCTGAAGAAATATGGGATTCCCTTTGACAGGGTAGGTACAGGGGAGCAGGGGGAGCCTGCAGGCTGCTGGGAGCACAGCACTTCTCTCCTGAGGAGCCAGTTCAGCACCAGCCACTGGGAGACTTCCAGGGGCATTATTATGCTGAGTGCATCCCATCAGTTCAAACCAGGTCTGCCTGGGAAAAGGAGCATTTGGGGTTTGGCTGAGACACTGTGAACTGAAGAGAAGCTGTCACTGAACAAACTCTGGCAATTAGGGAGCCTCTCAGGTAGAGAGGGATGAGCTAATGAGGATGCTCTGGCTCATCAATGGGCAGCAAAACCTGCTGGTGATGCAGGAACACTTTTGTATTTTCTTGTGGATCCAGTGTGACCCAAAGTGGAGCTGCCTGTGCTGGTTCCCTGTTGTGTAAGTGCTCGTGCTGCTCTAAGCCTGGAAGGATCCCTGCAGCTCTTAAGCCCTGATTTGAAAAGAGGGGTCATGTTTATTTGGTATGATCGTTTTAATGTGCTTATTCTTAAAGTCTTGTGGCAAGAAGTAAATCTCCTCAGCCAAGAGTGGTTACAGGGATTTGTATCTGTGCAGAATCTGTCAAACTGCTGCTGCTGCTGCTGGGTGTTCCCAGCACACGGAGCCAGAGCTGCCTCTGGATGTGGGAAGTGTCAAAGATGCCAGCTCCAAACTGGTTCCATGGAATCATGGAGTGGGAAGGGACCTCAGAGCCCACCCAGTGCCACCCCTGCCGTGGGCAGGGACATGTCCCACTGTCCCAGGCTGCTCCAAGCCCTGTCCTGAAATAGTGGCTGTTGGAGGAGGATCACTGTGCTTCACAAACAGGGAACAAGTGCCACTTTTCCTGAGGATTAGAGATGGGATCCCTTCATCCCAATTCTTGGCAGATTTCAATGAAGTGAATAGGCAGCATTTATAAATCTCTATAATGCTGTTCTGGAAAAAAAGAAACAGATCAATACTAGGGCTTTTTAATAATTAAAAATGTGTATTTCTGTAATCTCCTATTGATTTCTCCATTTATTCCTCAAGAGCTTGCAGAAGTCAGTAAATTTGGGGCTTTCTCTGTGAGTGGCAGTTTGTGCTGGCTTTCCTTCAATAGTTATTACTTTTCTGCATGGCCTATCCATCATCTGGAGTGGTTTCTAATTTATTGTGGGATAATGTTGACAGCAGTGCCATGGACGATGTGGGCTTGAAATGGAGACCAGGATGTGCAGTCACTGACAGAAACATAATCTCCTCATCTTCTGAAGCCAGCAGAGTGGCACTGCTGGGATTTATGGAGGGGACGGATGCAGGCTGGACTTCAGCACCTCCTCCTGAAATCCTGAAGGAGCTTCTGTGTATCACAGCAGCTTTTATTCCCTCTTTTTAAAATTATTCTTCTAATGTTAGTGGCATCAGCAAGTTCAGACTTGGCCCAGCCAAGGAGGGAAATGTTTGAACTTCTGTCTGTTTACATTTCCCATTTGGTCCCATCCTTGTGTTTGGAAGTGCAGGTCCCTTGGAGTCTCTGTGGGCTCTGAAATGCTGGTGGTGAGTTATGGCTGCTGGGAAGGGATCCAAATGGAATTGCTTGGCCTGTGACAGCTGTGAGAGGTCTGTCAGCACTTCTGGGCTGGAAAGACAGGAAAGGTCAAGCTTTGCCTCATCCATAGCCCGTGGAGGGGAGGTGCTGCTGCAGGAGGGGCAGCTGGGCTGGGAGTTGCTCAGGTTCAGGTTCAGGCTTAACAATTAAATTCCTTTTTTCCCCAATGGTTTTTCTGCGTAAGATATAAAAAGAGGATTTTTTAGAAGCATCCCAGATTGATTGGCCTCTGGTTCCAGCTGTGATCTCTAGAGTTCAACCCATATTAATAATGTCCATCATGCATATTGTTGTTTAAATATTATTAAAATAGGGTAACAGGATGGTTTGTGTTGAAAGGGACCCTAAAGCCCATCCAGTGCCACCCCTGCCATGGCAGGGACACCTCCCACTGTCCCCAGGTGCTCCAAGCCCTGTCCAACCTGGCCCTGGACACTCCCTTGAGAGAAATACCTGCAGTTCACCAGAAATTGTCCCAGGCTCAGCCAGGAGCTGGCAGTGGCTGCTCTGCCGAGCCTCCAGTGCAAAGAGGTTTAATCACTGGGGTTTTTTAATGGGTCTCTGTTCCCAAGCTGCTGCATTAAGTGACCTGTGGGGTGTGTGCTCCCTTTTCCTTTGTTTTTCAGATCACCCAGGAAGCTGGGGAGTTCATGATCACATTTCCTTACGGTTACCACGCTGGCTTCAATCACGGCTTCAACTGCGCCGAGTCGACCAACTTCGCCACTTTGCGCTGGATCGACTACGGGAAAATGGCCACACAGGTGGGGCAGTGGGGCAGTGGGGCAGT
>VXAC01006323.1:101597-141757 GCA_013399225.1 Rhipidura dahli
GCAGTGGGCAGTGGGGCCAGGGGGCAGGGGTCCGAGGGGCTGGGCAGCCTCCAGCTCCTGGGCACAGAGCAGGGAGAGTGGCACTGCTGTTTGTCCCCATCTCTGCACACAACATGGAAAATGCCACTGCTTTGGGATGAGCTCTCGCTGTCCCACGCTGCTGGGTTTGCCTCCTGATAATTTGGTTTATTCTGAGGGTGTAGGAGTGACTTTCTCAAGTGTTACCTTCACCTTGTGAACAGGTTGTTTTGGGATTGGTAAATTGGGATTAGTTTTCTGATGCATCCAAACTGCATTTCCCAGTGAATAAGGTGACTGATGTGCCTGAATACAACTCATTAGGTACACACTGGAGGGGAAGGAACAAGCTGGAAATACTTTTAAGCTGGGAAGGAATAAACTGGAAATACTTCTAAGCTTTAATGACACTATGGTATTAACATTCTGAAGATACCTGAGTTCCTCTAATCTGTGCACTCAGTTAAGTTTGGAGCATTGTGTTTGTGTGGTTATTTCTCATTAGGGCAGATTTCTGGTGTGCTTTGTTACTCTGGTTTGTGACAGCACTTGTACTCTCCTGGTTTGAAGTCTGCAGAGTAACTGATCAGCAAAGCTCATTCAGCAGCATCTGGGAAGTTTTGCTGTGGGCAGGGACACCTTCCACTGTCCCAGGTTGCTCCAAGCCCCATCCAGCCTGGCTTTGGACACTTCCAGGCATGGGTCATACATTTGGGTTTGTTCTGGAGTTAAAGGGATGGTCAGAAAAACCTTAAACCATAAGGGGCCTCAAATCAGTCTCAAGCATCTGAAACTCAAAAACAGCCAAGCAACTTTGGTTTAAAAATGTAAAAAATGGTATTTGTCTGCTGTGACCTTGTAAAGCAGGTTTATGTGTAGTGAGTGGTCATGGTATTACACCCCAGAAAATGGGGTTTATCATGGAAATTCAGACAGACCCTTAACTACAACAGAGCCAGCAGGCACCACTCGAATATTAAAAGCAATTTTGGGTTCAGCCATGTGTTCACAAACAAGTGACATTTGGGAAGTGCAGTTTTAGATGGAGCCTCCATGCTTACATTGTTAAGCAGCGTAGCGTGAAATTACTGAACAAGCAGCAGCAGAGCTCGGAGCAGATCTGGGGACACAAACTGGAAGTGTGGAAGGAGATGCCCAATTTATTCCCATTGCACTCTGTGGCACTTGTCCATTCTGAGCTTCCTGGTTAATAAACCACGTGTTAATTAACCCTGGGATACCTGACTGGGGGTCCCAGCTGAGGGGGGATTTGTTACCCAGTGAGGGCAAAGCTTTGTTTAAATCTCATTTGAGATTAAGCAGGGAGCTAAGGAAGTACCAGCTGAGGGTGTGCACTGGAGCAGCCTGCACCTCTGTGGGGAGAGAATTCCTCCCTGGAGGGTGGACAGACCCTGGCACAGGGTGCCCAGAGCAGCTGGGCTGCCCCTGGATCCCTGGCAGTGTCCAGGGCCAGGCTGGACATTGGGGCTGGAGCAGCCTGGGGCAGTGGGAGGTGTCCCTGCCATGGCAGGGGGTGGGATGAGATGAGATTTAAGGTCCCTTCCAACCCACCCCATTCCACAATCCTTGAGTGTGTGATTTTTAGTTAACTGCTGCAGCTTTCCTGTGTTTAAAAAATGGCTTTATTGATTTATATGCTCCCAGGCACAGTGAGATTATCCTTGCTCACATGCAGGCAGGTTTGGGGTTTTTTTTTCCTATCATACACCAGTTTATAAAAGTTCTTGGGAACTCTGAGCCGGGCAAAGCTCTGCAGGCACCTGCTCTTCCTGCACTGACCCAGCTGCCTGGGGTGATTCTCTGCATTCCATGGGTTACCAGCTCAGCTCTCTTGTCCTGCCAGCACTCAGGAGACCAGGGACAAGGCAAGGTCCATAATTAGCCCCTTGTAATGTTCTCCTGGACATGATCCTGGGGAGGGGATTTGGGCTGTGCTCTGCTGAGAGCTGTGTGTGCAGTGGTGCAGTGGAAGAGAGGAAGGCAGTGGTTCACCTTGGAGGGCAGAGCTGTGCTAATTGCCTGCCAGATGGGTGCAATGTTCTGCATCCCACAGAGAACCTGCCTGGGCTGTAAAAAATACAGAATCACCAGCCTGGAGTGTAAGGAGCAGCTTCTGAGACACTGGGCCTGCTCTGATTGTAGAACAAGTGTCAGAATTAGCAAAAACAATGGCAACGGCTGCAGAGTTGTGTGGGAAACTAATGGTGGGCAAATCCACTTGTATCTGTTAATTAGTAACCAGGATGGACAGATCCTTAAAGATTCCCATGGAAATGGGTTTGGTGAATACCAAGTGAACAATCTAAGCTGTTCTGTTTGGTTCAAAGCTCTTTGAGAACCTGGTGTGAGGTTTGGAGTCTTCCTCTCCTTGGGTTTTTAGCCAGAACAGGAGCTTTTGCCCCTTGGGTCTGATTTGCTGATTCTCCTTTTAGTTGCTCCTGCAGCCCCAGTGCTGAGTGTGGTCTGTGGCAGACAAATTTCATGTTGTCTTCCGTGGTGTGCAGAAATCTGCAGGTTTTCTGTGCTCTCAGATCCAGAGGGAGGGTAGGACACCCCCTTCTCAGCCTTAATTCCGTGCTGGTGCCCCACTGGGAGGGGGATGTGTTGCCTGCAGCCGGCCCTGGTGCCCAGAAGTGCAGGGAATGGCAGCTTTTGAACTGTTCTGCCGTTTATTGCCCATGTAAATGTCTCCATCTGTCCTGGAGGAGCTGCAGCTGACTCCTTCCCAGCCAAGGTGACTTTGAGGCCAACCTCAGCTCGTCTCTTCCACCTGATCCGTGGGAAAAGCTGAGGCTGAGCAGCAGCTCCTCATTCAGGGGTGGTGGGGCTCCCAGTCTGCTGCCCCCAGCTCTTCCCAAGTGCCTGGTGGGAATTCATTGCAGCATCTTTGCAGACCAGCCCAGGATCTCTTACGTGGTTTTGTTGCTTCTAAACCTTCTGCTCACTCATTTTTTCTGTACTATGTGTATAATATTGAAAAAATCTCAAATTTACACGTGGAATATCTGTGGTTTAAAGTTGCCTAGCATATAATTTTCCAGGCAAAATTAAAGCTTTCTTCTTACTATCCACATTTTAGTAGATTTTCCCCTCAATCTGTCTGTATTTCCCAAGAAAATAAAAATTGTGAGGTTTTTGCAGAAGCCTGTTTGATAATACTGCCAAATTGGTCTCCAAAATAAGGCAAATCAGAATTGTATTTTTGCATTACTCTGAGTCTGTGCCTCCACTGACTCTAATTAGACCTTTTAAGCTTAGAACACATAAAGAAATCTATTATGAAATAGCATTTCCATAGTTTATTTTTGTCAGACATTCAAAATTGCTCTTTTACTCTAATTAGACCTTTTAAGCTTAGAATACATTAAAGAAATCTATTATGGAATAACATTTCCATGGTTTATTTTTGTCAGACATATTCAAAGTTGCTCTTGTACAAATTCTTCCACCTTTCTTCATACTTATTTTCTTGTATTATTTGTAAACACCCCAACTCCTGCTTCTGTGCAAGACAAAGGAACCTTTACAGATTTTTTCTTGCTGAGTTGGAAAGGGGGTGGTTATTTGTCTGGAAGCTTTGTTTCATCAGCTCTTTTCCGAGCTCCTCTTCTGAAGTTCTGGCTGGGAGGTTCTTGGCACAGTTTTTGTCAATGAAGGAAGAACACCCTGAGCTCTGTGAGCAGAATAAATACCTGGGCTTGTTGGGATTTCCAGGATTCCAGTGCCGATGTCCCTGTGCGTGGAGGGCTGTCCCCAGGCCCTTCTGGATGTTGGGATGGGTTCTTTTGTTTGCTGAGGCTGGAACAAGCCCCAGAGTGTTTCTGTCACACATGAATGTTGTGTCTGGGGGCAGCGGGGTGGCTCTGAGTCCCCCCCCTGCACCCCGGGAATCCAGGGAGCGTTTTGGGAGCAGCCAGGGAGCAGGCGGGGAGGAATCTGCCCTGCAGCCAGGGACAGGGGGAGTCCATGGAAATCTTTGCCTAATTGTTTTGTTTATGAAGCTCTGGGAAGGGTTTCCAGTGGGTTTCCTAATGAACTGGTTTGTTGTTGATGCCAGTAATTACTCTGCAAACGGGGGGTCAAGGCTCATCTTCTTTCCCACAAGCTTCCAACCACCAACCATTAAACACACAAACTATGCAGTTTGGGCCTTTCCTCCTCCTTCTCCTCAAAGTTTAACTCCTTCCTTACTCACAGAATTGCTGCCATTCGTCTCTCAGGAGCGTACTTGGACTGGCTGAGTGGAAGGAAAAGGAAACTGGAGCCCCAGCCTGGATTTTTCTGTCCTGTTGGATCTCAGCAGCTCATCTGTAACACGGGAACCAACTGGTTGGAAGCAGTGCTGGTGCTGGGGGCTCCTTTCTCCCAAAAGCTGCAACTCTGCTTTGACCTGGGAGTTGACAGGATGAGGCTGAGGGTTTGTCTGTGCTGGCAAAGTGTGTTCCTGTCCCAGCGAGGGTTTCTCTGCTGCCTTCTCACAGAACCACCCCTCTGTCCCAGGAACTCATTGTTATGGAAAAGCAGATAGAAAAGCTTTCAGCAGAGATTCTGGTCTGGCATTTAAAAGCTGAAAGAACTCAATTTTGAGCACGTTTGGTTTTGTGATGGATAAATTTCCATTAAGGCAAAGTGGGAGGCTCAGCTGAGTCTCATCAGCTGCTTTCATCTGAATGTGAAGGGTTTTTTCCATGAAAACCAGAGGTGCCACTTTAAATATGTAATTTTGGTGACTATTTCTGCATAAAGAAAAGGCTTATTTTCCATTAACCTTTCCTATGTGATGGAACTGCTGTGGTTCAGTTCAGTGTTAATAGTTGGGAATTGAGGGAAATATCCTCACCAAACTATTGCTAAAGGTTGAAGTTGAATGAGTCTGTGCTTTTCCATGTATCATTTGATTTTATGACTTCAAGGAGACAGTCATTTTATTTGACTGTTATTTTATATAGACTTATTTGTGTTTTTATGTTAAAAAATATTGCAAATAAGATAATGGTTATACATTCAATAGCCACAAATTCCCCACTATCAGTCATGGAGTTAGAATTGATGGGATGGGGCTCCTGGTGTGGTCACATATTTTACCACAGGCTCCAAATTAGAGTAGCAGATAATAAAATAATGAGGAAAGGAAGAATGTTGGGGTTTTAGGCTGGAAAAAGCTTTAATTGTGCATTTCCTTACAGTATTTTTCCATGGCCTTATGGTTAATAAAATAATTAACTTATGGAAAAGGAGAGGTGAGGCTGGGAAAAGCCTTCAGAAGGTGGAATAAGTGAAGTTCCTCAGATTTGGTGAATATGGAACTCCTCTCTTGTTGATCTTTTTGGTCTGAGCTCCCCTGTAACTGAAGGCAAAGAACTGACCCTGAAGCTGGGTTGATTTTTGGTTTGTTTTTTTCCACTCCCATTTTCAGGACTTGCAGCCAGTCCTTGGAGATCCCAGTTATGAATATTCGGGTGTTTATTCCGTTGTTTGATCTGTGGCTCTGCCAGCCCTGCTGTTCCCAGGAGTGGGGTCTGGGAGTGATGGAGGAGAGGGGGGAAGGTGCTGGGTGAGATCTCAGAGTTCCTGGAATTTCTCACCTGTCGTTTGGGCACAGGACAAAATGCTTGTGTTGCCATTCAGTCCCGTGCTTTGGGTGTTGTGCCAGCCTGGATTCCTTCTCAGGGCTGTTGATCCATAGGAACTCAGTGAATTCCCAGACTGGAGCTCTGTGGCTCAGTTTTGCCTCACGTAAAGGAAAGGAGGTTTCATATCTCTCCTTAATGTGGGTACTTTACTGCTGACATGTTCATTTTTTTTTCTATAAAGTTTAATAATAGTGGAATATAAAAGTGTTGGAATTTGAGGGATTTTGGGAGGATATATTCTGCAGAAATTGGGGTAGGGATGGACAGAGATGGGGGGTGTAGGCATAATGTCTTTTAGGAAATACATGTGTTTATGACCACGGTTAAATACTTAAAAAGAAATACAGCTGTGTGCACGTGGAAGGGGGAAGGCAGATGTGGGACTGGAGATCCCTGCCAGGAAACAACCTTGCTGCTTTTGTCCTGCTGAAATGGAGCAGAGCAGGGAATTTTTTGCAAAGGCAATTTCTTGCCCTTTTCTACCCTCGCTCTCTTCTTGGTCTCCCCCATTCTCCCTCTCCCAACTCTCTCACACACAGGAACATTCCCTTCTCCAGCTGCACTGGAAGCATCAGCAGGCTCTCACTGCTGTCTGAGGGGAGGGTATGGAAAAATACCCCAGCCTTGCTGGGAATGTGGCTGTGACACAACTGCAGCAGCTGAGGAAATATCACTGTATGGTCCGGAAGAAGCCCCAGAGGAAAGAGGCTTTGTAAATTATTCATGCTTGCTGGTGTGAAAGCAATAGAATTAAATTAAAGTTCAAATATAAACATACATCATGGTAGATTTGTGGAAAGAAAAGAGCTTGGCTACTGCAGGCTGTGGGATGTGGGAGATGGAGGCCACAGTGCCAGTGCTGAGCCCCAGCCCAGCAGCATCCCCAGAGCTCAGCCTGGGGGTTCTCCAGGGGGTGCAGCTGGGGGAGACTCTGGAGCTGCTCCTGGTTGGAAACTGCTCTGGAGACCTCTGGCCCCGAGTGCCTCAGGGTTTTCTGGCTGGGTTTGAAGGCTTGGATGTGTCTGTGCTGCACCTCTCGAGTCCAGGTCAGGATCACAAAACACAGTGTTCCCCTTTTAAGCCATTTTTCAATCCCCTGGGGATGCTGTTCTGTGTTCTCCTTTGTAGCACTGCACAGGTGCTTTTAAACTTTCTTAAGGCAAATCTGCTCAATCCCTTAAGCCAGGATTGATGGAGGTGCCGTGGGAAGCTCCTGCCTGGGCTGAGGTGGAAGCAGGGGTGCTGTTTGTGTTCCTTCTGTGCTGTGGCCAAATTGCATTTCCAGCCTTTCTGGCCTCAGCCACTTTTCATTAAATGGAGTTTTCCTGAAGGTGCCTGTCCATAAATGCTCCTTCCCACTGGGCACACTCAGGTTACCAGCATTGCTACACTCAGTCTGTGGATTCATCCCAGCAAAGGGATATATCCAAGGAAAACACCAGTGAGTACTCTGCAGTGGCAGGGTGTAACTCCAGGTTAGTTCTAATAAGCCTATGCCAGCTGAAATGAATAATGCACATTTTGTCCCACGTGGTGGTTTGGATGCAGGTTGTGGTTATTGCAGGTTTTTTATTTCTTCCCTTTTGTGCAGGATTGCTGTGCCATGTCAGGATGTGTCATTATGAAGTTTAACTGCCCTGTGCTCTAGGTCAGGCTTTGGTTCCTGTAAGGCTTTTCTGAGTTATCAAGTGATACCAATAATATCATTTCAGCCTGGAAAACTGCCAGAGAGAGGCTGATGGAGGGAACGTGGCTTGAGGGCAGACTCTGACCTGGGCTAGACCAGGCAGAGTAATTGTGTCTAATGCCTGCAGCACAGGATATGAGCAGTGCCAGTCTCAGGAAGCTTTAGCTTGTTGGAGGGCTTAGAGGGAGAACAAAATCCTTGGGAACAGAGTTTTCCAGTGCCCTTGGAGAGGGTTGGAGTGGCAGCTGGTTTTCCAGGAGCAGGTAGAGCCAATGGAGCTGAAACAGCCACGAGTCCCTCAGAGGCATTCCCAGCAGTGAGCCCTGCCAGAAACCCTGTTCAGCCAGCTGGGGGGAGCTGATTTGCCCCTGGAGGGAGGGGAAGGTCCCTGGTGTGACGGGTGCGGGGTCTCTTGCAGTGCACGTGCCGCAAGGACATGGTGAAGATCTCCATGGACGTGTTTGTGAGGGTGCTGCAGCCCGAGCGCTACGAGCTCTGGAAGCAGGGCAAGGACATCGCTGTCCTGGACCACATGAAACCCACGGCTCTGAGCAGCCCCGAGCTCGATGCCTGGAACGAGACCAAGGCAGACCTGAAGGCGAAACTGCTCCGCAGGTAACGGCAGAAGGTGCTCATGTCTGAGCCCGGGAGTTGGAGTGCTGAGACTGTAAATGCTACAATTCCTAATTTGAGATAGTTCAAACTCTTTTCTTCCTTTGTTCTTTTTATAATTCCTCGTGTAATTTGTCTGGAGTAATGTGTCCCTCGTGGTTCTGTTTCCTTTCTGTGTTATAAAAGCACATGGTTTTCAAAGTGGGACTCCTTGTGCCCCCTCACATCTCATCTCTTATCCTGGAAGACAAAAATCTATAGTGAACATTTAGAGCTTCACTGATCAGAAAGCAGGAGTTAAAAAAAGCCCATCAGTAGCAAAGGGGATTTTATGCATGCCTTTCTGTGCTTCCTTTGATCTTTGTATTAATTTTCTACAAGTCTGTGATTTTTGTGCTACAGCATGCTTGAATTGAAAATTTGGCATGCTAACCTTTTCCTGTTGGAATCTTGCTTTATAGGATAGGAGATGAGGAAGAGGACAACAAACACCGGTATGTGACTTCCCTCAGCAACTTCAATCACTTCATTCTTTTTCCTGGCAAGTTTCTTAAAATAGTAACTCTGGGACTCTTTTCCTCTGTCACTGAGTTTTTCATGAAAGCCTCTGGGAAATCTTTGGGCCTTGAGGCTCCTCAGGCTTCATCTTGGTTTGGATTTCTGTGATCTCTTCCATCACTGGAGAACCTCAAGTGTCTCGTGGCTCTTCTGGTTTTCACTCTTTATTTCCTGTGCTGGGCTGGCAGGGATGTGTGATGGTAACTGGGTGTGGGTAAAGGGAACTGGTCACTGACAAAGACGCTGCTGCTGGCTCAGAGTGGGTTGTACTGGAGTGCTTTGGACGTGGGCAGCTGTTGGGAGAACTTTCATTCCTCCTCAAGCTTGCTTGAGGAATGAGATTTTAGGAAATGGAGCCATCCCAGGGCTTTAAAGCACTCTTTAAAGTGTGTGCCCTTCCTTATCCTCCTTTTTTCCATCATTCTCATTCCTATTACCCAAGGTTAAGTACCCGATGATTGGGTGATAGCTGACTTATTTAGGCAGTAGTGAAGAACAAAGTAGCTTAACTAAAATACCTTAAAGTCTGTCTGTCCCTGGTATTTGTCTTCCAGGAGTTTCAGTTACCCAGTGACCTTTGGACTGGGGTCCTTTGTCTTGTGTTTCCTGCATGAAATGATTTGTCCATTATTATTTTACAAATGCTGAAGGGGAAAAGTGTGTGCCCCACTGAATCCATGCTGCAAAAGAGATCATAAAGATGGTGTTTGGCAGAAGACTGACCCCTGCAGTGTTGTATTCCTAAATGTCTTCAGCTATTCCTGCTGCAGGGAGCTTCAGGAAAAGCAGTGTAATCTCAGAGTCAGGAGTTGCCTTTTGCAATGACTGAACTCCAGTGGGTCCCTGGAGCTGTTTCCTCCTCATCTGAAGCTGGGAATCTTTGCTGCCTATGCCTGTTCAGGGCTCCTGATGTATCTGGTGTATGCACAGTGTGAGGGACTGTATGGACACCAGGGATTAGTTTCCCTCCCTGAGCCTATTACCCAGCAGAGAAGTCTTTCTCTCAACCTGAGCCTATTGCAAAAGATCCAGGTGCTTTTTTTGCTTATCTGTTCAGTGTTTCCTGGATTATTCCAGCATTATCCCGAAGCAGTTTTGGAGCTGTTCAATACTCCTTAGCAGTACTTTCTCCTCTGCTTATGTATTTCCAAGACATCGTTTTACCTGAAGCCTGACATTTCTCAGCAGGATGGAGGGATGGGATTCACCTCTGCCCAAACCCCTTCACAGCTGTAGCTACTTAATTTAAGTCACTGTGTGCTCTGTTCTTCAAAGAGTACAAACGCTGCTTTTTTGTCAGCTCTCTTGGAAAAATGGAGCTTTTAAACTCTGCAGAGAGGTGTTATTTCTTCTCTAAGGTCAGTCAGACTTGGTTACCTTGAAAAATCCAGCTTTGTTTACTTTATGGCTTCAGCATGAGACTGTTTTAGTCCAGTCCCCATCAGCCCATTTCTGGTGTGTGAATTCTGTCAGACACAGAACAGCTTCACTTCTGCAAGTGCTCAGCCTTCAGCCTGTAGTTCTGGAAACACTTTCTTTAAATGCTGAGCTTTCTGCCTCTCCCCCACAACCCCTGAGTGAGAAGAGCAGTGCAAAACAGATCTTTTTTCTCTCCTGTGAGTATAAAGCTCTGTGCTGTAATTTTTGCCTGGCATTTCCACACCACAGGAATAAAACACACTTTGCTGAAACCAGCTTGTAACACTTGACTCTGCTCCTCCTTCAGCTACAGAAAGTTCCAGCTGCAATGGCAAAGTCTTACAGCTTTATCTTCACCTCCCACCCTACCTTCCCTCCCAGGGAAGGTGGTGTGTTCTTGGAATATGGGTGAAGAGCAGAGCTGATCCTTCTGGGCTCAGCCCCTGTTCCTGCTAATGACTGTCCTGCAGGTGTGAAGGCACCAGCTCTTCTTGGAGGGCCACCATCTGCTCAGAGTCTGGCAATTAGAGGTCCCTGTGCATATGGATCAACTTGCTTTTCTATTCATCATTCATCTCAGGTTGAATTTTTTTCTCCCTTCTTTGTCAGTTTCAAGGCTGATTAAGGGCTCTTAACTCTGTTGTGCTCTAAATCTAATTAGCAGCTGAGTTTTCTGGGCTCTGAGGATGGGGAGCTGCTTTTCAGCTTTTTTAGACTTTGGGGTTGATGAGTAAAGTGTGTTTTAGTCTTTGTCACACGATGGTGGATGTGAGGCCATCAGGAAAATGCTGCTTTCAACCAAAGAAGTGCCTACATGCTAAAAGTGGGGTAAAAAATGCAAGTTTCTGAATCAGTCCTTTTGGAAAAGGAGAGCTTGTTAGATTTAAACCTGAAATTCAAGGAGCAATTTTATAGATTCTGTCAAACCCCTGTGCTGGGGCTGGCTGGGAAGGAGTTACTGGGATTTGGGGCTGCACCAGTGCTGACAAGGCTCTCAGGTTTTGGCTGTTGCTTGCACAGTGTCAAGGCTTTGTCTTGTCCCCCTCTGCCCAGCGGGATCCTGGGGGTGGGCGAGAGCTGGGGAGGGGACCCAGCTGGCCCCGAGTGGCCAAGGGGAAATTCTGTGCCATAAAATGTTATGGGGAGCAATAAAGACTGGGAGAGAGGAGGAAGGTGGGGTTTGGCTTCTGAGATGCTGTTTTTGGGACTGGCTGGGCATTGCTCTGCCTGGGGAGGTGGTGAGTGGATTTCCTGGGCTTCTTCCTTCTTTTTTCATTCTTTCCTTCATCTGTTAAACTGTATTTGTCTTGACTTAAAAGTTTCTGGCTCTTGTTCTTCCAGCTTTCCCTCCCTGTCCTTCTTGAGCAGTGGGGAGTGTCTGTGTGGGTACTTGGCTTCCTACAGTTCCCAGCCAAAATATCTTGTCCTGACTTCTGAATTTCCTTTTCTCTTTGTATTGTGGCTCCTGTAATCTTTGCCTTAGTGGCAGTGACTTTAAAAAGAATGAACAGCATTGCTATTGCCTCGTTAGTATTTGTCTGTTCTTATTAATATGCATATTTTTTAGCTGGATTTCTGCAAGGCCTTGGACCTTCTGAATTTACTGCTGAAAAATCATAGACTGCCTATTGATTTTGCTCTGAGCATTCATTATAGTGTGTTTTTGGGAACTGGCAGTGCTGGATAATGTCTCAGAGCTGGAAGATGATGTTTTGCAGACTTCCAGCAGTTTGCCAAAGGGAGGCACGGACAGAATGAAAAGAAATAATGGAATGGAGGCAGAGGATGAAAGAGAGATTTAAACAAGTTTTCATCTGTATTTTGAAACACAAGCAAAATAGATTGAAAACACAATTAAAATCACTTTAACTGCAGCTTGTGAGCTTACATTAGTAATGGTAGGAAAAAGCTCTTCAGGAAACCCAGACAATTAATGGCTGCTGTGAATGGATCTTAAATGTTGTGTTATGCAAGGTTCATCTGTTCCCTTTCAGATATCTCTTCTGCCCTGTAGCTATTTTAGCTACCTTGTGTTTTCTCTCCAAAGAAGATCCTTTTGTTTTGTATTCAGCTTTTTAAGTCAGTGATGGTTTTCTATTTTGAAGGCTGTTCTTTTATGTCAAATCACACTTCTGTACTTTCAGGTCTCACAGAAAAAGGAGTCAACACAGAAGACACAAAACAGAGGATCAGAAGTCTCTTGGGGATGTCATGGCTATTGAAACTGCCTTGGAAGATGTGAAAGTAAAAGAGGAGCTGAAAAGGGGGCCGGATCTGGAGGAGGAGGAGAGAAGCAAAGGGATGGAGGGAGAAGGTGAGGCCAGACCAGTGAAGGGCTGGGGTGAGCTCTAAAGCACCTCTGTAAATAACTTGTCTGCTGCTGTTTATTTCTGTTGAAATATCAGCAGAGTTTTCCCTGATATTAAATCTCTGCTCACTGAAATATGTCATCACTCACAGCAGCAATTGATTTTTCCCTCTCTTTAAGGATTCAATCCAAATAGCTTTTTTGGCAGGGCTTGAAAATTCTATAGGCCCAAACTATTACAGGATTGTAAAAATATATATTATGTGAGGAATATTTAAAATTATTTCATAGAGAAACAAATAAGTGTATTTTTGTGTCCTGCTCTGAAGAAGAATGATTTGTGCACTGCCTTGTGCAATTAATCTTTCCTCTTTGCCTCCCTTTGTTCCCATTTTTCAGAGACTGAATCCAGTGAGCCCCAGTTTGGGTGGGATCCACAGCTGCTGCACGAGTCCCACTTGGGTTTTGTCAGGTTTAGCTGGAGCAGGGCAGCTTTTCAGCTTCCTCTGCATGAAATATAAAACGTTTGCTGAAAATAAAACCGGGTCATGACAACTCCCAACCCTTTGGGATTCCTTCTGCACATTCAGTCCCAAGGCCTGAACACACCCATTGTGCAGGGGGCTCTTTCTGTGGCAGCTTTTTCTTGGCTGTGTAGAAAAGGTTGGAGTTCTTGCTGGGAAAAAAAAATCTGCTTTTCCCCCCCGAATGTGTGGTTAAATGGTTTTTGTGTCTGTGACACCCTCAGTCCCTCTTGGAGGCTTCTCCAGCACTGCTTACAGGGAATTAATTTACATCTGTTGTGTATACCCATTATTTGTTTAGCATTTGGAGAAACTGATGCTGCAAACTGTTTGGAGAACCTCGATAATGATCTTAAAGGAAATCAGTGGAAGCTCTGGAAAGAGAACTGAGGGCTTTGTTCAGTCCCTCAGCTAGACAGGGTATTTTCTCTTTTCATGGGAAATAAGGAGTTGGAGAACCATTGTTGCACAGTGCAGATACTTAATTTCTATTGCCCTAAGCTTGAAAGCATCAGCAGTGTGTTAAATTGTCTGCTCTTAGCTCTTGTACAAGTTTAACACTTGATGCTTGTAATAAATGGCCCGAAAATGCTGATTTTTCTTCAGAGACGAGAGATAAGTGACAAGGACAGATCTGAGATCATTAGAATGGCCAAGGAATAATAAAAACTCTGTTCTAGCTGAATGGCTTCCAAATCATACACTTCCACTACTTCTTAAGAGCTCTTTAGCTGTTAGCTCAGGAGGGAAGAGCTTATTTTCAGCACCACTGCAGAAGTGCCACTGGAGCAAACTCCAGCTTGGTGTGGCTGTTGCAAATACTCAGCTTTCCTACTGCAATACAGCAGTTACATCCCAAGGACTTCTCTGGTTTTCCACATCCTGCTGCCTGCATTGCCTCTCACCAGTGTCTCAGGGCTTCATTTTGAAGAATAAAACAGGGTTTGTTTGTTTGGATGGCCCTGCTCGTGGCAATTCTGCTCCCCCTGCACTTCCTTTCTTTATTTCCCTGGTTTTAATTTGTCTTGATTTTCTATTACACCAGAAGAGATGACCTTGAGAAAGAGAAGGAATGAGATTTCAAAGTGATCATGGTTCCAAAGTAGGTCTTGTGCTTTGTGTTGGTTATTTAGACAAGCTGAGTATTTATAACTTGAGGTTTTCAGGATTTCTGACCCAGATCCCTTATGGTGTTTACTTTTGGTTTTTATGACTCAGCTTTATATTCATAATTTATTATGTTGCTATTAATATATTTAGAATCCTTAGCAGGTTGTCTTGGGACGTTAGGAAGGAGGGTGTTGAGGCTTTGCCCTTGTCTGGGTGTGCTGAGCAGCAGAAATGCCTCCTGTGAGCCAGCAGCTCTTCCCTGGAGTGTCACCTCCAGGGCTGGGGCCCTTTCCAATGCCTCACCACCCTTTCCTGGGGGAAATTCCTCTCCATGTCCACCCTGAGCCTCCCCTGGCCCAGCCTGAGGCTGTTTCCCCTTCTCCTGTCCGTGTTCTCTGGGAGCAGAGCCCGACCCCCCCGGCTGCCCCTCCTGTCAGGGAGCTGTGCAGAGCCACAAGGTCCCCCTGAGCCTCCTTTGCTCCAGGCTGAGCCCCTTCCCAGCTCCCTCAGCCCCTCCTCAGTTTCCTGAGCTCTGTTGAGGATTTCAGGTTGTCCCTGGACAGGCAGCCCAGCCCTGCTGCTCGTGTCCAGCTCTGCACCTGCAGTGGAAGGGCAGGAGAGACATTTCCTCTCTTCACCCACCCGTGCATTTGTGCCTTCAGATCCTTTTCCTTCCTAGAAGTGTGCAGGGTAGCCAGATAGGCTCTTGGAATTCTGCCTCCCTTTTTCCTGGCTTCTGATTCCATAGATTCACTTGCAAACTCGTTTGTTCATCTTAATGCAAAAACTTTGAAGCACAGTTCTCTGTGCCAGCTGCTGTCAAATTACCCTTTAGAAGTCAATAAAGCTGGTGAATGGCATTTGTGGTGCTGCTGGGGAGAGAATTCTTGGAGTGTATAGAGAGTAAATATGATCTGGTTTTGTGCAACTGGGGAGAAATCCAATTTGCCTTTCATTCAATATGTTTGTTTCTCTAAGGAAATTCAATATTCCTTTCTCTGTGATAGAACAAACCAGTTTATCTGAGGGACTGCCTACACGAGTACAACTATAATTATTTGAGTTGGACTTGTTCCCATTTTTATAAGTTAGTGTAAATAAAGTGATCAGACTTCTGGGAAATGCTGGGGTTAGGGTGTCCCTAGGGGTTTTCAGCAGGGATTTTATCCTGTTGTGGGATTACTCACCCTTCTTCCTGCAGAAACCTCTGCTGTGTGGTGGTTATTCTGATTTTCCATTCATGGGTTGGGCTGGTCAGGTCTGATGTAGCCTGAAGTGGAGGGCTCTGGGTGGGTTGGGGTTGGTGAAAATTCTTCATTGGGGTGAGCAGGGTGTCCCTGATTGTCCCAGCCTAGAGACAGTGGAGAGCAGGAATTTCAATCACTGCTGTAAAATGGGAGTGTGTGGATCCCTCCACAGGAAAGAGAGGTGGGGAAGACTTTTACAGGCCAGTACTGCCTCTGGTGACAATATTGAGATGTTTATCTGCACAAGAAATGTTGTCACATCCACGAGGGCTGTGCAGATAAACTGAGTGACAGTGAGCTGGGAGAAACAAGGACACGAGCGTGAGTGAAGGATATCTCAGGATCCAGCTGAGCTCAGTGCTGTACCTGATTTATGCTTTTAAAGCATTTTTTAAAAAGACTTGATAGCAGAAATCTTGGTGTAATAATGATTCAGGTATCTCTGTTGAGTCCTTCGTTTCCCGGGGCTGTTGGGTGCACTGACACACAGCAGTGCCCAGATAAGAGCTGTGCTGGCAAGAACAGGGAGCAGAAATCCACTGATACAGAATGGGGGTCCCCAAACTGTTCTGATTGCGCCTCCTTATCAGCAAAAAGTGTTGAGCACACCTCCTGATGTATGTCTTTATTTACAGACAGCTTTATTCGTATGTAGCACAGCAGTACACATGTACAGTGTATTTCTGTGCTAATAGGCGCAGTATGAATACATGGAAAAACAGAGATTAAAAAAGGAAGGCATGAAGATAAAAATAAAATACTGTTTAAAATATGTATTTTATTAATGGTACAAAAATATTTCATTCCTGCACCGCAGTGGATGGTTTTGTGCCCCTGACTCTGGAGGACAGAAAACTTGAAACACAGAGTCGTGGCTAATGTGACATATTACAGGTTTTTGGGCACACTGTCCAGTTTCTTAGGGATTTAGGTATTTTCCCACCAGGAGACATTGCTTTTAGCAGCCTTTGTGCTCCAGTCAGGAATTTAATAGTCCATAGAAACGACACAAGTGTTTTCTTTCTGAGGCGGCTTCCCTCGGTCAGCGCCGAGGCAGAGCCCGGTGCCTGTGGGGCAGCAAGCAGCAGCTCCCTGGTGAAACAGCTGGCCCAGCACCGGGCTCTCAGGAAGCAGAGAAGTGCTGAATTGCCGGGAGCTGTGTCCCGGAGCTCAGCGCGGCCTTTGTGTCCCGCAGGGGAGAGCAAGGCGCGGCCGAGGCCGCCGAAGGCGAGGGCCGAGCNGGAGGACGACTTCAAACCGCGGCCCATCATCCCCATGCTGTACGTGGTGCCCCGCAGCAAGAAGGTGGTGTTCGACAAGGAGCACATGTCCTGCCAGCAGGCCTTCGAGCAGTTCGCCACGCAGAAGGGGCTGGGCTGGCACGGGCAGGGCCCCCTGGAGAGCCCCGGCAAGAACGAGGAGGGCGCCGAGGCCGAGCGCAGCGAGGTCACCGCAGAGGTCAGTGGGCCGGGGCCGGGGTCAGGGTCAGGGTCAGGCTGGCTGGGAGCACAGCCTGCTCCGCTGGGTGCCAGCCTGGCCTGTGCCGGGGCTGGAACTGCATCGGCCTTGGGGTCCCTTCCAACCCAAACCAGTCTGGGGTTGCCGTGAGTGCCCAGCTGTGGATGTGTCTGAGCAGGCTTTTCACGAGCCGATGGAACTGGCAGCTTGCAGATGTTCCGAGGCTGTCCTGATGTGAAGAAAACTCTGTAGTTTACCCAGCTCCTTAAGAATTAGTTTTGGCTTTTATCTGCTCCAGGAGTTGGCTCAGAAGGCTTTAGTGGTTCAGCCAAAAGTCAGCGAAAAGTTTGCTGTGTGAATCCAAGAACTCTCGTTGACAAGGGCTCTGCCCCTCTTGTCCCGTTCCCTTCTTTTGGGGTGCCCATCCAGCTCGTTGTGCTTCCTTCCAGGCTGCTTCTGCCTTCTCCAAGATGAAGATGGAGATCAAGAAGAGCCGCCGGCACCCGCTGGGCAAGCCCCCGACGCGCTCCCCGCTGTCCGTGGTCAAGCAGGAGACCTCGAGTGACGAGGGTGAGTGAGCAGCCCCAGGGATGCGTTCCTGCCCTGCCTGAGCCACGGGGCTGCTGAAGCCTGTGACAAAAGCGGGTGGCCCGAAGCTCTGTGGGTTACACTTGGCTGGTAGGAAATGCAGCGCGTTCCCATTTCGATAACCCAGCTGGAAACAAAACTCCTCCGTGGGAGGTGTCACTTCTCACCTCCCACCCTTTTTTCACTCAAGAAAAATATTTTGCTGGCTGCAGAATGAGGCAGCATTTTGGGCAAAGGGAAAAAAGAGTTTGCAGAAAATAAAATCTCAAAGGCAAAGCTCTGCCTTGGATATTGCAGTGGGATGAGGTCTGTTCCCCTTGGAGGCAGTGGAGGTCAGGTCTGCTCTCATGTGTGTGGGGAAAATCAGTTCTAACCTTTTGGTTGGCTCCTAATTCATGTCAGCGTTGGGGTCCAGTTTTTCTTGGCAGATGCAGAAATGAAAACTAAAATGGTTTTCAGTGTTTACATCACTGATTCTTCTTTTCCCACATTCCAGTCCCTGTGAATGCCCCAACAGTCTGGACCAAGGGGAAAGAAAATATTCTTACCTTTCACTGTGTTTTGTGTGTAATTTCCCACTTTGGGGCCTTACTCAGAACTCAGTACTCAGAATATGGACAAGCCCCCAGTAAGAATCTTTTGTGTGCTGGGGCAGGGGTGTGGGCGTAGCTGGCAGTCCCTACTCACTCCTCATTCCAAAGGACAACCTATTTCCCATTCACTTTCCTTCAGGAACGTATCTGTTGATTTTAGAGCAGCCTCCTGCAGGAAGGGCTTCTCCTGTACACGCAGAGCTCCCTTTCCTCACCAAGGAGGATGCATTTGATGCCTTCCAAGAGTAACGTGAAGTGCAGAGAGGCAGCTGAGACTTGTTATCTTGTTTTGGTGTGAGACCTTGGAACCAGCTCTGTGCTGGGGGATCCTCATTAGGCAGATTCTTCTCACTGCTTTGACTTGTTGGATGGTGTTTGGGGACTTGGCTGGTGGAGCAGGAGCAGCTCTTGTGAAAGCTGGCATTTCTTGGGGACTGATTTACAGCTCTGCTGGGCAAAATCTGATCAAACAGATTCTTCCCTTCCCACAGGGAATAGAGGCAGCTCTCCGCACTCCGGGCTTTTTCAGGGAATGATGTGCAAGGATGATCTGCAGGCTGCAGGAGGAACAGTGAGCATGTAAATTAAGGGAATGCACGTGTTACACAAAGACTCAGCCCAGACAAATTGTTTCTCTCTTCCACTTGCTTGCAATGTGGGAGCCATCCTGAAAGCCGTGTGTCCCCCTGGATCCATCCTGGGAGGAGTGAAGGTGATAACATGTGACAGTCATTCCCTTTTTTCTCTCTCTGTCACTCTGGATTAGGCTGCTGGTTTTGCTGATTTCACTGGTGTCGTAAATCCTGCCCTGTCACCTGGTGTGCCTCAACTGAAATTTGGAGAAATGTGGTTTTTGGTTCACGTCTTAAAAATAAACAAGATCAGACACGTTTTAGGAAGTAGCCCTCATATAAAATGTGACAGAGCCACACAGCCAGTGCTCATCACCTCAAAAGAGGGATTCATTAAGCACAATAAAATTTCCACATTGTCTGACAAATACGTTATGGGCAACATTTAAAATCTGAGATGTAAACTCAGCCATTAATGTTTTATTCTGGGTTCCTTTTATCCTTTCAGGTAACCCTAGAGTCAGAAAATCTTCAAAGGGAGGGAGAACTGGGGAGGAGACTTGGACTTGTAGAGCAGAACATAAACTGCTTATTTCCAGTAATTAACAGTGAAGCAGTGAACAATTTGGTTTAATGTGCTGAGCTCTGGGGATAATGTTCTTCCAAGATGTTTCTGAGTTCCCTGTTCTTTTGGAAACTTTGCAGATTGGTGATGCAGGGAGTGATTTACACTTAGCCTTGTGTGGAAAATTTCTTTAACACTTACAGTGACTCAAAACTCCTTCGTAAGGAAGGGTAAGAAACTTGGACCCCCAGACTGCCACAAATGGATTCTGCAGTGGTTTAATCGTGAAATGCCAAGGACCTTTTAAAGGTTTATAAAATAAAGAATTAGCAAACTAATTAGCAGGAGCAGTCCCTGGCAGGGCTCTGGCAGAGGGAGGGATGGTGGGGAACGCAGATGGGAGGTGTAGGGGTGTGGGAATGGCTGTACCAGGCTGGCTGCTGGGAACTGGAAGCTGGCCTGGCCACACCAGCACCAGCTGCATCCACACCTTCCAGAGAATGCAGCCCCCTGATAGAAAAGGGGGGATTTCCTTGCACTGGCATCATGTGTTTCGAAGTTACTGAAGTACAAATTAAATCTTCATTAAAAGGTTTCCACAGCTGGAAAGGGGAGGGATTTACAAAGGCATTAAATGTCCATTCTCTCCTTCCTCCTGGCCAGTTCCTTCAGATCAATGCTGTGCCACTTGTGTATCTGTCCCCATAGGGGAGATTCTATCCATTTAAGGAAGTATTTGGAGAACAGGCATATGAGACACTATGGAGGAGTTGAATGTTTTTATTTATTGCACTTCTTGTGTTGTTGAGACCTGAGCTGTTTAACTCAGCCGTGCTCCTTTTGCCTCTTGTATCTGTAAACTCTTTTGCCTTTACTGACTGTTGGGATTTTTTTCTTTTCCTTTTCATTCTAGAAACATTTCCATTTTCTGGAGAGGAAGATATGAGTGATCCAGAGGCTTTGAAATCTTTACTTTCCTTCCAGTGGAAGAATAAAGCATTTAATTTCCCAGCTGAACGGAAGTTCAATGCAGCTGCTGCCCTGAGTGAGCCATACTGTGCTGTCTGCACCCTCTTCTATCCCTATAACCAGGTAACTCCTCCTCACAGGGTCAGGGAATCATTGAGGTTGGAAAGGAACTCTGGGATCAAGTCCAGCTGTCAGTCCCGCACCACTGTGTTGACCACTCAGCCACGTCCCCCAGTCTGTTTTTTGGGATGCTGACTCCACCAGTTTCTGGGCAGCCTGTGCCATTGCCTGACCACACCTGCCATGAAGAGATTTTCCCTAATATCTCATCTGAACCTCTGACACTGCTCAGATGGATAAATCAGGATGCAGACATTTCTGATAGCGACAAACCCATACAAATTTGCACACCAAATAAGTGTGTTTGGATTTGGCAGTGGTTGGAGCCTTTTCTGTTATCTTTCCTGGTTTCTCTGGCTTTCTCAGTGTTCATTTTGAAATCACTCTTAAAGAGCTTTGCAAACACTGTTCCATGCAGAGAAAAGTCACACCAGGCTCCTGTTTCCTTATGGGCCTGAGTTGCTGAATTTATGCAAACAAGCCACAAAATAAAAATTTACTGAGTAAGCACATCCATCATCTTTTTTTGGAAACTACCAATATGCTTTGGGAGATGTTATGAGCAGAAAGGCAAAATTCATCAGATGAATTAGTTATTTGTGCGGTTGTGCATTGATTTGTTCTCACATAAAGCCAAATCTGGCTTTGTGTGCCCACCAGGAATTCGTGCCTTAGATACTTGTAGATGTGTTGGAAGCTTTTCCTGAGGAAAGCAGAACCCAGCTTCCCCTTCAATAAAATCTCTTGATTTATTATACAGACTGAAAATAAAATATCTGTTCTGATTGCTGGCTGTTGGGAGGAAAACTGGGTGCAGCTGAGCTGGTTTTATCCATTGCTTTTAACTCTGTCTGCTGCCAGAAACCTTGAAATGTCCTTCAGGAGAAATTCTTGCAGGAAAAGTAGGGAAGGATGCCAAAGGAATGGGAGAGGGGGAGGGAAAGTCTTGCTTTTAGTAATATTTTCCTTTTTATTTTTCCTTGGTGTTTTCAGCTGCAATTTAGGAATTTAGATTTTTGCAGAAGAAAAACAGGAAAAGCTGCTCATTATTCTAATGCTTCTTTGAGCTTTCACAACAAATTACAGATCCCAGTCGCCTGAGGAGGAGGGGGAAAAGCGAGGCAGGGGTGGGAATCAGGATTTTAGGTCGTTTTTTGGCTGCCTGGTGTCAGGTGTTGGGTGGTGTTTGTGCAAGGGCCGTGCTCAGAGTGGGGAGGGACAGGCTGGCCAGGAAGAGGTGGTTCTGCTGATGGGGTTTTCTCTCAAGCCCTCACAGGGGGATAAGGAGGCTGCTCCAGTCTCCGCAGCTGAGCCGTCCTCCTTCGTGCACCTCTCCAAGTGTGGGCAGAAGACCAAGCCCCTGATCCCGGAGATGTGCTTTACCTCCAGTGGAGAAAACACCGAGCCCCTTCCTTCAAATTCCTACCTTGGAGAAGATGGAACCAGTCCCTTGATATCCTGTGCCAAATGCTGCCTGCAGGTTCATGCTAGTGAGTGACTCCCCATTCCCCAAGGCCTTTGGGTTCGGAGAAGTTTGTGTGTTGCTGTATTTGAATTCCTTCTTGGCAGGTTTGCATCCTGTCACTCCCAATTTTATCTTCCTTGGTACAAGTATGTCATGGAATCCCAGAAGGGTTTGGGTTGGAAGGACCTGAAAGCTCATCCAGTTCCCATCCCCTGCCATGGGCAGGGAACCTTTCTCTCAAAGGTGTATCTGTGCATTCAAGTCCATCTTGGCAGTCACTGAGCTTAAAAATACACACCAATATTCTTTTTACTGCTTATTTTGTTGGCTGATTCTTCTCTGTCTCACAGAAAAGATTCTTTCTTTTGATACCTTTCATTTTTTGTAATAAAGCAGAACTCAAAGGCTTTATTGCACTCTTTTCTCTCACATACTTCGTTCCAATATTGGTCTGCTGGGGGAGGCTGTATTGTTCCTGAATGCAGCAGAGATTATGGAGTAGTTTGAGATATATTTTATTAGTGTCTGTGATAGTGTTTGTAGTAATGGCACTTGATTACAAAAGGGAACATATGTCTGTTTGCTTCCCTGATAGTTATGTCTAAAAGAAGATCTGATTAATCCTGGTGGAGTGTACCTGCAGTGGAGATTGTACAGCATCCAGTTAACATTTGTGACGAATTACTGTTCAGCTGTTTGATCTTGACAGATGGGGAATCTTATTTGACTTGCATCAGCTGGAATTACTTTTGTTGTTCCAATTTTAGAGTCTGCAGGTCCCCGTGCAGCTCAGCAGGGCTGGGGAACTGGAAGGCAACTTTTGTTTCTGTGCTGAATCCCTGCAATACTCCAGTCTATCAGAATGGTTTCTGTGGCCAAATTCCATTTAAGGACAGAGGGATGGGGGCAAGATGATGTTAATCTGCAGGCTCAGATCTGAAATCCAACCTTTTTTTAGAGAGAGAGAAACTCAGTTTTATATTTTGGCTGTGCTCTCCTCTTGAGGACAGGACAGGAGTTAAATCTGATGGAGGCTCCAGTGCCTGGTTGTTTCCTTGCGCTCTGTGACATCCCTTTGACTTTGCTGCAGAGAATCCATTTGCTTTTATTGCAGGATTGCAGTGGTGAGGTGTGTTTTGGCTGCCTGTAAAACCAGCTGGCAGCCTGTGTGTTCTTGGGAAGTGCCCTCTCAAACTGTGCTGAGTTCCAGCAGCCAGGCCCTACGGAGAGGGGAAGGTTTGTGAAGGTTTCTGGGCTTTTGAGGCACTGACAAAATCCATAAAAAGAGCATATTTTTCTTGATCTGCTTGGATTATCCTTATGGGGCAATCTGGGGTTCAGTAAATGGCACTGTTCTGCCCTCACAGAATCACTGAGGTTGGAAAAGACCTTTAAGATCATCAATCCAAAGGTCAGCCCAGCAGCACCACCCTGCTCCCCACTGACCACGTCCCCAGGTGCCACATCCCGGTATTGTTCGAACACCTCCAGAGTTGGTGATGCCACCACTGCCTTGGGCAGGCTGTTCCACTGCTTTATAGTCCTTTCCATGAAGAAAATTCTCCTGATTTTCAATCTGAACCTCCCCTGCTGCAGCATGAGGCCGTGCTCAGGGTCTGGTTCTCCCTCAGCTCAGTTTTGGACTGAACAACCCTGTTGCTGTTCTAGGCCTGGATGGGATCTGCTTCCCTGATTTGCCATATGATGAAAAGAGACCTCAGATGTGGAGAGCAGCTGCAGATCCATAGTATTGACTTTTTTTGACATGCTGTTTATCTGGTTAAGTGGGTGATATTTATAAATCAGGCTGTGGTGGCAATCCCAGTGCTTTCTGAATGTCTTCTTTTAAGTTTAATTCAGTAATTTGAGATTGTTGTTCCCACCTGAAATTTTCTGCTCAGTTTGTTAGGATAGGTGAAGGCTGGATGGGATTTTGTTAGGAAGGATAGAGGCGGGATGGAATGAGCTGTGTGTTAGTTGAGATGCTTATCTTTAATTTTCCACTCACTTTACAAGCTTGCAGGAATCACATAGATCTACTTTTCCAAAACTATTTCTGTGTCTTTTCCCCATTGTTTTCAGTGACAAACCTCAGTGCCTTTTATAGAATTGTAAGGACTTTTTTTGTTCTTATTTCCTTGTCTTTATATTGGGCATAATACCACTTTACTATTTTGGTGTTGGTGTAGGAGGATTTGGTGCTTGCATGTTACAGTAATTGATGCTCTGTAAAATTAGATGTTTTTAACACTTCCTATAACCATAAATTAAATACTTTTAACCATGTGGAATGCAGATATTTAATTTCCTTGCAGTATTACTGGGTTTCTCCTTCCTCGTAACACCACACAGCAAAGACCACTGCTTCAGCCTTGCCAAAATTCAGTGTCCTTTGATGTGTGAGTGCACTCCAGCAATGGTGGCATCACCTTGGAGCCCAGTTCCTGCCTAAAGAAACAAAATCTTGCTATTATAGTCCTTAGAAAAGTGAAAAATAAATGTGAGGGTTTCCTGTTTGTGGGGTTTTGGTTTGTCCAAAATTCTGCTGAGATTCCTGCTGAGAATTCCTGCTGGTCCCAAATTCTGCCCCCCCTTATGACTTTTGTCCCAGCCTGTTGAATACAGTTCCTCAAAGGCTCTCAAAGCTGCTTCTGAACTGAAAGTTAGCAAGTCAGTGGTAGGAAGTGTTGGCAGACCTGTGCTCCAAGGAGGCTGTGGCTCTGTTTCCCCCAGGCTGTTACGGGATCCGCCCAGACCTGGTGAACGAGAGCTGGTCGTGCTCGCGGTGCTCAGCCGGCGCGTGGGCAGCGGTAAGGGCTGGGGACAGCACGGGCTCCCTGCGTGTGGGGGGCTTCAGGCTGCCTTTGGCATCCCAGGTGGGGAGGGTAAACAGCCTGGCAGAGCTTTTGGGCCCCGTTCTGAAGGAGTTGTGTTCCCACAGGAATGTTGCCTGTGCAATCTCAGGGGAGGAGCTCTCCAGATGACCACTGATGGCCGGTGAGTGCTGGCTTTGAGTGTATTTTCCTTCCGTACTGCACCTGATCTGCTTGCCTTGTGAATTTGGTCTTAATGCTCAGTGTAGCAGCAAGTTTTGGGGTTTTGGAGGGAACTGCTCCTCGCTGACTTGGCAGGATGAGCCCGAGCGACTGTGCTGCCCCAACACTGCACCAGGCTGCTCGACAGCAGAGCTTCTGAGCACTTGCTGAATGTGGTTGTTGCTCAGAGAAAAGTCTTCTCAGAGAATGTGTAGTATCGTGCAAAATCAGGTGCAAGAGAAGGTTGATCTCTGTTGTTCCAGAGACATTTACCTTGTGCCACCCCGATTAACAGTCACTTGGGAAGGTTGCCAAGGCTGCCAGCCCCTGGAAATGTGCCTCGATGCTGAGGGAGGCAGGGAAATGTTAACTGCCCTCCTGAGCATTTCATTCAAATAATGGCAGGCCCTGATTTGTGTCTTTGCTTTGCTCCCCAGGTGGGTCCATGTAATCTGTGCTATTGCTGTCCCCGAGGCGCGTTTCCTCAATGTCATAGAGCGTCATCCGGTGGACATCAGCGCCATCCCGGAGCAGAGGTGGAAACTGGTGGGTGTCTTTTGCCTGGGGAGAATGGTTGGGAGCAAGAGCCAAGGGGAAAAGCTGTTACTAGACAGAAAAACGTTGTATGGGTTTGTAAAGAGATTAAAGGTGGTCTCGCTCTCATTTCCAAACAAGAGCTCTGCGAAGCTGCATTGTTTGTGTCTGCTGAGCACTGCCAGTGCTCTGACACACAAACAGCTCTGATTTCCAGAGGTCCCTATACTCTCTGGAGTGTGCTGTACCCTGGGCAGAGCCTGGGACTCCTTCCCACCTGCAATCAGGTGTAAACTGCCTGAAAGCTTCCTTTACTCCAAGTACTGCGCAGCGGGAGCGCAGAGGGACATGGTGACAGAGAGAAGCTGATGCATTGCTGACTTGTTCATCTCTAATTCATCTTTCTTTACAACATTTCTCTTTTTCTATCAAGAAATCTCTTGTAGAAATGAATAAACATTTCTGTGACCCTGACTGCAAGTCAAGACTGCAAGGATTTTAGTACAAGCCCAGCTCCACGTTGTTATTTAGCTGTGTGTTTAATCTGAGGGATTAGTAATGGACGATTCATTAGCTCAGAGCAATTTATCTTAATGTTAGTTAATGCTCCATCACTATAGTGTGTTATTGCAAAATAAATTGTGCTTTTGCTGCTTTTTTTGGTACAGAAGTCAGCTGGGTGACACAGTGTGGGATGGGGAAGGTGCTGGAGCAGTGATAGATGGGTTAGCGCTGATGGATTCGTTAACAGAGCTGCTGCTTAGTGCAGGGAGCCTGGGTGAGAGATTAGGAAGAACCTATCCCTGCTTCCAGAGTTATTTCTCCGTGGTGCAAATGGGTTTTGTACACAAATGTGAATGTAAAAAGCATTCATTATTCAGCAGGAGTGATGGGGCAGCATGATGCCAGGGTGATAAATCTTGCAGCGGTGGCTCTTTATGGATCAGCTGACACGTCCAACGTGCATCCTCTTCATTACCAGCACTTGTAACGCTGAACTTAAAATCCTTTTACACAAGACTCACTTGTATTGCTTAATGGAGCCTCACAAGGAAACATGACTTAATTCTTTAACCCTTCCTTGGCTGCCTGGCAGTCCTCAGAGCCTGGCAGTATCACTGTGTGTCAGACTGCTGCTTTGTTCTGCTCCAAAGTGTAGCTGTGTCCTCCAGAGCCTCTGCATGGACCCACTGCACCCATTTCTCCTCCAGAGGCAATGGTGCTTCCAGCAGCAGCCATGGTGTGGGATGTGAGGTACAGAGGGAGTTGAAATTGGATGAGATTGTGTGGAGAGACTCGTGAGCCACCGTGGGGAGTTTTAGGGTTCTTCATAGGACTTTGCAGGTAATTCCTGGAGCACGTGAGGAGTCAGTGGAGGGGTTGGGGGTGTCTGTGCTTTGGGGGTGAGAAGCTGTATTTAGGAAGATAAACTGAGGGTGGCTGAAAGGTGATGGCATTGGAGCTCCTGACTTTGGCAGTGATGGACTTGGTGCAGTGCTTGATAAAATTGAGGAGATGACCTTTGTGGCTGAAAAAGATGGGAAAGGAGAGAAGGAATGATGTGAAGTGTGAGGAGAGTTGATGTGAATGGATGAAGGTAGTGGAGGAGAGAGGGGGTAGGGGTTATCCATGATTATTATTTGATTTTTTAATGTGTTTGTATTATTTTAAGTTCCTGTGATGAGGGCTGAGGTACCAAGGCATTGCAGTGATCTGGTGAAAGGTGTATCCTGTCCTTTAAGCATGGACCAGATCTCTCCGTGCAAGCACAGACTTTTCAGTCCATTTGTGGGTATGGCACCATTTTCAGGAATGCAGTTTCCTGCTCCCAGATTGATGGCACATTACAGGCCTGTGCACGTAAATTATTTATGACGTGGAAATTTGGAATAATTAGCTGTCATTCCTCAGTGGAGTAAATGAATTGCAGTGTTCATCATGCAGGAGACAGCCCATTTCTTACTCTCAGCTGTGACCTGACTCTGGTGTGCATTTATTCCAAAGATTTCTCTCCTGTGCTTTAAACTCTTTTCCCTCCCACAGAAAATGCCTTTAAATCTCCAAGTGCTGCTTTCCCACAGCACTTGGTGCTGGTGTTTCTGTCCATCCCATCTCCCACACGTCCAGGTCTGCATTTTCACACAATCCCAGACTGGTTTGGGTTGGAGGGGCCTTGAATCCCACCCAGTGCCACCCCTGCCATGGCAGGGACACCTCCCACTGTCCCAGGCTGCTCCCAGCCCCAATGTCCAGCCTGGCCTTGGGCACTGCCAGGGATCCAGGGGCACCACAGCTGCTCTGGGCACCCTGTGCCAGGGCCTGCCCACCCTGCCAGCCAAGAACTGTCAGTTGCTCCATCTCCATCACTCCTTACACTCCAGGCTCACTGTCACTCACATTTATCTTTTGATCATATTTGCTCTGAGTATCCCGTTGGTGCAGCTCTTGTGCCTGTCACAGGGAGTTTGTGTGGGCACAGGGTGGCACGGGCTGTGTGCTGTTCCTGGCGTGGCAGATTCCTGCCCTGGGGGGGTCGATGCTCCCTGAGCCCCCTGGGTGTCAGCAGCTGTCCCTGCTGCTGGGACAAGGGGATATCGACAGGTTAATAATGGGATCTGTGCTATTGGCTGCCCTCAGTCCTGCTGTGCACTTCCCTGGTGCTTATCTGCCTCTGGAACATGGTTTGCAGAGCGATAAAGGCTCAGCTTATTAAAGGCTAAACCCACGTTCTGGCAGCACTCAGGCTCTGGCTTTGAATTTCCTGGCTTTTGTTCGTTTGTGTGAAAAGGCCAAATTAATCTTTGGTGTAAACAAACTGCCTTCAGTTAATTCATAGGAAAGATTGGGACTTATTTCATATAAATGTGGGGTAGAGCCCAGGCAGGGAGGGGGATGCTGCACGGGAATAAGGAAGAACAAATCTCCTTTTCTTTGGCATCTTTTGCTTTCAAGGAAGAGCAGTGCTTCTGGAGAAGGAATCCCAGAATCCCAGAATGGTTTGGGTTGGACGGGACCTCGAAGGTTTTGGACCTCATGCCATGGTCAGGGGCAGCTTCTGTTCATTTTAACCAGGGAAAGGCACATTTGTCTCGTGTGGGTGATACTAATTTTGCCCTGATTTGCCTTGTCCCAGGCTCACATAAGGTAAAGAAGCTGCCCCATCCCTGGCAGTGTCCAAGGCCAGGTTGGATGGGGCTTGGAGCACCCTGGGATAGAGGGAGGTGTCTCTGCCCAAAGCAGGGGATGAGTGGGATGAGCTTTAAGGTCCTTCCAGCCCTAACCATTCTGGGATTTGCTGTGACAGATTCCTTAGACTGGAAATGTTAAAAACTGAGTGGTGTTTCCAAATGAATCCCTGGAAACATCATGCAAGTATCCATTCTTTAGACTGGGATTCCCAAAATCTCCTTTTTTTTATTTCTGAGAGGCTGGAAACAAAAACTGGTGCTGTTACAGGGAGTGAGGAAATTATCTTGTTCCCACTACAGCTCCTGCTCACTGTCAGTGCCATCAGGCTTAGGATTTTTAGCTTTGAGAAAATGTAATTTCTTTTTAAAGCAGTCACACGTTTTACAGTGATTTACCTAATAACTGGCTCTGCTTTGCAGAAAATGAGTGTGAAAATGTCTCCAAGATCTCAGACCTCTTCCCCCCTGTAATTCTGGTGTTTTGGTGCAATGTTTTTATTTCTTTTGTTTGCAAAACTGACTGAATTATCTACAGTGGCTCATCTGACATGGATGCCAATAAAATATTTATGGTTGATATGCTTATGCATCTAAAATAAACCCACAGTATTTTTGTTCCATTATATGATTTTATATTCTATGAGATCTAATCGATACAATGTCCCATTAAATATAACAGAGCAAATTGCCACCCAGTTACTGCTTTCTTTTCTTCCAGAAAAGGGAAAATGTTATTTTCCAGCAGTGCCTCTGTGAGGACCCAGCTGCTGTTGGAATTAATGCAGTGTAGATGCTCTGCTGTACCTGAGGGGGATGAGGGTGCAGGTGCAGCAGTTCTCTGGTACCCTGGGTGGGTGTTTGCCTGGTTCCCAGCCCTCCAGTGAGCCCAGTGTGGCTCTGCAGGGCTCAGTGAGTGACTGGGAGGTGCTGCCATGGCCACGGGAGCAGTCAGGTGGGGAAGGAGGTGGGGAAGGACAGCATCTGCTGGAGTTTCTTGGCTTGCAGAGACCCCAGGTGCGTGCCCGAGCCCTTGGCAGGGAGCGTCACTTCTCGGGCTCTGCACCGTGCCGGGCAGGGCTCTGGGGTCTGTGCAGCCCTCCAGGCTCTGCTCCTCCCCAGAGGAGTTGTGTGAGCCCGGTGTGTTCCCTTGCAGAGGTGTGTGTACTGCAGGAAGCGCATGAAGAAGGTGTCGGGGGCCTGCATCCAGTGCTCCTTCGAGCACTGCTCCACCTCCTTCCACGTGACGTGTGCCCACGCGGCCGGCGTGCCCATGGAGCCCGACGACTGGCCCTACGTCGTGTCCATCACCTGCTTCAAGCACAAAGCAGCAAACCACAGCGTAGGCTCGGGGCTGGGACTGGGCATTTTTGGGGGTTTCGTTGGGTTGCTTTGTTTCTGGGGTTTGTTAAAAGAGTTTCTCCCTGCCTGTGTTGGCTCAAAAGGATTGTGTGCTTTTAATGCAGAGTGATTGTCCAGGAGGCCGTTATTGGGGATGGCTTTAATCTGCAAGAGGGCTGGTTTAGATGGGATATTGGGAAGGAATTCCTGGCTATGAAGGGGGTGAAACACTGGCACAGAGTGCCCAGAGCAGCTGTGGCTGCCCCTGGATCCCTGGCAGGGTCTAAGGCCAGGTTGGACGGGGCTTGGGGCAGCCTGGGACAGTGGAAGGTGTCCCTTCCCGTGGTGGGGTGGGACTGGATGGAATTTAAGGTCCTTCCCACCCAGACCATCCCAGGGTTCCGAGGAATTTTTGGCAGAGCTCCTCCGGGTGTGGCTTGCAGCTGATTGGCTGCTGTGTCCCGCAGGTCCCGTTCCGCAGGGAGGTGGCCCTGGGGCAGACGGTGATCACCAAGAACAGGAACGGGCTCTACTATCGCTGCAGGGTCATCGGCACCAGCACCCAGACCTTCTACGAAGTGAACTTCGACGATGGCTCCTACAGTGACAACGTTTACCCCGAGAGCATCATTGTAAGGCAGCTCTGGGGCTCTCCTGCATCACAAACTGTTATCTGTGCCTTGGGGTGGAACAGCAAAGCAAAACTGAACTTTTTCATTTTAATTTTTAAGTTGCTGCTTGCCTAGAAAATCTCATCCTGCTCTTCATGACAGGTCTTGTTTCTGACATGATCTCATTTATTTTTTGGTTGCTTTACAAAGATGTGATCTTGCTGAATGCAGATGACTTCACAGGCAGCAGTGTTTGTTCTAGGCTTCATCCTATTTGTTTTGTGGTTGAATAATCTTATTTTTCAACTGACAAGTGTGATTCATGGGGGAAGGAGATTGTCCGTAAGCACTTCTGGTTCAAAACAGGGAATTCACTTAATAGAGGGAATGTCTGGAAGGGCTGATCTGTCAGCTCATGCATTGCCTTCCTGATTGTGCCACTGATTCACTGAGTTGCCCTGCTTGTTTCTGAGATACAGGAGATGTGATGTTTTGGGATTTGTAATGAGAAATGTCCATGAACTGGGTGCTGTCAGCAGAAGGAGCTGCCAGTGCTGATTCTGGTCTCTCAGGCTGGTTTTGTTTGAGATGCCCACAATTAATCACAAGTGCAGAAACGTATCTTATAACTCATCATAATGTCATGTGATTTTAGCACACCTCTGGCTCCTGAGCTCTGGTGGAGTCGTGTCTCTGACCCCTCTCTCTCTGTCCTCAGAGCAGGGACTGCATCCAGCTGGGGCCCCCTCTGGAGGGGGAGCTGGTGCAGCTGCAGTGGACGGATGGCATCACCTACAAGGCCAAGTTCATTGCAGCCCAGATCAGTCAGATTTACCAGGTGAGTGTGGCAGAGGGATCCCAGCTCTGGGGAGCTGCTGCAGGGTGGGAGAGCTGAGCCTGCCCTGGGGATGGGCTGCTGGAGCTGGGCAGAGCAGGAGGAGGCTTTGGGAGCACAGATGATTTATTCCCTCTGAGTTTGTCCAGCCTGAACTTGGCACCCCTATTAAACTGTGCTCTGTGTCCTTCTGCTTTATCCAGAAAAGTGTATTAAAGTGTTGAGCAAAGGAAATAAGAATCCCTTAAAAACTTTTAATAGTTTTAACATTTTGCTGTGCACGTTTCCATGAATAAACATCCCTGGAACATCTGATGCATAATTCATTATATAATCAGTGCTTAGCAAAAAGGGTTTCATGGGAGGAGTTTTTTGTACCTGGCTGACTATTTCTGCTGGTTGAAATACAAATGTACTTTAGTAGCTGGAGTTGTTTCCTTGTGACCTGTGACAATGCTTTGTTTAAGATGAAAGAAATTCTTATTACCATGTTGGCCTGAATGCAGGGCTGCTTTTATTATAAGTGAAAAGCTGCTTTTTTCAGGATGTGAATCAAAAATCAGTAGAGATGTGAGGTGCTGTGCCTGGGAGGGGGGAGCAGAGGTGCTGGGCCAGCTGGAGCACAGATATTTTGGGATCCATGGAGCACTGAATGAATCCAGTTGGATAAAACAGAGTTGCCTGAAGAGCACTGAAAGCAGCAGTTTTTGGGTTCAGTATCCTCACCAGAGCTTGGGAGTGCTCGTTCCACCAGCCCTGGGGACGTGCAGTGCCAGGGGGAGCTGAGCTGGCCCCTGGTGCTTCCTGGGTGTTCCCTGGAGGGCCCAGGAGTGGCACGGGCTGGGAATGGGCTGTTGAAATGCTGCCTCTGATTTCCTCTTGTGCCTCCCTGCAGGTCGAGTTTGAAGATGGTTCTCAGCTAATGGTGAAGCGTGGGGATATTTATACCTTGGAGGAAGAGCTTCCCAAGAGAGTCAAGTCTCGCCTGGTGGGTACCAAAATAGCAAGCAATAATCCAGCTGCAGCCTGCAGAACCCCTTCACATTTTCTTCATGTATTTTTTAGACATTAGGTGAATGCAGCCTCCAATTTCTATGGCTGTAAAACTGCTTGTCATTCCCAAAATACACGGAGTGGAAGAAATCCTGGCCATGAATGCTTGAGAGGCACAGAAATGATTTTCCCTTGCATGTGTTCAGCTCAGAGTTTTATTTTCTCTGGTTAAAAGATTATGTTCAGATCATTTTACACCATATGAATTCAGTTATATGGAGTCATCTTGTCCAAACGTGAGGTGAGCTGGGCTGCAGCTCAGTGGTTTCTGGAGAACTGATTATCACTGTGGGACCAAACCCCTTTTTCTCACCAAACTGGAGATTAAGAGTGTCGCTCTTACCTATAAATCTCTTAATCTACAAGATCAGGCGGTCTTTAAGTGCATACAGTGGAATTACTGAGCCTAGAAAAGATGAGGGATTTACTTCATAGCTTTTTTTGGTTCCAGGCTTGCTGGGTGTTTCAGAGCTGGTGCTTTACCCTTTCAAACCATTTCATTTAACCCAGTGAAGGGACTGGGGAATGCCCAGGTGGTTCCCGCTGCCGTGGGCCCCTCCCTGTTCCCCTGCAGTCCCTCTGATGTTGTTCTGTGTCTCCTGCAGTCCCTCAGCACTGGGGCCCCTCAGGAAGATGTGTTCTCGGGAGATGAAGTGAGAGCAGCCAAGCGTCCCCGGCTGGGGAATCCAAGAAATCCTGAGGAATATGGACAAACCCCCGATTACTTGGCCTTTATGGAGAGCCTGTTGCAGACACAGTACCAGCCTGGCACTCAGAGCAACATGTTTTAACCAGGATTCATTCAAAATATTCAATTAACCCTTTTTGAGTTTGTGGAAAAATAAATATGAAACTGTGGAATGGAAGACCAGCCCTGTGCAATAGTCTGCTGTGAATTTCTTTCATCTCCTCTTGGTTTGGACTGCAGGAAATCCCTGTCTGGCTGCTACCTCGACCTTGCCAGGAGTTGCTGACCAAGAGCTGGGGAGCTTGGAAACCCTTCAGCTTTTCACATGGAGACTTTGGAAGAGTTTCTACAGATGGAGCTTTGTGACTGGTTCTTTTTTTATGAGGAAAGGGTTAAAATTTAACAAAATGACTTTTTCAAATCTGTCAAACTTTTGTCTTTCAAGGTGCTATTACATTGACTACTGAAGCAGCCTTTGGAATCGTGTTTTCTGTACATAGACGTCACCTTTGTGAAGTTTTCTATGAATGAACATTATTAAAAAAAAAAAGCAAGCAAAAATAGGAAAATGAAAGTTTCCACAAAACATTTTTCTAGATTATGGCTTTAAAACAAAATAAATGAAATCCTCCCCCCTCACCCCCAAATGAATCGGGACTGATGTTACAGCGGGGAGAGGGAGAGCAAGAGCAGATGTCCTGGAATGTTCTGGGTTCTTCTTTTGTAAAGAAACACTATCTTTGTAAGCTGGGGAAGGTGGGGGAAGAAATGTTCACAGCTGGGCTGTTTCTCACCATTCTCTCTCTGAAAGCCCTGAGAGGGATGTTGGCGTTGCTGCCACGTCACCAGGGAGGGACTTAGGAAGAAATGGCCAGGTTTGGGTCATTGCTGTCATCTGCCTTCCCCATCTTTGCCATCACAGTTGCTTTCTAGTTCAAGATCAGCATGGCTTTGAGTTCCAGTGTGCCACCCTTGGTTGGCAGGTGTTTTGTTGCTGCTTGTGTTAGTTCCTTACGAGCTGCCCCTGTCCCACTGCGGTGAGAGCTCCGAGGGGCTGCCCCGGTTCCCTGGCAGCACTTCTCCCTTAGGAACCTTTCTCTTTTCTTTGTATTTTTTTTTTTTTTTTTGAGTTGTGCTCCTTACAGTGTGAGAATCATTCCATGACAGAAGCTTGGGAGGTGTTTGTATGTTTTTCTTTTATCCTATTAAAGAAGAAATTCCCCAAACATCTGATTGTCGTGACATCCTTTCCTTAAGTAAAGACTGAGCCTTTGAGTTACTCCTGGGGAAGAGGAGCCCTGCGTTTGACTGGACTCAGCTCACTGAGGATTGAAGGAGCATTAAAGGCAAACCCAAACCCTGAAGCACTGAGTGGGCAGCTCCCACCTGGACGCTTGGAAAGCACCTCTGGCTGGAGAGCTGATGTGGAGCGGTGCTTGGGAAGGAGCCTGATCCAAACCCTGCCGAAGTCACTGGAAAGTCTTCCACTCTCTTTGGAGGACCTCAGTCAGTTCAGAGGGAGAGAACAAAGGCAGTGCTGGTCCCGAGCTGGAAAGGGGCCGTGGCAGAGCTGGGGAGGTTCAGGTGAAGGGGGGAGAGGGCACCTGGACCCTCCCCTCCCTCCACACCCCGGCCAGGCCAGCAGAGCAACCTGGAATGCTGCACTGCAATCTTTTCCACTTAATTCCCTGAAATTACTGGATGGAAAGAGACAATACTCTTGTTTTCATTATTATTTTTTAAGCCCCTTTGCAAGGTGGTTCTTGTTCTGAGGAGAGGCTTTTAAGCAACGCTCTGGCCGGATCTTTAAGGGAATAAGTGGGAAGGATTTGTGGGCTAGCAGATGGTAGATTAGCATCTTAAGAGACTCCACGGGTATTAAACTGTCCTAGTGAAAGAGTGGAGATAGAATAAAGCAATTTAATTTTTTTTTTACTTTGGTTTTGTTCTCCCTTGAGGATTGGAGTTCCCATCCTTTCTCCTGCCTCTGCTACGGGTGCTTTCTGTGTGCGTGGCTGCGCGTGCGCGGTTGTGAGACCCTGGAAACAGGGTTCTGGTTTTAGTTTGGTTTTTTTTTTTTTATTTCTGAGTTTTTGACGTTTTCAGTAGATGTCTCCACGAATAAAACCAAACTGAGACTAATAAAAGTTTAAAAAATTGGCAAGGTTCTCCCGAGCCTCGGCAGTTCCTCCTACAGAGCTGTCTCCTGTTGGTTGAAATGTGATTAAATAGAAAACTTGCTGTATAAAAGACTAAGAATGTTGCCAGGCCACAAGAGAAATATTTAAAACAATTGAAAGAGAAATTTAACCAGCAGAGGATTTTTTTTGGGAGGTGGGAGGGAAGGGTGGGATGGGATGAGGGGTTGTGAGCGACGGGGAATCTCCTCTGCATGTCTGAGTCCTGCAATAGCACCGTTGCTGTATCCATGTAGTACCTTTCCCAAATACTATTTATATTGTAAAAACAAAAGTGTGTTTCCTCACCCCATATTCAGATGCTGAGTTATGTTGAAACATGAACCTGGAACTGTTGAATGCCCTTCCTTGGTGCAAGGGTTTTCTCTCTTTTTGTTGATTTTTAAATCCCTCTTTTTGATTTAGGAATGACTTGTGTGGATTTGGGACAGTGGCCATGTTGGTGGCCTCCTCCTTGACTATTGACAAGGAAATGGGAAATGCACATTCCTACCCCTTCCTCCACTGAAATATATTTGTGTCTGATTATGTGCTATAAAAATACTGAGTTTTTTCTTTCTCCCCCTAGATTAAGGCTGTAATGTATTTTTTGCCTATTTTTTCTCTGCCTCTAGGTTCAAAATGAATTAAAGGCTGTTGAGCATTTCAGAATGACACTTTTTGGGGGGTTGAAGTCTCTTCATTTCTAAGTTTAAGGTCTTGTGCAGCAGGAGGTCGTTGAACTTTCTCTAACAGCATCTTCCTGAAACTTCATTTAAACACCTTAAAACTCCCTCAGCTTGAACAAATTGCTCCAGTTTAATAAAATTGCGCATTAAACAGGTGCAATTCCCTTCTGGAAGCAGGCCCATGCTTTACTCAGGGAGGTTTAGCTTAAGGTAACCAGGAGCTGTTTTAACCTAAACTTGGCTCTGAAGGTGCTGCTTGAGTTTAAAAGCTCTTTGAGTTGAGCTCCTGGAATTTCCCACCCGTGGGTGAGTTAAACCCTGGAAGTTCAATCAGTGTCTGAGTCAGAGCACCCAGCACAGGGGGGCCCTGCAGAGATCCCAGAGTCACAGGGATGAACAAATCTCTTGGGATCCAGCAGAGATATATATAAATATATAAATATATAAATACACAGCAGAGAGGCTCCAGAGGAGCTCCTGTGGGTTCCTCATTTCCAGCCCCACGTTCCTCATCCCATGAACAACTGTGCTGGCACTCACACACAGAAAAGGCAGTTTTGGCACAATCCTGAGACTCAAATGAGCTGGAGCTGTTGACACAGAATTATTTGGCAGCTTTGATAGCAGAAGAAGAGAAGTCCTTGGGTTACTTGCTCACCAGTAGAAAATCACTGGGAGTTATTTATTCTGCACGAGAGCAGCAAAACAATTAAATTTTTGGTTTCCAAGAGGGGAAATGTAAAGGTCACTGTACAAATACTGTTTGGAATTACACAGCCACCACAGCTAAACCACTTTTCCTGTGGAACAAACAGGATTTTGGCTCTGTTTCAGCACAGTTGACTTTGGCTTACCTCTCCACCCCAGCCTTGCCATTTCAGATGCCAGCTGCTAATATCCCCCAGCAAACGAGCTCACAGCCAATCTGTCTCTGCAACAGGAGCAATACCCTCCCCTGTGCCCCAGATCAGGGTTTAAAAATAAATAAATGGCCAGATCCACTGCTCATCTGCTTCATTTAACGGAGCCATCTCTGGAAAACACAGCAAATTGTCTTTGATTAGGAGTGAATGGTCATTACCCACGATCCAGGCCAAGATGCTGCTGCTGTGGAGAGGAGCAGGAATTCATCTGCCTGACTAAAGAGATGAATCTGAGTTGACTGGAGGAACAGAGGGACAGTTTTCTCTGTGGAGAAGCCACGAGGAGGGAGAAGGGCTCTGGTGCAAGTCTGATTTCCTCGTGGCTCTGCTTTGAGCTCAGGTTTCCTTCTCTTTGTTACCTGAATCGCTGGAGCCACTTGGAGCTGGAGACGTGGTGTGTCTGCTTAATCTGGGATTCAGCTGTAACATGGAATTAACACTGCAGCCCAGCAGCTCTGTGGCCTGGGCTGGGTGATTAGTGTGAGATTTTTGTCAGCACGAAGTGAAAAATCTGCCTGAGCACAACTGAGATGCCTCAGCTTGGGGATGGGGCTGGGTTACAGGAGCAATTTATCATCACATTTTTCACTAATTCAGCTTAGAGACAATTGGCTGCTTGTTAAACACTGTGATTCCTCTCACTTCTGTGATATTCCCAAATCAAGGACTTGGTCCAATTTGTCCAACTTAATTTCCCTGCAGTTTAGAGATGTTCTTGGGTTTTTTCCTGGTTGGAGTCAGGTGTTTGAAGCTTCACAATAAATCTGGGGCAAAAAAAAAGAGAATTCCCTGGTGTTTCTGGCACCCTTGGCAGCTGCCTGCAGGGATGTGGGCCTGGCAGTGGGGTGGGATGAGAAGGGGAATGGATAGAATTATTCCAAGTGCTTAATTTCTTTAAGGTGATCATTTGTTTCCAAGTCAGCTCTGCCCGGTGCTCCCAAAGAGGGGGAATAAGCTGGGAGGAGAAGAGAATAAACCAGGGAAGTTTTTGGTGTTGTGAATGTTTGGGATCCATGTCAGGTGCTGTGAGCTGAGGTGCAAAACCATCTTGGGCACATCCCCTGCCCAGGACAGAGACATCAGCCAGGGCTGGGGCTGCTGCCCCGAGAGGGAGGAACCTTTCAGGGGCTGTTTAACCCAGCAGAGAAACCTGTGGAGGTTGTGTGAGCCTCCTCTGGGGTCTGGGAGGAGCTGAATTCCTGCTGTGCCCCGGGGAAGGGGGACCCAGCCCGGAGCTCTGGGGGCTCCACCCGGGGACCCCCCAGCTCTGCCTCCCCTCCCCTGCGAGGAGCAGACAAAAGCCAAGATCTGATAATAGAATCTGGTTGGAACAGCTGTCTGCTGACAAGTATAATAAACTGTATTAATGGTGTCATTATTATTCCCTAATTAAAAGCTAATAACTAAGAGTTAATTGCCTTTAAAAGATGAAGCAGCACCATGGCAGGGATTTATCTCTGTTTTTCTTTGCTCGCCTGGCTGTGCTGATATTTTCAGGCTAATTAATTGAATCAAATCTTACTGAAAACTAATAATCTCTCTGTGTCGATTCAGCCAATTGAATTAAAAGGTGTTTGCTGCGTGCTGGGCTTAAACAACCCCTCACACATTTACAAAGATAAATCTGTGTCTGTGTGTGCCACAGTTTGTCACCCCGGGTCACAGGGTCAGCAGGACACCGGGCTCAGACCTCGGGGGGGAAAGGTTTTGATGGGGAAAAGTTTCTCCTTCTGTTCAGAGGGGGGAAATGGAACTTCCTGCTGCCAGAGGGCAGGGCTGGATGGGATTTTGGGCAGGAATTGTTCCCTGGCAGGGTGGGCAGGCCCTGGCACAGGGTGCCCAGAGCAGCTGGGGCTGCCCCTGGATCCCTGGCAGTGCCCCGGGCCAGGCTGGACATTGGGGCTGGGACAGTGGGAGGTGTCCCTGCCTTTGTGCAGACCCAGCTCCTGGTTCTGCTGCTCCCCATTTCCCCCAGCCCTGCTGTCCCCTCGGGGGTGTTTGGGGTGTAGGAGCAGTCACAAAACCCTGTGTGAACCTCCCCAAAAAGCAACACCTCAGCATCACCCCTGTGAGCTCCATCACTCGTGTGATACCAACTGAAAGGAACCAAATGTTCTCTTTGGAAGTTCACTTTATCAGTGTTAATCTTCTGTGTGGAGTAAATTTTGTTAAAGTTCCCCAAAGAGCAAATTGTAAATTCGTTAGTGCCCGTTTTGGACTGCACCTTCCCTCATTTTGGGTAAAAAGGAGATTAGAAGTCATCTGGGCTCTGTGATAATTAAAAAGAAGATGCTCAAACATAATTCTTAATTAAACAGTAATGAGATAAGAACTTGTGTAGTCTGCTTTTGGTCTGTTGGAAAGATGCAGAGGTTCCCATTGTAATTATGTGATTTATGATCTCCCACACAAAGATGTAATTAGTTTTTTCTCCCCCCCTTTTAAAATTTAAGCATTATTTAGATAAAAAATTGCGCAGCAATTTGAATATGCTTTTCCTGAGGGAATAGTAATTTGGTTTGATTTATCTTTAGGTTTCAACCTAAAAAAATTCTTTGTAGCTAAAAGGGGACACCCTAAAATATAACCCCTCCTGCAAGAGCTCTGAGGAGAGGGAGGTGGGAGGGGAGACATTTGAGGCTGAGAAATTGTGAAAACATTTCTTCCTGCTTAAAAAGGACAAATTTGTGTTTCCAGATGTCACCTGCGGGAAGTTTCCCCCTCTGACACCGACCTGTGACCTGGAGCTGTGCAGGGTTTGTTTCTGCCTCGCCCTCCGTGCAGACGGAGCCAGCCCTGGGAGCTGCAGGGGTGGAACTGGGGGAGCTTTGGGGTCCCTTCCAGCCCAGGCCAGCCTGGGATTCCACGTGGTGGATCTGCAGCTCCAGGCACTCCTGGATTCTCAGCAATGGCTCTCCAAGCCTGTTCTCTTTGGAGTTACTCCCTTGTCCCTTCCCTCCCCTGCTGCTGGAGCCTCCCTGAAGCACCTCTAGCATCTCCTCCCCAGCCTCTAAAAATATCCCGTGGGCAAAATCTGCAGGCCCACAGAGGGTTTATTTTAGCCATTTGCAATTTTTTTGGGTGGTTTTCATTTTATTTCTGCCTGTGTGACTGAGCTGCCTCGGCTGTCGCCCCTGAGGGGGAGTTTGCATCTCACCCCCGAGGCAAATGCTCAGCAGCTCCTTCTGGTGTGTCCTGGAGGAGGGAAGGGGGAGGCATTTTGGGCTGGGACTGCACCACCCTTCCCCTGAGCCTCAGCACACGGGCAGACACCTCACAGAATTCCAGAATGGTTTGGGTTGGAAAGATCCTTAAAACTCATCTCATTCCAAGCCCCTGCCACAGGCAGGGACACCTCCCACTGGGTCCGGGTACTTGGAGCCCTATCCAGTCTGGGCCTTGGGGTGTTTGCTGTCCTGAAAAACCATAAAAATACATCCATTGATTGGGTGTGGGTTGTTCTTTGCTCACAGCAGTACCAGTGTGCCATCCCCAGCCTGCTGGTTATTCTGCCCGGGGGTGGGAGAAGGGCTGGGTGGAAGTGGAACCCGAATCAGCCATGTTCAGCAATTTCCTGAACAGCACCTTACATGGCTCAGGCAGAACGTTATACATTTAAAGA
>VXAC01006323.1:151252-177796 GCA_013399225.1 Rhipidura dahli
AGCCCCAGCCAGCCCCTTCATCCTTCCCTGAGCTGGAGCATCCCCTGACCCCAGCCAGCCCCTTCAGCATCCCCTGAGCTGGAGCATCCCCTGACCCCAGCCAGCCCCTTCACCTGCCCTCCCTGCTCCACCTGCCCTGAGCCCTGCTGGGGTTTGCTTCTGGGCTGGGGCACACACACTGAGGCCTTTCCCTCAGCAAAACTTCCAGAAAATACTGCCACTGCCACTACTAAAATGAAAAACCACTCTGATTTACGAGGGAGCAAACCCGTTCTCGACCTGGAGCGAGCAGGGCAGCCGCCTGCGGTGCCAGGCAGGGAACTGTGACCATGGAGCCCTGAGCCAGCCCTGCTGCCCCGTGCCAGCACCCAGGCTCACCTTGAACTCCAGCTCCATGCCCGTCACGTGCTCCCTGGCCTCGATCTGCGCCAGTTTCTGGATGTAGCTGTAGAGGTTCCGAGCCGGGACCTCGGTGTTGCCGCAGGCCACGGCCTCGAGCAAGGCATCGTGGATGAAGCTGTACTGGTCCTCTGTCTGCACCATGTAGTTGCGCTGGGACCTCATGAGGGTGACGTGCCCGTAAATGTCCACGGTCTTCTCGTGCTTGATCCTCTCCAGCATGGCATCGATCACGATGAAGCAGCCGGTGCGCCCCACGCCCGCGCTGCCAGGACAAGGGAGGGGGAGGTGAAGGACTGGCCTTCCCCTGGGCAGGGCCACTCGCCCCTCCACACTGCCCTGTCCCCTCCACGCTGCCCTGTCCCCCTCCACACTGCCCTGTCCCCCNCTCTGCTGTGACACCCCAGGCTGGGCACAGCTATAGCAGCCCAAGGCTGAAAAAGCCTGTTTGAACTCTCAGATCTCAGCATCTGATGCTGTAACAGGTAACGTGCGTCACCCCTGTCCCTCGGTGTTTTTGGGCACCGAGGTGACACCAGGCCTGTGTGCAATGGCATTTGTGCCTCAGCAGGGCTCTGTGCTCGCCTGTGCCACTGCTAATGAAGGGTTTCCTTTTACCATTCCAGGGCTGTCTCTTTTTTCATCGAGTCCCCTTGATCTCTGTTAATTAGACTGCCTAACACCTGAACCAAGCAGGTGACTGGAGCTTTGGCAAGAATTTAGCAGCTGATCTGGGAGCTGGTTGTGAGCTGACAGCTCTTTATTCATTTTCTGAGGTGCACAATAATTGCCATCTGCAAGGGGAGTGATAAGTTGCCCGCTCACAAAGGCTGTTTAAATGGCATCCTCCAGCAGAGGCAGGATTGGCTTCCCCAGCAGCCTGTGCAGTTCAGACCTTCCCCAGTGTCCAGGGACCCACAGGCTCCTCCACACCCTCCTGAGGAACACAGGGGTTTATCTGCACGGAGGCTTCAAGGATTCCTCACTGGGTTGTGAATTGAATTAGGGAATGTTACCTGCCTTCAGCTTGGCATTATCAGAAGGGCTGCAGCACTCAGAAACCCTCTGTCAATCACTGTCAGCTCTGCCCTGGGCAGCTGAGGCAGCTCTGCCTCCCAAACGCCCCAAACACCCTCTGAGGTCGCACCTGATCCTCCTCCTTTCTCACTGTGTCCAGAGATAGCCCCACCACACAGAACCAGACACTGGAACAGCACCAGGCCCTTCCCACTGCTTAACCAGATCATCAAATCCCAGAATGGTTTGGTTCCAGAGGGACCCTAAAGCTCATCCAGTGCCACCCCTGCCACGGGCAGGGACACCTTCACTAGACCAGGCTGCTCCAAGCCCTGTCCAGCCTGGCCTGGAACCCTTGATCCAAGTGGTTTGGCACAAATTACACCCCCATCATCTCAGGAAATGCTGTGGCCAACGGAATCCCCAAATTTCCTCCTCAGCTGCTGCCTGGGGATGCTCCTAAGAGCCGTCCCCGTCTCCCAGGTAAACCCACACCCTCCCGAAGTGCCTCCCTCCCCGTGCCAGGGGAGGGGCTCCTGTACCTGCAGTGCACCACGATGGGACCAGCGTCCGGGGGGTTGCAGGTTTTCACCCGTCTCAGGAAGGCCAGGAACGGGGTGGGGTACTCGGGCACGCCGTGGTCGGGCCACGCCGTGAACTGGAACTGCCGCACCTCGCGCTTCTCGCTGGAGCCGTTCTGCAGCACGGGCAGTGCAGGGTCAGCAGGGCAGCAGCACCCACAGCTGCTCTGCGGGGTGGGCAGGGGGTGCCTCAGCCCGGGGAGAACGGGAGCAGGAGCCAGCCCACCTTGTGAAGGGAGAAGGTTCTCACGCAGAACGTGGCCAGCTCAATGGTGTCCAGCAGCGTCACCTGGATCATCCCGTAGGTGTCCGTGCCTCGGCCTGGCCAGTACTGGTCACACTTTATCTGCAGGACAGGAGGGGTGGCTCAGTGCTGGGACAAACCCTTCAGTGGGGGAAGCTCATTCCCAAACTGCCCCACCACCAGTGAAGCTGGGCAGGGGCAAAGGCAAGGGGAGGTGCAAGAAGTGTCTTTGCAGAGCACCAGGACAGGGACAGACCCGTCAGAGAAAGCTCCTACTGACCCAGCACAGGCTCTGATGACACATCAATCCCACAGACAACAGACTGGAATGATCCTGAAGATTAGAGGGAATGTACTGGGGCTTGTTAAACAAGAGAACTGAGTATGGAAGTTGCCACATGATTAACTCCAAGACAGACATGCAGTGGGATCCAGCAGCCTCTTCTCCTGGAGTTGCCAAGGAGGCTGCAGCTTTGCAGGGTGAATGGTTTGTTTTTTTAAAAGCAATGAATCACTGAACTTTCAGGGTGCTGGCAGAGCAGGCAGAAATCCCCCACTGGCTGCACATCAAAGGGATTTGCTGTTCCCCCAACTCTCCCCTCCAATCCCCCTGGATTATGACTAACCACTCATCCTGCTCATGCATCTTACCCGTGATTTCTCCTCCAGCTTAGTCATCATGACAATGGTGGCTGAGCGCTGCTCCCACACCATCCTCCAGAAGTCCCCGAAGGTCTCTGGCAGCGGCCCCTGGGTGGCAATGTAGGCGTTCTGCTTCCGGTACCCGTCGATGTAGTTGGCGTTGATGTAATCACTGCCCACAATTCCTGTGTCAAATCAGCAAAAATCAGACAACTGCACAGCACTTCACACAGCTGGAAGCACAAGGAGATTTTTGCAGGGATGCTGCTAGAGAGAAGTCCCCTGCAGAAACACCAGAGCCCTTGTGGCGTGGTGGGTCAGAATCACCCAGGCTCTTGGCAAGGTTTCCCCAGCTCAAGCTCCTGCATTGCAGGGAGACAGTAACTCCTTGCAAAAGATACTGAAGAGACCAAATACAAAGCCTTGAAACCACGGTGCTTTCACTCGTGTTAAACAGGAGCAAAGCCCTGGCCCAGGGCTCTTGCAGCACCAGTGTCCAGCAGGACAAACCTGAGTCCTTGTCCCAGCCCGCCCCAAGCCCAGGCAGCAAATGCACCTGGTCAATGACTGTGTGGCCCATAGTTGAATACCAGGCACTGAGCTACAGCTGGACAGAGTAAAGAATGAAACCAAGCTTGATTTAGCCAATGAAGGCTTTGAAATTACAGGCTTTGACTCGCTGTAAATTGCCCGCTGTCATTTTTAGGAGTGGTTTTTTTTTCAACTTGCATGAGTTACAGGCTATTGAGTTCCAGCTGCTTGCCTGGGTCCCTGCTTGAGGGTTTGGGATGAGCAGGAAGCACTGCCAGAGTGGAGAGGCTGATTGGGACACGGCAGGAGAAAGCTGCTCTGGAGTTCCAAAGGCCCCTGGCAGGCGGTGCTGCCCAGGTTCAGCTCCAGAGAGCCGGCGCCTGGCGCGGAGCAGCCGCACTCCGGGCTGGTTTGGCTGCTCCCAAGCACAGCCCAGCACCTGGCACGGCTGGCAGGATCTGCAGCCCACGATTAACTTGGTGCAGAGCCCTTCACTCCTGTCTCCAGGGAGCCAAGGGTGGGAACAGCAGCACTGGGGAACTGGGCTGCAGCCACCGGGGCTGCTGCTGCTGGCGAGGGGCGAGCCCAGAGCTGCCTGCCCGTCCTCAAGGGCACTCGGGAGCTTCAGCTGCTGGAGAAATGGCTTCTGATTACATTTCTGGAGGGTTTCCTACCCCTGCTCCCTCCCAGTCTGAAATTTCAGGAGGGAGGGAACGTGGCTGTAACGGCAGGAGCGCGACCAAGGCTGAGCTGCCGGAATTAATCTCCTCTCCAGCCCCTCGGGGTCCACTCTGTCATCTGAAATGGTGGCCATGAGCTCCTGCAATGTTTTGCTGAGTGACAGACCCAGCTTCAGAGAAGTCACAGAATTAAAGCCACTGCTTCTTCCTGACCAAGCAGCCGGTGACAATCTGCAGCCTTGACAAATCCAGATTTAAAACAAAGAGAAAGCAACAAAACTAATTCCTCCAGCTCCTTTCATCTTCCAGCCCTGAGCATAAAATAGAGCCTGGTAGGAAGGAGCACAACAGCCAAGACGTGTCAGAACCTCTCAGATGCTTGAAAATTCAACCTTGGCCCCTCATCCTTGCACTGCTGGTCCCTCACGGAGCCCTGGGTAGAGCTGGGACTGCTGCCTGCATCCAGCCCTGGATCCAAGACCACCCCAAGTGTCCTTCACTCCCACACTTGTGCTCCTCTCCTTTCCCTTGAATGACAAAGCAACTTTTTAAAGCCTCCACTTTCCTTGGCTCATACAATATTAATCTCAGAATTAAACCAAGGCAGAACACAGTCAGCTTCACAAGGAGGAACATTTGAAGCCCTCTAATAGCAGACCAGAGCAATCCAGATTTGTGCAGTTTTTTGGCAAATCACCTCTCTCTGCTGCTGCCTCAGCTCTCCCCCTTCCCCGCGCCCCTCGGAGCTACCGTGGCACAGGGAGATTATTTTAGCAATTCCCTGGTCTCAAAGGCTTCTGAATTAACCTCTCCATTCACCAGGCAGTTACCAGGACATCCCACATCCTCTCTGCTCGGATGATCAGCTCTTGGCAACGCAAGACCGGCCCTGAACGCTTTATCCACCTGGCACAGCCACATCCTGAGCCCATGAAACTCCAATATCATCTCAGCAGCAGCAACCCAAGCAGGTGCCCTGTTCAACTCCATCTCAAGCCCCTCTTATCCTGGCATGCACTGGAGCAGCTCTGTCAAGAGCCACGAGTTGTGAAATTTAATGTAAATTTTCTGACTGCACCATCGCTCACATAAGCAGCTCAGGAAACAATTTCTGACCCGTCAGGCTGGCACTAACCCCTTCTTATCCTCAGCCTTTTAGGGGCCAGGGCTGCAGCAGGAGCTGCTTATCAAGTGATCTTTGTGCCTGTACAACTCAGCAGCCACATCTCTGCTGCTGCTGCTGCTGCCTCTCAGGTTGGAACAGCCAGCCCTGTGCTCGGCTCCCACTCCTCCCCACGCAGCCCCGCTCTGCGCTCCCTCCAAAGCACTCTGGGGTCTGAATTCTTCCTGCTAGTTATCAAACAGGCACCTGCAAGCAAAGGGAAGGCAGTTTCATGATAAACCAGCCCTTGAAACGAGGGATTGCAGCTCCAGGGGAATGTGTCAGTCACCAGAATTTAACAAATGCCTGGCTTACAGAGGTATCTCCTGCTTGCCAAACTCCCAGGGAGACGTTAAGAATACAAATGGAGGCGAGGGGAGAGCATGTTCCCTGCAGGAGCTGGGTGCCAGCCCTGCCCGGGGGAGGAGGAGGCTCCCTACCTTCGATGGGCAGCAGGATCACCCGGGAGTGGTCGTAGGCGATCACGTTCGCGTAGCGGTTCTTGGGCTTGTTCACCTCCAGGTTGGAGTGCTCCCAGGTGAACTGCTGGCCAGGGTCGATGGACTGCAGGGGTTGGGGAAGGAAATGGGAGAGTCAGAGGGGAGAAAAGCAGCAAATCCAGTTCTGAGCACTTGTTCCACGTGGCTCTGCAGGTCTGGCTGAGGAGCGCAGCCATCACCGTGTGCATCCTGCAAGGGCCCAGCTCTGCTGGTTGGTTTGGGCACCGTGTGTGCTGCCCCTGCATCCCTGGCAGTGCCCAAGGCCAGGCTGGACATTGGGGCTCAGAGCAACCCGGGACACTGGAAGGTGTCCCTGCCCGTGGCAGGGGGGGGCATGAGATGGGCTTTAGGGTCCCTTCTGACCCAAACCATTCTGTGACTCTGTGATTGAAAACTGTTCATGGGCAGCAGGAGGGGACTGGGCTGCTCTGTGTGGAGCAGGGACAGCTTTGCTTGGGACCACAAGGGCTCAGCACTGAAAGTTTCCCAGTGCAAATGGGGATGAAGCCCCACGGGAGCCGGGCAGGGCCAGGAGTGCATCCCCAGCACAAAACAGGGGTGAGGACCCCAGCCCTGGGACACTCAATACCATGGATTTTTCCTAGAAGGGATGAAAGAATAAACAATGAAATGCACCGGAGAGAAAAACCCCTGCTGCCTGTCCCAGTGATTTATGCCCGGTTTGGTGGTTGGGTTTTTTTCTTCTCTAAAGTCCAGCTGTCCCAGATATGGAAATTAGGTTAATTACGTTTACCTCTAAATCCTCAGCCAGAGAATTAAATAAAACAAGGGCTTAATTCCTTCATCATTTTGCAGAGCCCTTGGGGTTTGCCTCAATTGGAGGCTTGGCAGGAACGTGCCGAGCTGTTTCCTGCTGCTCGCTCTCCCTGTCCCTGCCACCCTTTGGGGACAGCTCCCAGGTCCCAGATCCACCCCTCTGAGCTGGCCCTTGCCCGGCCCTGCTGCCCTCCCTGCCTGTGCCCACCCTGGAGCTCCCCGGGCACAGCGTGGTACAAAACCAGCTGATGGAACTGTGCTCCTGCACACCGGCTGCGGAGAATTCCTAACTAATGGGTATTTATACTATTGTAATGTGTCTGTTTGCTCTCCATCCCTCTAATCATGCCTCGCCTTCACTTCATTAGCGATGTTTGTTCAGCTCTGGCTCTCCCACCGGAGGAGGCTGGGCTGGCACGGAGCCAGGGCACTCGGGATATGGCATTATGCAAAGCAGCCTCTGGAATCTGGATGGAGCACACGAAGCTGGATGGAGCTGCTGCTGCCCCCGTGCCCCGCGTGGGAGGAGAGACCCCGGCAGAGCAAAATGCGCCTTCTCCAGGACCTGACCCCCGCTCCGGGCGCGGAGCCGCTCCCGGTGATATCCGGGAGCCTGGGCAGGGAGAAAGCATCCCTTTGTTTGGAAAACAGCCCCTCGCTCCCTGCCTGCAGACAGACCGAGGCAGTCTAGACTCGTTATTAGGCTAAAAATACCAGGGCATTTGATGTCTTCCAACAACAAAAACAAGAGTGGAGAGAGGCTTTTTACAAGGACGGGGGCTTTAAAGTGAGAGAGGTTTTAGATGGGATATTAGGGAGAAATGTCTCCCTGGCAGGGTGGGCAGCCCTGGCACAGGGTGCCCAGAGCAGCTGTGGCTGCCCCTGGATCCCTGGCAGTGCCCAAGGCCAGACTGGACACTGGGGCTGGAGCAGCCTGGGACAGTGGGAGGTGTCTGAATCCCCTGATTCCTGGCTCTGCAAACCCATGCACAGCACTCGCTCTTGCTCATACCTCATACTCTTGGGATAATTTCAGGTTATCATTAGCTTTGAGATGCTCTGTGTGTTCAGCCAGCTCGGAAACAGGGATGGGCGGGTGGCTGAGCATACCTAAAAGACAAGACAGCAGGAAAAGAATCTCGTTTAATAATTACTAAAATTCACAACTGTTGCGTATTTTATAAGAAAGAAGGAACAAGAAAAGAAAATAAATTACAATGTAAGATCTGCAATGAAAGTAGGGAGGTTAGAAGAGAAGAATTCAGGGCTCGAAATTGTGTCCTTGGAAGTAAAAAATAAAAATCAAGGAAATTAAAAAAAAAAAAAAACAAACAGTAAAATGAGAGTGTTCCCGTGATGGCCCCATTTTCAATGTGGAAATCAGAGCAAAACAAAAAGGAAAATCCAAAGAGCAGATGCGTGTTAGCAATTCCAAAGTGGACTTGGAATGAGCAAACGCTGCCAGAGGAACCCACGCAGCAAATGGCACAGCACCCGCCGGGACCAGGAACCAGCTCCAACAGAAAGGGGGGCAAGGGCAGCATCCAGCCAACCAGGGTGATGTGGGCAGGGGTGGGAATATGCAGATGTGGGGAAGCAGGGGAGGCTTTTCAGGAACTGGACTTGATGATCTTTGAGGTCTTTTCCGACCTCAAGGATTCTCTGGGCTGTCCTTTGCACAGCATCGGCTCTGGAGGGTCTCGCTCTGCTCGTGGGCACTGAGCTCTGAGCTGCACCATTCCCTGAGTGCAGCCAGGCCTGGGACACCCAGCTGGCTCCTCTTCCCACTCGTGGCTGCTGGATGAAGTTCCTTCTGCAGCACAGGCAGGGGGATTGGAGCAATTTGCTGCAGGGTCTGATGCCCCTGAGCTGGTTCAGCTGCTGCCCCTGCAACCCCCCCAGCTCTTTGGGGTGCCAGAGCTGCCAGGGAGCTCACTGGAGCCATGCTGGGAGGTCCCACCGGCTCAGACTGGTCCCACTGGGGCACATCTCAGCCACCAGCAGGGTGAGCAGCCACGGCTGACTCCGTTCTCAGCCTGGGATTTGCACATCCTGCTCCGAAAGGGGCAGCTGCAGCTCTGGGAGGAGCAGGGACCCTTCCCCTCCCACCGTCCCTCAGTGGCTGTGCCACAAACCCAAAAGCGCTCCGTGCTTTGCTCATCTGCATTGGATTGTGTTTCTCAAAGGCTTCCCATGCTGTCTGCCAGCCTCCCCAGAGGCCTGGAGAGCAGCATCCCGAGAAGCCCTGGGCAGTGCCCCCGATGAGAAGGACAGGAGTGGAGAAGAGATGGAAGCCAGGGAGAATTTCGAGCCCCGTGGGTGTTGGTGGGTGACAAAGCAGTGGCGTGGCAGCAGCATGGTCAGATACTCTGAAAACTCAGCACAGAGATGGCAAAGCAAGCATGACATCCTCAGTTTTACAGTGATTTGGGAGAGGAGCTGCTTCCCCCAGGCCTGGGCACGGGATGAGTCTGCCATACCTCGACAGGTTTCTCCTAAGCTCACCACACATCTATTTTCAGCACAAGGAAATATGGCTGAAAATAGAAGAAGAGAGGAAACACACTGAAAAAGCTCACAAAAAAGCTCACAAAAATAACCCTGAACTATCCTGGAGGCTGTGCTGGCTCCATTCCAGCCTGCTGGGATCAGGGCAGGAGCCTCTCTTGGCTCGTGGAGGAGAAACTGATTTAATCTCTTGTTGTCCTGTCCCATCACACCTGGAGAAGGATTATTTCTCCTCCTGGATGGAGGGTGGCTGCCCTCCACCCCAGCACCGGACGCAGACTGGGGCTGTTGGGAGGAGCTGGTCCTCTCTCTGTGGGATGGGGAGGCCACTGGGGCTGAGATGCTCCAGATCAGACCAAACCAGCTCAACACCACCAGCCCTCGGTGCACTTGTAGGCTAAAAGGAGAAAACAAACAATCTGAAACCCCAGGTTCTCCTTGGCTCAGAAGTCATGGGGCAACACGTGCAGCAGTCCCTGAGCCACTGGGAAAGGCCCACAGGGCCACTCTGCAATGAGGAGTCACATCCCCCTCGAAGGAGTTTCACAGGTTTGCTCCATAAAAGCTCCAGGACAGATCCAGAGTGTGACCAGCAGCTCTGCCCTTGGCTGGGGGTCATCCTGCTTCCCCTCCAGCCCTCCCTGCACAGAACCCGGCTGGGAGCACACGGAACTCGCCTCGTTCTGCTGCTGTTAAGGACAGAAGCTCCTTGTGGGATCGATTTCTAGGGCTCTTTGGAATCAAAGAACCTCTGCAGCAATAAACACTTCCCTGGTCAAAATGCCAAGTGCAAGGGGTTTCCAACAGGATCCAGGAGTTTGCTATGAAATGAGGCAGGAGCTGAGCAGCTGCTCTTCTCTGCTTTAATTCAAGAACTCCTTTTGGGGCATGGAGGGCTGAGTTCAGCCAGGAAAGGAAAATACCCACAAGGGGGTTGAGGGGACGTGGCAGCGGACTGGGACAATTGTGACACGTTCCATACCAAAGAGACCAGTATTTGGAATAAACCATTCAGGGAAATATCCCAGTCCTCACATCTCCGAGCACAAGCAGCATCTGTGACTCTTCACATTTGTCAGCTGAAACCTCACATGCTTCCCTGCCCAGTATTAAAAAAAAATCCAAGCCTGAACCACCCAGCAGGGCTGGGATCTTGGCTCCTAATGGGATGAAATCTTTTTGAGCCAGTCTCATCTAACATTTCAATCACTTGAATCTCTCTAATCTTATCACAAAAGACTTGATTCTCTGTGCACCAGCCAACTCGCCAGAAACGTCACCCTAACATCTGCTCCGTGGCCAGAGCCCATTTATGCTGCAGAACCCCCGTGGCTGGGGGCTGTGGAGCCCGGGGGTGCAGGCCTGGGGTGGCCTCTGCTCCCTGTGCTCCTGGAACAGCTCCTGGAACAGGCGTGGGCACCTGGCACAGGCGGGAAGTGGCCCTTTCCCCTCCGGATGGAACGGTGCCCGTGTGGCTCCTCCAGAGGGGGGTCAGCAGCTGCAGCTCCAGCTTCTCTCTCCCTGCGTTCAAACACCAAAGCACAGCCCCCAGGGACACCAGGGCACGAGGACAGGGGACACCGAGGACACTGAGCCGGCAGCAGCGATGGAACATCTTCCACAAGGGGGGCAGAGGCAGCCCTGGGTCCTCCTGGCACAGCCCGAGGGGCTCTGACCTGCCCCGTGTCCTCCAAAGGCCTCTAACGGGTACTGTAAAACTGGAAGTGCAGTTGGGACACACAGATGGCACAGAGAAGGGATGAGATGGGCAAACACCGCAGGAATACGGAGAGTTCGGCAGGAAACCAAAAAATAGTAACAGGAACGGAACAAGAATTGGAAAGGAAAGTGACAGAAGAGGAAAATAATAATGGGGGGAAAAATGAAACCAACAGGAACAAAAACACACAGGAACTAACTTTCCAAGTCAAACTCAGGGTCACTGAGAGGGCTGCTCAGACCAGAATCTGCAGAAAACAGTAAAAAATAAATAAATAAAAGATACACTTTTGTAAAAATTTCATGCTAATAAAAAAAAAACCAAAAACCAACATAAATCTAAAGAGGAAAAGAAAGGTATTTTTTGTGCTGATTAGGACAGGAGATCTAAGATGGGCTATGCTTTCCCCTCTCTGAGCTGCACATTCCCATTCCCATGTCCCTCCTCTGTTTCACTGCTGGAGACACGATGGAGATTCCACCTGGGGTCACCTGTCTGCAGAAGAGCCCACAGGCCCCTTCTGACCCCCAATATCATGAATTTTTAAATGCCTTTAGCTCAGAGAGCACCTGTGGAGCCTTCCCCTGCAAACCACACCGCAGCCTCTCCGTCACTGCCAGCACACTCCAAGCTCATTTTTCCATCCATTTCCACTTTCACTCAATGTTTCCAAAATTCTGTGGGAGGCAGGTGATCAACTCCCCCAAATCCTTTGAAACCTTTTAGTGCTTCACAAATTACAGAGCAGAGTACCACTGGGTAGGTCAGCTGTGGCCAGCATCCTCCTAAAGCCAGGCAGGACACAGCCTGTGTCTTTTGGGATCTGCAGAGCTTTAATGCAGGTTTTAATGTCTCAGCTACCTTTTACAAGCCTCTCAGAGCCAGAATTCAGAGGCACAGCATGACCAAAGCAGCGGGGTCAACAGAAGACTGACCCTCACCCATCGATCCCATGACCTGATGGAAGCACCCTCAGCTGACTCTGCCGTCCTGGGGGACACAGAAACTCCCACTCAGGGAAACACAGCAACTTCCAGCTGCTTCTTGGCACCAAGACCAAGCTGGAAGACCCAAGTATTTTATTTTTATCTCAGCACAGCCTTTTAATCTGAGGGAGTGCAGCTCCTTCCCTTGGGTCTGCCCTCCACCTGGAGCAGCCACAGGAACGCTCCCAAAGGAAGCACCCAGACAAGGGCAAACTGCTGCTGGGAGCACTCAACATCTCCAGCACCCTCAGACTGTCCTGCAGGAGCAGCAGTAAGAGCTGATTTAGGGACCTGCCTGTGCTGAAGTGCTGCCCCTGCACGCTGCCACCCCTCAGCTGAGCATTGCTCCCAAGCTTGGGCTGATCCCCAGGGCTGGTTCCCAACTCATTTTGGTAAGAGCCCCTCAGCTCAGCTCTGGATTCCTGCTTCCCTACAAATCCCTGCCCTCTGGGTCCCTACTGCCAGCAGCACCCTGAGGAAACTCGACAACGCTAAGGACAGGACTGGGATGGGAAGGGGAAACAGGAGCTACAGAAACATCACTAACGAGCACAAAACAGCAAAAAAAATACAAACAAACTGAAAACAACAGCCAGCCCCCATAAAGCACAGTAAATTCCCTTCCAAATCCTCAAGCACCAGGAGCTTGGAGGCAGAGGCGTGGGCAGACACCGGGTCAGCGTGGCCAGCTGTCCGTCCGTGTGCGGCCGTGCCGGGCGGGGCAGTGGCGGCTGCAGAGGAGCCATGCAGGCGGTGGGACATGCATGGACATGGGGACAGTGTGTGCATGGAGCTGCTGCCCAGAGCTCAGCGCTGCCCTGACGGGCTGGACAGGGCTGGGAGCGGGCTGGGAGCAGCCTGGGATAAATAGTGGTGCCCTGCCCACGGCACTGGCAGGGCTTTAAGGTGCTCCCACCCCAAATCAGTCTGGGACTCCATGACAGCATCTGCACCAAGAGAGGAGATGCTGCCTCATCTGCACCAAGCCAGCAGCTCCTTCCTCCCTGCACAGCCCGTGGGGCAGGCCTGGCTCCCAGCAGGAGTGGCCTGGCACCAGTAAGCACCAGTTCCAGTGTGGCTGGAGCAGTGCCATGCCCCATCTCCCCACCCAGGAGCTCCCAGCTGGGGCACGGGGCAGTGCTGGTGCTCTGGCTTGTCTGGCACAGCCATGGCGCTTGCAGCTCAGCCCAGAATGCACCAATTTATCTGGAAATCTGGGAAAACCCTTCTCCCTGCCTTGCCAGCACTGGGCACAGCCTGTGCAAGGTCCCTGAGGGTCCCAGCAAAGGTTTCTTTCAGCATTCCCGCTCAGCACAGACAGCCTGGGGTTCCTTGGCTGTGCCCGAGGGCAGCACTGGGTCTCCAGGCAGTGCCTCAGCAGCCTCTGGGCAGGCAGGAAGGGCTCAGGGAAGGGCCAGGTGCTCCACTCCTGCCTTCCCAGTGGGAGAGGCTGGTCAGCAGCCAGTTACCTGGAGTCTGGAAGTTGATTCGCCTCATTTCCACGGGGTCCTTGGGGTGGTGGGGGGCGATTTCAGCGTTGTTCAGCAGGCACTTGGTCCGTGGCTCTGAATCTTTCCGTTTGCTTCACAGAAAACCCAAAAAGAAACAAAAAAGACCAGAAAGAAAAAGCAGCTTAGCTTCTGGGCCTTGTGGTCTCAGCTGCTTCTCAGCCACTCGTGTTCAGGCAGCAGCAAAGCTCCCACCGAACATCAGAGGTGCAGCCGGGGGTGTAAGCACATGAAACACATCAGAAAAGGGACGAGGTTTGGGAGGTTTGCCAGGGCTGTGTTTGAGGCATTGATAGTGGCCCAGCAGCCCCTCAGCAGCTTTCAGGTACGTCTGGAAGCTCCCCCCTGCTCCCAGCAGCAGCACAGACTGGCAGCCAGGAGCAGCTGAGGTGCTGAGAACCCACACTTTACCCTCCCTGCTCAGAGCAGCCTTCACTGAGCTCTGCAGAGCAAAAATCTTCCAACTCTGGCCAAGCCATTTCCAGCCTGAAAGAACCAGAGCCAGCGGAATCATTTGGAAAAGTACAGAATCCCCTGGCCGTGACCTTGGACATCAAGCTCTGGTATTGCTCTTGGCTTGTTCAGGAGCTCTCAGAGCTGCTCTGCTGCAGACAGAGAAGTCAGAGCAGCAGTTTTCAATTTTTTTTGAACTGCAGAACCCTAAAAATCTGGGTTCAACAAACAGTGCAGACACATCCTCTCCCAGCACAGCTGTGCCTGCTGAGATCCACCTCTCCTCCTTGCCAGGAGCCGGAGCCCGCTCCAACCCGCCAGCTGAGCTGCACATGGAAGTGTTTCCGAATATATTTTCCTCCAAATGGGTTAGGTTAGCTGAGGCAGTTGAAAAAGTCTTTGCTGACCTGGCTCATTCTCCTTGAAGAGAATTTAGAAGCAAAGCCCAGTGCTGAGCTAAAGATGGGATAACCCCTTGCAAAGAAACAGTGATGAGCTGCTGGGAGCTGAGCTCCTCCAGAGAGGGGGACGTGGCCCCCACCTTGGCTTGGAAAGGTGGTCCCAGCCCTTCCAGCCAGTGGAGCTCCTCACCTCTCCCGCTCAGGGTGCACAGAAGCCTCCCACAATTTGCCTGCAGCAGCAATGGCAATTACTTAGGCAGAGAGGAGGTTATTCAGGAGGTTTTTAGCTGTCTCTTGATGTCATTAATAGCCAGAAGAAGCGGTGAGAGCCCTGCCAGCACTGCATGGGGCACCATCTCAGAATGACACCACTTTGCAGTTTGGGCTTTATTTCTGCCACAGTTCTGAAGCTGCTGCTAATAGTTCATGGACTGAACCCATCAGTTACTGTTAGTGAAAGCTCTCTCCATCTTGGAAATGGTTGGGAAAAGTCTCATTTCTGCAGTCACAAACAGCCTCTGTCAGAAGCCCTTGGCTGGGGGGCAGCTCGGACAGTGGGAGATCTGCTTGCAGCGTGCCAGGGGCCCAGGGACAGCCCCTGTGGAGCAGCCAGACGTGCACAAACCCACTTTCACCTCTGACTGCCACACCAGTGAATGTTTCTCTGCTCCATTAACCCAACGCTTTATGAGCCATTTATTGTCACTGCTGCTCAACCTATGAAAGGGCTGTTTAATTTAGGAATGGACAAGCAGGAGAAAACTGAGCTTGCTTTGCTTTTTCTGCCCCAATTCAAACATGGTCCCACGCCAGTCTAACAGGGGGGTTCTGTGAGGACAGATCTACAGGTGGGAACTGCACCAACAAAGCCCCAGCACCACACAGCAAACACTGCTTAACACACAGCAAGCAAGAACCTGAATAAATGGCAAATCTGGTGCTCTTACCTGTCTGGTTTGCTGTCCAGGAAAGCAGTAAGTGGAGAGAAGACAAGACAAATGTTCAGGTTAGAAAGGACTTGCAGAGGGAAGGGGAAGCATTTGCTCAGCTCTAGCCCTGGCAGCAGAGGTGGGACCAGCACAGGTCACCTGGGTACCTGGACACCAGCAAGGACCCCCCAGCCCCTGCCCCCGGAGCAGCCTCTCATGCCCTGTGCAGGTCAGAGATGGAACAGGGCTAGGAGAGCTCCCTCCACCCTGGGAATGAGCTGTCCCAGCTAAGGACACCTCCGCTGGCCATTGCCACCATAATTTCCTTTGCTCAGCTCCTGCCTCCCCTCCTGTGCCCTTCCCTTGCCCTGTGTGTGCTCAGGGGACCCCCAGATCTCATCCACCGTGAGCTGCTCAGGAAGCCACGGGATAGGGAAACACTTCCAGGGGTTTTTCCTTCTCTCTCCTGAAGACTCACACCCTGCTCCTGTCTCCCAGCTCCAGCAGAAAACCAGCCTGAGAGCAGTGGAGGTCTCTGCTGCCCCACAGCTCAGTGTCCTTCCCTGCATCCCCCACAGGCACACAGAGCATGGAAAGAGGAGCCTGAGGCTGAGGGCAGCAAGGCTGGAGTCCTGACACACTCACTGCAGACATACCCAAGGGAGTGTCTGTGGGACAAGCTCAGCTTTGCTGGGAGTGCCAAGGGGCAGGGTCTGAAGCAGCAAATCTCTCCAGCCCATTGCCAACCCCTCCTGTGCCATTCCAGCAGCTGTGCCTCAGGGCTCCTCTCTCCAGTGCCCAAGGAAGGATTTACCCTCAGCTGCCAAGGACAGGACCAAGCAGGAAATTCCCTTTAGGGACCCCTGGGGATGCTGCTCAGGTGTGGGCAGCCTGCAGCTCTTACTTTTTGTAGAGCAGGATGGCGATGACGATGCAGATGATGAAGACCACGGCCAGGACGGGCCCGATGACCCAGATGAGCCCCTCCTCCCCATCGATGATGGGCTGCGGGTCGGGGTTGTCCAGCTGGATGGGGTCGGAGAAGGGACTGGCAGCATAGGTCTGGAAGACAGGGAACGTGGTGGAACCCAGCTCAGAGGTGGGATGGGGACTGGAATGTGGGCAAACACGGGATATTCCACAGGAGCAGCTGCTGGAGGGGATGTGAGCTCTCAGGAACAGGGAACAGCCAGCCTAGAGAAACCTGAGCCCCCTGTGAGGGCATCTTCCAGCGCTCCAGGGAGACAGACACGGGGAGATCACACTCATGTGGAGCTGAAGCCTGCCCTGTGCCTGTGGCTCACCCCCTCTCATGGCCAGGAAGGTGCTTTTAGAGATGCAGCTGTCTCTGTTCCACCACAGCCCTGAGCCCTCACCACTGCCACAAACACACAAACACTTTCCCCAAGCTCTCATGTAACCATCTGGATTTTGACAGTCAGATGGGATTACAGAGCAAGAGGGAAGGGATTAAAACAAGAATTAATGCTTGGTCTGTTGACTGAAAAAAACCCAACCCTGACAAATAAATAAAAAGTAGTAAACACTGTGTGTGTCCTCTGCTGCCTCTGCAGTGAGCTGGGTTCCTGAGGAGGATCAGAGCACATTCAAACCCTTCAGAGCCCTGACTGAGGATGAATTCCCATTTTACTGAACAGCACAGGGAACTGCCGTGGCCTGGCTTGGCAGAGCAGCCAGGGACAGGACAGGAACAGGGGCTCTGGGTCCTTGAACTCCATCAGCTCTGAGCAGGTTGGAATGCTGCTCCACACCTGGGATCCAGGCCACTGGGAGTGAGTCTGCAGCACCTTGTTCTAAAGCAGAAATTACCACAAGCTGCAGTAATCCGATTGAGAAACCCATTCAGGAGCGTGTCAGCCTAATCCTTTAATATCAAATACACAACTAAATATTTATTGGGGGAAAAAACCTCAGAAAACCCTTATTTCCAATAACTCTCTGCTACAATTCCATAGGGGGATTTAAAAACAACAAAGCATTAGGCTGTTTCCCATTGTGTGTGAGGGAGGAGGCAGGTAAACATCAAAATAGTTGTTTTCATAAAGCCAAGTACAGCCCCAGTGAAAACAGCAGAGATGCTGAATTGGTAGAGAGGACTTGCAGTTTTCTGTAAAAAATGCTCCCCTCTGTGCTTGGAGGGGAGTTGAGCAATGCCCAGAGTGGGACGTGCTCTTGGAGCAGGATGTCGGGGGTCATTGCTCTGAGGAGTCAAAGAACAGCCTTTAAAGGACATTTCTCTTCAAAAAGGGGGGTTGACCCAGGGCTCTCTGAACTCGAGTGCAGTCCTGAGGGGACAGTTCAGTGTTCTCCCCATCCTGGACTCCAGTCTGGAGCCACAAGTGTGCAAGTTCTGTCTGCAAAGACCGGGAGAAGCACAGCTGCTCACATCCCCGGTGCTTGGAAGAGACGAATGGAGGCACGAGCACGAGCAGCTCCCCTGGCACAAGAGCCACATCCAAAAGCCCCACAGCTGGAAAGAAAAACCCCTCAAGGATGCCAGGAGGGCACAGGGCAGTGGCAGCTCCCTGGTCTGTCCCCAAGGCTCAGGGAGGGCCGGGGGCAGCGGGCGGCACTTACAGCCTCGGGTTCCTGCAGCACGGCCAGGATGAAGATCACGTATTTCTGCCCCGGCTCCAGGGCTCTGTTCTCAAAGTTGTCGTAGTGTTTCATGTCCCCCAGGATGAAGTGGGAGGGCAGGGAGCGGAAGCGGGCAGCGATGTAGGGCTTGGGGAAGTCCAGCTGCCGGGAGTGCCGCAGGCTCCGGCGCCGGAGCCTGGCGATGTCCTGGATGAGCTGGGGGAAGCAGAGAACACCCTGAGACCCTGGAAAGGAGCAGCAAGGACAGCCAAACCAGCCCTCCCATGCCTCGGCTGCTCTGAATGGGGAGCAGGGGCACCCCAAAAACCCTCCCAGCCCTCAGGTCACCCCCCTCCCATTCCACCCGCGCGCTCTCCCCCTGCAGCCCAGCCCAGCCTCACCCACACTCACCTCCTCCAGGTCCATCTCCTCAGGGCTGCCCAGGGGGTTGAGGAACTGTCCTCCCCGGGACTTCCTCAGAGGCACCACCACAATGTAGAAAGCTCTAAATGTTGGGAATGATCAGAAGAAACAGAAGGAATTAGCCACGGAAGAAGGGAGTGCACACACGGATGTGAGTTTGCCCAAACTGCCCCACTGGTTCAAGCCCCTTATTTTTCATTTAGCACAGTTGTTACTTCTGGAATGAGTCAGATTCAGCAGCTCCTCATGCACTCCTTTCAGCCCTTTGGCTTTCCTTTTGGTGTGGAAGTGCCTCCAAAAGGCAACAGTCAGGAAGGCTGGAAACGCAGGGACCTCCCCCTGGCACTGCCCCTGCCCCCGTGGGTTTGTGGTGGTCTCCAGGCATCAGGGCTGACCCCAAAACACAAACTGAGCACCCCACACCTGCAGTTAAACAGAAACCTACTGGACAGGCACAGAGCTCTTCACGTCGGGGAGAATCACCACCACGTTGCCGTCAGCGTCGGGCTTGTGGGTCACCTCTGGCTTCTTGGACAGCATGTCAGCAGCAGTCCAGGCAGCGACGTTCTGCTGCAGCCCCCCCATGCTGTTGCCCTGGTTCATCAGCACAAAGTTGTAGAAGGTGCGGGGCCTCAGGTGGGTGATGAGTTTCTTGGTGGTTCGTCCGTCCACGTCGACGTGCAGCCCGTTGTACTGGATCTGCAGGAGGGGAGGAGGCTGTTCCCTGAGCAAGGCTGAAAATGCTCCAGCTCCTTCCTCCCCATCCCTTGGGTTTGCAGGGAACATGGAGCATCCAGCCCTGCAGAGCTGGGGCAAACACAGGAAGAACTCCTGCATGGCACTTGCCTTGTATGGGGTAGGAGAGTTGTAATTCTCAGGGAACTCCCAGCTCAAAAGGACAGATGTCTTTGTCACCATCTTCACCTTGAAGTTTTTGGGTAAAACTGCAGAGAAAAAAGTGAGGAGGAAGGGGAGAAAGGAGAAGAAAAGGCAGCAGAGGGAAGGAAGAGCAGGAAAGAGAAGGAAGAGAATGTCAAGTGCTGGAAGAGGGGCCTGCCAGGCTGGGTCTGGCTGCGGCTGCAGGAATGGAAGGGACTGCTCCCTCCTCCACACTGTGCTTGAGCTTTGCCAAGGTCCATCTCCCAGTGCTCCCTGTCCCCATGCCTAACCCCAGGTGTGGCTTTGCCCCCACTCTGGGCCTGGGTGGCTGCTGCAGGAACGAGGTGCTGGCTGGCTGAGCATGCTCAGGTGAGGAAAAACCCATCCCAGGTCACGGCTTGAGGGTCTGCTTTTTAAAATTTTTGCTCTTTTCTTTTGTCTGTTTGCAAAAGCTGAAGAAAATGCTCTTCCCACCTGTAGAGTGACTGGCCCCCCCCTTCAGGTGCCAGTGACAGGAGGTGTCCGGACTTAACTTAGAAGAAAGTGGTAAAAGGGACTTACCTGGCACAAGGCAGAGAGGAGCAGAGGGACTGAGTGTGACACCAGAGTGCTCTGCATTTACTCACGAGCCTGGCTGAGCCTGGCCTGACCTCTCCAGCTCTCTTGCCTCCCGGCACCAGCCCCGGACAGAAGGGGACAGAGGGAGGAGAAACCGGTGAGTCCTACCTTGGTCCAGCTGGAACGTCCGATACTGGACGGTCGGGCTGTAGGGCCCAGGGCCTTTACTGGTGTGAGCACGGATTTTAACATCATAGGCGGTGTTGGGTTTGAGGCCGTTGAGGGTGTAGGAGTTCTCTGGGGAGGGGGGCAGCTCTTTCTCCAGCAGGTTGCCAGGAGAACCGGCCTCCCGGTAGGCCACGGTGTATTTGACGATGGCTCCGTTCCTCTCGGCCAGCACGGGGGGCAGCCAGCCGAACTGCACCGACATGGACGTGACGTTGCTCGCCTCCAGGATCTGGGGGTAACCCTTGGGGATGTCTTCGGGGGTGGTGAGTTCCTGCACAGCTTCCTCCCCAAAGCCAGCCCGGCTTTTCACGGCCAGCTTGAACACGTACGTGGCGCCCTTGTGGATGCTGGGAGCGAGGTACTTATCCTCCTGCGCCGAGAATTCCAGGGTGGCCAGAGGGTCCACGTCCTTGCGGCCGAACTGGAGCCGGTAGCCCAACACCTGGCCCTCCGCATCCAGCGGGGGCTCCCATTTCACCAGGAGAGTGTTCTCCTCTGTCTGGTGCACAGACAGGATGGGCTTTCCTGGGACTGGGAGAGAAGAGAGACACCTTCAGCCATGGCTGGGGCAGGGGAGGGGAGCTGCAGAGGCTCCTGAGCGGCAGCCAGGGGTTCCTCAGGTCAGCAGCAGTGTCCAGCTGGGCTCTGTGCAACCCAAGCTGCTGCCACCCCGTGCAGGAGGACGGGCCCTGAACAGTCTGGGAAACGAGGAGCGCTGCCAGCGTTCAGCTGTGAGGGGCTGACACATTCCCAGGTTGATTTTCTTCCCGTTGTTCAGGATGGAGGGATGTGCACAGCTCCTCCCCTGTCCCTGGACCACTCACCCTCCCACGGCTGGGAAGAACCAGCTCAGGAGTGCTGACTCCCATCCTCCTGTCCCAGTGGCTTCCCAGGACAGGGAAAAACAACCCTGGAGTCCCCAAACTCCCAACCTCTCTTCCTCTCTCCATTACACAGCCCAGCTCATGCAGAAAGAGACTGGAACAGATTGGCCCAGGCTGGGGAGTCCAGAGCAGCTGAGGGTGAAGCAATGAAGGATGGAAGGAAGTCTGGGCAGCCCCAGGTCCTGAGCTGCAGGCACGGGGCCAGCTCACACGGCTGGCAGGCAGCTCATTGCCCACTTGGGTACACAAGCACAGGCAGAGGAACCAGAGCCCAAAATCTGCGAGGCAGAGGGCAGGGAGAGCTGCTGCTCGCTGTGTGCTGCTCCTCTCCCCTGGAGGAAGGGGACGCAGCAGTGTTGGTGCCTTCTCAGTGAGCTCCTCCACGTTTGGGGGTTCTGGGGAGCTCAGCAGTGTCTGAGGGAGCTGGGCTGTCTCTGCCTAATGAGCCCTGGCCCTGCCTGACTGCTAAGCAAGCCCACAGCCACAGCTAAATGACACGTGCGGGCCCAGAGATTCCTGGAGAAAGGAGAGCATTAATTCCAGCAGCTCACGCGCCATTGACACTCTGCTCCACTATTAGAGATCTAATTTCCTGCTCTCCGCCTCAGTATTTCTCCTGGTTGGACAGGAGGAGAGAAAATGGAGGTGGGAGAGATCCCAGCCCACCCCCACAGCCCGAGGGGCGAGGGCTGGAATGCTGGACAGGGGCTGAGGAGCAGGGCAGGACCTGCCCCTGCCTGGAATTCCACTGGGGAACCTGAGCCTGCTGCCTCCACCTCCGCAGGGATGAGGGGCTGACTCTGAAACAAATGCTGTGTTCCTTCCAAAGTGCCAAAGAATGGCAGGGACGGTGCTGGGAGACCCAGCCTCCTCCCCTGGGAATGCCTAAGGAACACATTAAAGAGAAAAACAGTGTCATTACCTTTATGTTTCAGTTTTTATCACAAATGTTACTGTAATCAGCTGAGCTTGGAAGTATTACATCTGCACAACAAATATTGTTTGGAATAAAGGTGAGAAGAAAGTGCAGAGAGGGGGGAAGTGTTTTATTTTGCAATTGGTTTGGACAGTAAAGGAGAAAATTAGATGTATTACTGTATTTAAATTCAGCCCCCAGCCCTGAGTGATAAAGAAAGAAATCTCTCCTCTCAGAAGGTGTATTGACTCAACACTGCAAAGAAGGTAAGAATGTTACAGAGCCATTTGAAAGATTTTTTTTTTTTAAATAGCTATTTCAAGTCAGGGGAAATTGAGTTTTGGGTAATAGCTGCTGTGCTGGAGAAAACATCCCTCTGTGACTGATCACCTGCACTGCAAATCCCAATGGGAAGAGATGAGGGAGGGTGACAAGGGAGAGTGACAAGGGGGCCAGGCAGACAGAAAGGCTCCAGGAGAGAAAACCAGGAAGGGTGGAGAGCCCTGGGGAGAAGGAAAGCAGAGAACCAGGGAGTGAGTGAGGAGAAACATGGGCAGAACTGGAGGGGAAGGGGAAGAGGGAGAGTGAAGGAGAAGGCGCTGGCTCTGGTGCAGGCAGAGCCCAGGTCCCAGCAGCGAGAGCCAGGAAAGGTCAGCACTGGAGAGTTTCTCCCTCCACCAGCCCTGAACACAGGGGATGCATTTCCAGACACGGTACCAGAACAGGGGAGTGGGAGGAAAGAAGGTGAGTCTGGAGAAACCCCTTGGCTTTAGGAAAAGGCTCTCACCTGCTCCCTTGGTGGTGACCACTTTGGGTTTGCTGCGAGCACCATCTCCCTTCATGGTGTAGGCGGCCACGGTGATGGAATAGGCAGTCTCGGGCTGGAGCCCAGCAATGACCATTTCCTGTTTGGAGATGCCAGAGGGAAATCGTGTCAGGGCTCAGGCCCCCACCTCAGGGCAGTCTCTCCTCCCTGCACGAGTCCCAGCCCCTCTGCAGCATGCAGGAACACCGAATCCAGAGCACGAGACACGCTGGGGCTGCTGTGGGAAGTGGCAGAGGGGGAGAGCCCCGTTCCCCTGGCGAGGCTCTCACAGCTCTGCAAACACAGCCTGGCTCTGCAGGGCCCTGTGCAAGGCATCCTCCTCCAGATCTGCCTCTCACACATCCCCTGTCTTCACACAAACCACTTCAGCATCCAAAATGCTTTCGCTCCCTTCAAAGCTTTCCTCTCCACTGTGCAGCCTCAGAGGAGGCTCAGAGGTTTCAGGGAGATTACATTTTTTTCACCATTACCCCTCTCTTCTCTCCTCAGAGATATTTTTAATGCCTTCATAATATTAAAGGGATTGCTTGAATGCAAAGTGCAAGACGACACATTCCGCTCACGCTAAAGCTCCCTGCTAAATCCCACGCCCTCCTTCCCCATCCTCTATCAGCCTCCCCACACCTGGCTCCCAGGAGCTTTTGTTGGAACACTGGCCTCAAGAACAGCCCTTCCCCAGGAGGGATCCAGCCTTTCAAAGGGCTGTGTTGGAAAAGGAACACCCGTGCTAAATCAAACAGGATGACAGCACATGCAGCAGGGTTTTCCCCAGGGCCCCAGAAAGGAGGGAGATGGGAATGTTGTGCATGTTTTATGGCTTTTCTCTCTCCTCACCCCTTTGTGCTTTCAGTATTAAATCTCAGGGCAGCACTTGTGAAGAATTTGTTAGTCCTGGAAACAACTGGATCCCCAGTGGTGAGCTGGGAGTGGAGCAGCAAACTTTGGAGCAGTGGGATTTTGATCAGTGAGTTTGGAGGCCATCACCTGGAGGGGCAGGTCTGGCTTCTGCAAGTCAAGAAACCTGCTCTGCTCTCACACCTGCCAAGGAGTTTTCTTAAGATTTTAGGCAGGGGCTTTGCCTCCCATGAGACTCATTCTCCACCCCTCAAAGGGAGGCCCCTCACTTGTGCAGGGCACTTGGCAATCCCCAGGAGACACAAACACAGCCAGTTTGTTATCTCAGGACCCTGTCATTCCACTGAGAAAATGCTTTCTCCTACTGCTTTGTAGGATTTTGGAAAACATTTATCATTTTAGCAGAAATAGCAAATGCCAAACAGCCAAGCTGCTTTCAAGGTACTTCAAAAGTAAAAGCAGCAATAATGATTCAGTGCTTTGCATCAATGAGTTTCTAAGAATCTTGACCCTTTGAGGGTACAAAGGATTTGTTCATGCCCTGATAGCTCAGGACTCATGGATTCTGAATTCCCAGTGCTTCCCAGCCTATCTTTTCCAGACACAGAGGAGTTGCAAAGCAGCCCATCTGAGCACCCTGGTCTGGTGGAAGGTGTCCCTGCCCGTGGCTGGGAGTGGAACAAGACGGCCTTTAAGGTCCCTTCCAATCCAAACTATTTTGGGATTCTCGTATGTTCAAGGAAGTCCCAAATTCAATATTGCATCTGCTTCCCCATGGAGGGGCAGCAGAGCCATTCTTCCTTCAGAGCCAGAGGGAAAACCCTGTGGGATTGCTGCGTGCTGAGGAAGACGCAGTCACAGAGGGTCACAGAGCAGTGACAGGGAGGGGACAGTGCATGGGAACACCAAAAACGGGCTCTAAAACAGGCACACTGGCATTGCAAAGGAAAAAAAAAATAAAGGAAAAGGAAAATATCACACCACAACAGGAAGTGGGAGAAGGGAAGAGGCAGAACCAGCACGGGAGGATTTTTATGTTTTTACTTACGTATTCAGCAGTGTCATCTGTTTCCCACTGGGCAGAGAACAAGAGAGGTTTGGCACATGAGAATACAAGAGGGGGAAGAAGGGAAAGACAGAGACACAGCATGAGGAAGGAGTCCCTGAGCAAGCAGCCACACAAGGTCAGAAGTTACCAGGCAAGCATGAGGGAAGAAGTAGAGTGGGAGAAATTAGTAGATTCCACTGTGGCCTTTGCCTGAATTAAAAGACCTCCCAGAGGCAGGGAGGATGGATGGGTATTTATCTCAGTGACAGCAGCTCTTACTCCTCCACAGCAACACTGAGCCCAAAGGAGCTGCAGAGAGACACCCACACCTCGTCCCAGCTCCTCACAGCCCTTCCCCGGAGCGGCACTGCCCGGGACGCGGCCGCAGCACCCACCCCTCGCAGCCCGGGGGCTCGGGGGGCTGAGCCCTCACCTGGGCGTCCGCCAGCATGATGTCCTTGATGTGGGGCAGCCCCCTGGCCTCGCCGTTCTCCATGCGGACGTAGTGCACCTGGTAGCCGCGGATCTGGCCGTGCTGGCGGCTCTGCACCGGCGAGCGCCAGAACACCTGGATGGCCGTCGAGTTGAGCACCTCCACCTCCACCTTCCGCGGCGGAGCGCTGGGCACTGCGGGGCAAAGCCGGGGGCTGCGGTCACTCAGGATGCCCGGCTGGGGCTGTCCCTGCTCCTCTGGGACGCGCACAGCCCGGATCCCAGCGCGGGCAGGAGGGGACACCTGAGCCGCTGGAGAGCCCATCCCTGTGAGCAGGGAGGGAGCTCTGGGGGACCTGATCTGCATGGCCTGCAGATGGGGAAGGGAACGGGCCCGTCTCAGCATCCAGCCACCCTTCCACAGGCTCCTTCGTGCCCGGATTGCTCAGAGGGAAGGGACCATTACAGCTCCAGATCTCATTCTGAGGGCAAAGCCGATTTTCAGCGAGCCAGGAAAGCTCTGGTCCTGCCTGTGGGAGCCCAGGCTGGAGAGGATCAGCAGGGGGCTTGTCCTTGGAGTTCCCTCATTGCTCAGGCAGGACAGGGGCACTGGTGGCTACCACCACTGTGCCATCTCGGGACACAAAACAAGAGATGTCTTGGGTGGAATTTGGGCAGAATTTTTGGAAATACTACTACTACTACTACTACTACTACTAATCACAGGGTCCATTTGGATGTGGGCAGAGGCTCAGGGAAACAGGACCAACATTGGGGAAAAAACCTGTTGCTTTTTTGCAATTCTTTTTATTTGGAATAGATGAAGAACACCCAAAAAATTTGGGAATTCTATATGTTATTTATTTGACCAACATCATTTGCGGTCCTACCCTCACAGTGAGGGTGCTCCTCTCCCTTCATGCACACATTTATGCTTTTCCCTGATTTTACTGTAGAAATACCAGGAAAATGCAAGTCTCTGAGTGGGGCCACTGGACTGTTGTCACTCAAGGTTTCTAAACTTAAACATATTCCTCCTTTCTGCTACTGACAATAACTCTGAGTTAAGGAGGAGGTAGTAACAAGGAATGTGTGGGAAGAACTCTTTAATATTTTAAAAGTGCTCTCAGGCACAGGGTGGGATTCTTGGAGCTGTCCCATGCAGGACCAGGAGCTGGACTTGGCTGATCCTTGTGGGTCCCTTCCAACTCAGGGTATGCAATGGTTCCATGAAACCAGTTTCTGGCAGCAAAGGTTTCCTCTGAGCAAAGGTTTCAGTGCCTTGGCTGATCCTGGCTCAGTGAGAGCATCTTTCCAGGGGCAGTGGTGCAGTCAAGACTCAGAGATATTAAGAAAGCCCCGATGAGTTCAGGAAATGCCCTGAAGCAGGGAAGGGAACCCTCCGGAGCCCGGTGCTCAGAGGGCTCGGGGCGATGGCTCCGAGGATGCTGCACCACTCGGATCCCACGGGAAGGGCCTCGCTGTGTCCTCCCCGGCACGGGAACAGCCCCCCAGGGACAGGGACCCCCCGGGAGCCCGGCCAAGGCTCAATTACCGTCCTCATCCGTGCGGACGATGACCGGCGAGCTCTCTGGGCCCGGCCCCACCTCCGTGTGAGCCACCACGGTGACGCGGTACTCGGTCCACTTCTCCAGGGACTCCAGCAGGATCTGACTGGTGGTTGGGGGGATATCATTCACCTCCTTTAGCTCCGTGTCCTCCGAGTCCAGCGCTCGATAGTGGACGCTGTAGCCGGCCAGGACGCCGTTCTGGCTCTCGGCCGGAGGCGGCCGCCAACTTACCAGAATGGCGGTGGAGCGGGTGCTGACACATTTTACATCTTGAGGGGGGGCAGACGG